>LNAC01000185.1:2847951-2876015 GCA_002007465.1 Ailurus styani
ATTATTTTTCCCTCCCTACCCCCCACAACCCCCCACCCTGCCCCTCAAGTTCCTCATATCAGAGAGATCATATGATAATTGTCTTTCTCTGATAAGAAACAGACTCTTAACTATAGAGAATAAACTGATGCTTGCTGGAGGAGAGGTGCGTTAAATGGGTGATGGGCACTTGTTGTGATAAGCATTGGGTGTTATATGTAAGTGATGAATCACTAAATTCTACTTCTACAACTATTACACTATATGTTAACTGGAATTTAAATAAAAACTTGAAACAAACAAAAGAGTATGTTGTTTTCCAGGTATTTGTGAAACTTCCAATTTTCTTTTTGTTGTTGATAGCTTGTTTTATTCCATCATGGGCTGGTGAAGATACTTTGCATGATTTCAGTCTCTTTAAGTTTATTAAGTTTTTTGGCCTAACATATAGTTTGTCCTGGAGAATGTCTCATGTGCAATGTGTGTTCTGCTGTTGGTGGTGGATTGAGCTTTGTATGTCTGTTACATCTAGTTGGTTTATGATACTGTTCACGTCCTGCATTTTCTTATTCATCTTTTGTTTAAATGTTCTCTCATTTATTGGAAGTGGGTTATTGACGACTCCAACCATTATTTTAGAACTGTTTCTCCATTTATGTCATTTTTTATTACATATATTTTGTAGCAATGTTGTTCATGCATATATGTTTATAATTGTTTTATCTTAATGAATTGACCCTTTTATTAATATCATCAGTATGTTCTGTTTTTCACATTTTAATGGTCTTAAGTGTCTGTTTTGTCTGATATTAGTTTGGGCACCCCAGCTCTTTTTCCCATGGAATATCTTCTTTCATTCTTCCAACATATTTATGTCTGTAGATCTAAAGTGAGTCTCTGTATACTGCATGTAATTGGATCAATTTTATTAATCCATTCTTCCAGTCTCTACTTTTTTTTTTTTTAACAGAACGCTTCACGAATTTGCATGTCATCCTTGCGCAGGGGCCATGCTAATCTTCTCTGTATTGTTCCAATTTTAGTATATGTGTTGCCGAAGCGAGCACAGTCTCTACTTTTTAATTAGTGACTTTAATTCATTTAAATTTAAAGTGAATGCTATATGTAAAAACTTCTGCCATTGTTCTGTTTTCTGTATTTTTTTCTTTCTATTCCTAAGGCCCTGCATTATTGACACCTTTTTTGCTTACTGGATTATTTTATAGCATACTGTTTTGATTCCCTCTTCAATTCATTTTCTATATATTATTTAGTCATTTTCTTATAGTGATTATCCTGTGGATTATGTTTAGTATCCTAAACTGATAACAGTCTAGGTTGAATTGATACAATTTACTGTCAGAAGCATATGCAAACTGCTTCTAGGTATGCCTGGGTGCCTCAGTTAAGCATTCTGCCTTCAGCTCAGGTCATCCCAGGGTTCCCAGAGTTCTGCATCAGGCTCCTTGCTCAGTGGGGAGTCTGCTTCTCCCTCTGCCTGCTTTGCCTGCCACTCCCCCTGCTTGTGCTTGCTTTCTCACTCTCTGACAAATAAATAAAATCTTAAAAAAAAACCTGTTTCTCTACAAATCCATTTTCTTTATGTTGTTACTGTCACAAATACATCTTTATATATTCTGTGCTCATTAACATAAATTTATAATTGTTTTATGCATATTTCTTTTAAGTCCTATGAGGGGAAAATGGATTTATAAAGCAAAAATACATAATGCTGGCTCTTAAATTTACTCGTGTAATTACCTTTATTTCTTCACAAAGCTTTGAGTTAGTGTCTAGTGTACTTTCATTTCAACCTTAAAAAACTCCAACAATTCTTGTAGGATAGGTTTACTAGCAACAGTCTCTGATCCTTCCCTTACCTGGGGAATCTCTTTAATTTGTTCTTCATTTTGAAGAATAAGACAATATGTTGTCTTCTGCCTTCAGACCTTCAAAGCTTCTGCTTAGAAATAGGCTCTTAAGGAGAGCCTGGGTGCCTCAGTTGGTTAAGCATCTGACTCTTGATCTCAGTGCAGGTCTTGATCTCAGGGTTGTGAGTTCAGGCCCTGTGTTGGGCTCCATGCTGGGGGTGGATCCTATTAAAAAAAAAAAAAGAAATAGGCTCTTAATTTTATCAAGGAGTCTTTGTATATGTATGACAAGTCACTTTTCTCTTGCTTTCAAGACTCTCTTTGTCTTTTCAAAGTTTATTATGATGTGGATCTGAATTTTTCTTATTTGGAGTGCATTGAGCTTCTTGGTTGTGTTAGATTCATGTGTTTTATCAGATTGGTTAGTTTGGAACCATTATTTCTTTAAGTATTTTTTTATTTAATTTAAATTTATTTAAATTAAATTAATTAAATTTAAGTATTTCTTTAAGTATTCTTTCTGCCTCTTACTCTCCTTTCCTGGGACTTTCATAATGTGTATGTTGGTATGCTTTATGGTGTCCCAAGAGTTCACTTTTTCATTCTGTTTTCTTCATTTTCCTACACTTGATAATATTAGTGGTCTTATTTAAGTTCCCTGGTTCCTCTGCCTGCTCAGATTTGCTGTTGAACCCTTCTAGTGCATTTGTAGTTTCAGCTATTGTACTTTTGTCTTTGTTAAGATATCATACTCCTGGTCTCCTTTAGTTCTTTGTCCATAGTTTCCTTTAGCTCTTTGAGCACATTTAAGACCGTTTATAGTCTGTTTAATAAATCTAATATTTGGGTTTCCTCAGTATGTTTTCTGACATTTTCTTTATTCTCTGTGAATAGTCCATACTTTTTCTGTTTACTTTATATGCTTTGTAATTTTTTTGAAAATTAGACATGTTGAACAGCATAATGTAACTCTGGAAATCAGATTTCCCCCTTCCCAGGTTTGCTGTAGTTGCTTATTATGAGCTTCAGTTGTGCATTTGTTTAGTAACTTTTTCAAACTATTTTTACAAAGTCTATATTCTTTGTGTGATCACTGAAGTCTGTTTTCCATTTTTATGTCATTGGTCAGCCAATGACAATTCTCGGAATGTCAAAACTTAGTAGCTTCTTTCTTCATTAAACATTCCCCTGCTTGTTGTAAGTTTTTCCTTAGATTTCAGGGTTCTGAAAAAGTTGCTTCTGATAGTTTTTGCCAGCATAATGTCTACTTCAGTGAACAGGTGGCTTCTTAGAGCTTCCTACTGTGCCAAATTTTTTTGATATCAGCTAGAGTCTTTCTTATGGAACATGACTCCTATATGATCTGCTATTTATGGAAAGGTAAATTTTTATAAGTGGACTACTCTATCAATAATAATTCTGTAAAGCTATCTTTATCCTTATTCTTATATTAGTTCTGGCATGATTATAGGGTGTTCTGTAAAACCTAAATGTCTTACTTTAAATGTAGACGAAGTATTACTTTTATAATTCTCCCAGAACTTCCCCTGCTTGTATCTCAGAATTTAAACAGAATTTGTCTCATTTTAAAACTACTCTGAAATGGTATATAATCTATTGAAAAAACTAGATTCATCTGAAACAGCAAGAGAAAATTTCACCAAACTTGCTCTGTTTCCTTTTAAAATCAATCCTATATGATAATTTGAAAGTAGGGGTTTTTTTTAGCTTGAACTCTAGACCAGATAAATCTTTTTTGTGTGGGCTGGCCTTAACTTTCTTGGATGTTTAGCAGTATCCCTGATCTTTACCCACTAGATGCCAGTAGCACACCTCCCATTATGACAGCCAAAAATGTATTCAGTCATTGCCACATGTCCCCGAGGGGAGCAAAATTGTTTCAAAATTGAGAACCACTGTTTTAAAGTAGAATTTATGCCAAGACCATAATTGTTTTATTCACAAGGAGAGACAACTATCTCTCCCCCACCATTTTACAAATTAGGCAGTTAGTACTATTAGGAAGCTAGAACTGTCTAGTCAGGCAGTTCTGGTCATTAAGAAAAGAGAATGGTGGAAAAGATCTTATCTTATTCATTGTTAGTATTGTAGCTTCTTTGGGTTAAATGTGTTGTTTCATTCCCAAATTCATCAAATAATTCACCGTATCTGAGATGCACAACAGTAGTTATTTCTTGTCTGGAAAACGCAGATGATTCAATAGAAAAATTATTCCTTTATGTAAAAGATTAATACTATGAAACCAGGTCAGTTATTTTTTGTTGCTCATCTTCATCTTTTTCTTTGAGGCAATATGATTGTATCTAAAATAATTATTCAATATTTTGTTGATATTTCTATAATGCTTTTGGGGGAGAGAGAGAGAGAGAACACAAGCAAGGGGGAGCGGCAGGCAGATGCAGAGGGAGAAGCGGACTCCCCACTGAGCAGGGAGCCCGATGTGGGGCTCAATCCCAGGACCTCGGGATCGGGACCCGAGCCAAAGGCAGATGCCTAACTGACTGGGCCACCCAGGCGCCCCTATAATGTTTTCTTAATACTACTATATATTTAAACTGAAACACTTTTTTTCTAAAGTGTATATTTAGATGACTGTAGCATATTCAAGCTCTAAAATAAGATAGAAGTAGTGTTACTTTCAAATGGTATTTTCTCCTATATTATGAAGATTCAAGCATTGCCATATATGACTTTATTTAATTAAGTATATATGAGCCTCACTTTCCATCAGTTTTATAACTCTTCAAAATTGTGTCCATGTTTTGTATCTCTACCCTTTTTTCCTAACAGCCTTTTCATAAATACCTCATTGAGTCATCACTTAATGGCTTAATTCAGGGAAGGTAACTAGTCTGAAAATACAATTCAAAATACGTTGCTCCTTGTGACTTAATATTATAGAGATAATTGGTTGGGGAAGTGAATACAAACCATCTAGATTTTAGATGAACAAATATATTTCAATACCAAATTGTTCTATCCAGGGCTGTGAAGACATAACCTTGATTTCTAGTTTGCTATACAGCAGACTAACAAACAAAATATTGTATTTAAAACCAATCAACTTTGAATCTTTGAGTATCATTTAGTGTGCTATGGTTTCTGAGAAGTCTTTTCTATAATCCTAACCACTTTTGCTTATTTTCTATTATGATATATTTGAAAACAAACCTTAATACTTGTAATCTTCAAATTAAACTTGAGTATAGATGATAATTATAGGTGATTTTGAAGGTAATTGTTTCATAGAATTATAATGATCAATATCAGTTGATTAATAATCCTAATATAATCAATTAAAATAAGTTCAACCCATTTGTAAATTTGTAGTTTGCAACTTATTTTTATGTAAGACACTTAGTAGTTGTTATGGAATCTTTGCTTTCCTTTATTTTCATATTAAATTTGAAGGAACTACTAATTCTGTTTCCATTTTTAGCTGTAGCACCAGTTGTACCTGATTTAAGTAGTGACATTGATACAAGTAATTTTGATGACTTGGAAGAAGATAAAGGAGATGAAGAAACATTCCCTATACCTAAAGCTTTTGTTGGCAATCAATTACCTTTTGTAGGATTTACATATTATAGCAATCGTAGGTGAGTATACTAAGCATTGATTTTAGGGGTAGGTAATAATTTTGTTGTGGTCTATTATTTTCTTAGGGATATCTTAAAATCACTTCAAGAACATTTAATGGTATATTAGGAGATATCTTAATGTGCTATTTTTCAGTGATGCATGATAATTGTATTATTTCATATTTCATTTCTTTTAGACTCCTCCATGATCAAGATATTGTGTTTCAGAAATTGTTCACTGAGCGATGCACTATATGTGTTCAAGTTACAGCAATTAATAAATTAAAAGATTCTATCAATACTAATATTTAAGTTAATCTCATTACCAAGAGAGCTGTGGTTTATAATACATTTCAGAACAAGAAATAGTTTTCTAGCATTACCATTACTATATTGATGTTACAAAGGCCTATAATTTTTATTAATGCAAAAATTAAGTGATTCCTAGCCAAAAATCACTAAATGAATTACCATGTCTTACAGCATGTAAGACCTTGTGACCTTGGGCAAATAAGTTTAACCTTTTATGCTTCCATTTCCACAAAAATAGGAATGATGATGATAATAATACTTGTCTCACAGCATTATTGTAAGGTTTAATTAAATCAAAACAGTTTAATTAAAACATTTAGAACATTAGCACTCAGTTAATGTTAGCTAATATTAGTATGAGCTAATGTTTGCTTTAGTCTTCACATGGGCTTGAGATATAAATTAAACATTTAACATTATCTCAGTATGTGGAGTATTCATTCATTCATTCTACAAACATGTTTGCCAACTTATTTTCTGTCAGGTTTATACTAACCATCACGGTGCAGGGAGAAAGATGAGTAAAGTATGGTTAGTACCTTCTCTTAAGATGCTCATATCCTAGTGAGGAAATGGATAATATTTGAAAATGAAGTATATTGTCGTTTTAGTCAAAACTTTTTTATAAGAGCCTATTCAGGTCAAGTTTAGAAAACAGTAATACAATTTAATCCTGCCTTAGGAAATTTCTGCAATAATCCAGCTATAAGACAGTACTGAATACTTTTTGTGGCATCAAGTACTACAGGTGTACTTTTGACTCTTAGTAAAAAGTCCAGTATTTTAACCCTTTCCCCCAGCACACAGGAATATAATATTGTAGCTATTTTATATTGAAGTACACCGACAAGTTTCGAAGTGATTTTTGCTAAAAAATTCTTCCTTCCTTCCTTCCTTCCTCCTTTCCTTTCTATTTTTATCAATTTTTCTCTGGCTTGATTTCTGAAGCACTTGAAATGTTGATATAAATAACTCAAAATGTTTTTGGATTTTCTGTAGTTCATAGCAGTTAATGACTTTATTTAGGTTTATCTGTACAAAAGTAATCTTGAATTAAATAAACATTATATATACTGTTTATAACAGTACATTGTCATGTACTTGATTGTGTTCCCTGGTTTTTCCTTGCATCTATATGATCCATATCCCAAACTAATTTCTAAGTTTCTCAAAAGTAGAAATTTCATTCTTTTCTTCAGTACCACTGTTTTTTGAATAACATAGTGTTGTTTAGTAATTGCTTATTACATGAATGGTTGAAGGTGTGGTTGATCTTCAAGAATCAGCAAAATACTGATTAGCCTTATGATAATTTGTAAGTATAATATTGAATTACTGGATGAAATAGAAAACTTCCGAAATTCTTGCTCCTGAAATCCAGACAGGGCGCCTGGGTGGCTCAGTGGGTTAAAGCCTCTGCCTTCGGCTCAGGTCATGATCTCAGCGTCCTGGGATCGAGGCCCGCATCGGGCTCCCTGCTCAGCGGGGAGCCTGCTTCCTCCTCTCTCTCTGCCTGCCTCTCTGCCTACTTGTGATCTGATCTCTCTCTCTGTGTCAAATAAATAAATAAAATCTTAAAAAAAAAAATCCAGACATACTTTCAATTACCAAAGGTTAGAGATATTTATTGCTAAAATAAAGCTAAATGAAGAATGATTTTTAATAGTTTAAAGGTTAAACTTTTAACCTTTAGCTACATTTGTAATAATCTAAAACTTCTCATAAAAGGTTACCTAAATAACCAGATTCTATGTGAAAGCAGCAATATATAAAATAACTTAGAAAGAAAAAAGAACTGGGGCGCCTGGGTGGCTCAGTGGGTTAAGCCTCTGCCTTCAGCTCAGGTCATGATCTCAGGGTCCTGGGATCGAGCCCCGCATTGGGCTCTCTGCTCGGCGGAGAGCCTGCTTCCCCCTCTTTCTCTGCCTGCCTCTCTGCCTGCTTGTGATCTCTCCCTCTGTCAAATAAATAAAATCTTAAAAAAAAAAAAAGAAAGAAAAAAGAACACAAAAAGTAGAAGAATGAATGGATGCGTGCAAGTGGTGTTTTTACATTTCCAGTGCTGCATTCATTGAAGGTTATATTATTAACATTACAGAGACCAAATATTAACTTCAGTTTATATAGTATAATTTAGAAGATATCTTAGGGATCAAATGGTCCGTTTTCCTATCTAATTCAGATTTCATTGGCATGGCTATATGCTTTTATTTACATTACATGATGTGGAATCCCACACTGAATTTCTGAGACACTCTGTAGTTAATGGAATAAAGTACTAAATTTAGAATTTGTCATTTGTTACATGGGATCTTTTCTCTACAAACCTGCTACTTAGTGCCTATTATTCCCTGCTCATTATTTGATTCTGTAGTTGATCTGAATAATTTTCCAAGGAAAACATAAAAAGTGACATTTTCCTGTTTTTGTTTTGTTTTAGAGCACTGTTATATGTGTTTAATGGTACTTAAAGGAACTTCTATTTTTTACTATTAATGAATGTAATTGATTCATATGTAATGAATATGTAGCTGATAACAGCTGCCCTATAACAGCTAAGAAGTGTATATTAGCTGTTTGGTATCTTTTTGAGGGTGTTGTCTTGAAGAACCAATGTGGTGACTGTAGTGGTGGTGCTGGTAGAAGTATTAATAGTGGTAGTGGTAGCATGTTAGAGGCAGTAGCAGAAACAGTACAGAGGCAGCCATAGTACCTTACCTATATATGACATTTGAGAGCTTAGAAAAATTTTTTCATATGATCTGCTTAGATGTGTTTGATAATCTCATGTCTAAAGAAGACTTCTAAAGGTCACTACTATCTTATATGTAATTCTAACTTTATGGTGAATTTAAAGAAAGAACCCTGTAAGCCTTGGAGTCTCAGAAGATTAGCAGGACATCACCAGAACTTTAGGTTATATTAACCACTTAAGGCAAAAACTCTTTTTGCCCAGAAAGGCAATATCATTTTTGGCTGAAGGATAATTGGGGCAGGGAGAGAAGTTGTGCTCATGTCTTTACAAGTCAACAATTCCTTATTCCCTATCCCTAATCCAAAAATCTCTAAAAACTGGGGCACCTGGGTGGCTCAGTCAGTTAATTGTCCCGACACTTGATTTCAGCTCAGGTCATGATGTCAGCATTGTGAGTTCAAGTCCTGTGTTGGGCTAAATGTTGGGCATGGAGCTTGCTTATATACATACATACATACATACATACATGTATACATACATACACAAATAAGTAAATAAGTAAATAATAACAAAGATCTAAAAACTGAAAGCATTTTAGTGATTTGTTTGGTGCCAAAAGCTTCCATAACCTGCTTTCATGGCCAAAAACCTAATCTGAACTAACTTGAGACTATTTATGGTTTTTATTTATCCTACTTGGTGCAAATATTCATATGTTTTGCTGCAGGAATTATAAGGTATATGATTACGGAGTGCTGCTTCTGACCTAACTGGGGGTTTTATTTAAGATAATGTATAACTTTGTACTATGTTTCTAAAGTAAAAAATTATGAACCTGTACTCAGTTTTTAAAAATCATAGCAAGTACAATACTGAACAAAAAAATAGACACATAGTATATATTACTGGTTGTTACTGAATATTGAAAAGTTTTTTGTTTTTTTTTACTTTTAAAAACTCTTTTCCTCTCAGATACTTAGCTTCGGCAAATCCTAATGATAACCGAAGTAGCCCCAATGTGGATAAAAGCTTGGTAGGTATTTTCTTATTATTTTTTAAAAAGTTGTTTAGCGGATGGTGTATTTTGTCTATATGATATTAAGTAAATATGTATTGCTTCTGAATGTGTAGTTAGTGAACTTAAATTTTGATAACACTTTTTACTTACTGTCTCCTTCCAACTTGATTTCTTGCCTGAATGGAGTATTTTATGTGGAGGTAATTAGTAAACTATAAATTGCTACACATATTGACAGTGGCAGTCTTTCTAAACTTTGGAATTAGGAATTTATGATAAATCAGTTTATCATAAGGGTCTTGACAGCAAAACAGATAACGCATTCAGAAACCTTAACTAAAAGAGAGTTTTGTGTGTTAAAATTTAGTTTTTAAGTGTACAGTTCAGTGTCATTAATCACCTTCACATTGTTATATAACTACAACCATCTGTCTCCAGAACTTTTTCTTCATCCCAGAGTAAAACTTTGTGCACATTAAACTCTTTATTCTACTCCCTGCAGCCCTGAGTAACCACTATCCTACTTTCTCTGTCTCAATGAATTTGACTATGCTAGTAGGTACCTCATGTAAGTGGAATCATACAATTTTGACTTTTGGTGATTGGCTTATTTCACTTAGCCATAATATCCTCAGAATTTCTCCATGTTGTAACATGTATCAAAATTTGATTCCTTTTTAAGACTGAATATATTCTAGTATATGAATATATCACATTTTGTTTGTTCATAAGAGAGTTTAGTGAAAGGGCTATTTACAGTGCTCTGTGCAGGGTCAAGGGGAGCAATAAATAAAGGGTCAGAAACACCCATTGATTAACAACAGGGGGAAGCTATTGTCCCCAGTCTGAAGGGGCAAAGAGAGACAAGTATTGTTACCACAGCTCAGAATAGCCTACCATAATCAAAGAGGAACATAGAATATAGAACACTGCCAGCACCACAGTATGACAATAAAAGGGTGGGGAGAATGAATACTTTTTCTCCCACCTTCTGATTTCCTGCTGGTGTCTCCCATATGTTCAAATGAACCCTAAAATCACAGGGCAGTAGAATCCAGGTAATGCGATCTGTAGATTGCAAGGCAAAAGTAGGGCAGAGGATGGATTTCATGGCTAGAAAGGAGAGGAAGCAAATGTATAGTATAGTCAGCATCATCTGATTTGTCCACTGAAAATTACTGTTGTAAGTAAGTATTAGAGACAGGAGTCCTTTTTATTATCCATGTAGCTCATGTTCATGAGACAGAGGTTAAAAAAAAAAATCTTACTTAGATTTGAAAAGGTCCTTTTGGGTTGACCAGGACTTTTCTTAAAATTATTAGACATAATTGTGGTGCTTGGCTGGCTCAGTTGGTAGAGTGTGAGACTCTTGATCTCAGTGTTGTGAGTTCAAGCCCCATGTTGGACATCTAGCTTACTTTAAAAAAAAAAAGAAAGAAAGAAAAATAATTATTTGGCCCTCCTTGGAGCATTCTTTGAACTCTTGTACTGTAGTCTACATATTAGGGGGAGGGGAATAGGTAGCAATGAATTTTTAAAAGCTGATGTAATTCTTCCTCCTTGATACATTTATTCTTAAATTAAGAGAACATGCAATGTGAGGGGAGAGTAGAAAAAAGGAGAATGGACTGTATGAGGGAGGACTTGTTAGCTGTTTTGACCACTTCTGTCTTTTAAATTCTCATCTCATCAGAGCTATTTCCCAAGTTACATAGTTAACAGGAGCTCCAAAATCTTGAAAGAACCTTTGACCTAGGGAAGGTGATGATAAGGAGCTGCTGTAAACCAGCTCTCACTGTATTACTTATCTGTAGGATTAGCGGTACATGGGACTTTAAACAGTATTTAGTGGAATCATGTTTTGTTTGGGCTGATCTTGTTCAGTGGTGATTGCCAGAAGTTCCTGTCACTGACTGCTGCTACCTTTTATCTTTTGCTCTATCTGGTAAGATCCACAGGAGAAGTAGAAAACTTTGGTATCTCTACTGTTTCTGTTAACATAGAGATAAATAGATAAGTCAACTAATTTAATTTCCAACTCTTCCTTTGAAGCCTTCCAGCAGAGATGCTAATGAACAGCTTTGCAATTGACAGATAGAATGAATAATTTTCATTCCTATCTTAATTTTCTTTTTTACTGCAAAGACACTGATAATCCCTCCTCCTTGGAACTTCCATAACTCTTTGATGTTCCCATTATTTCCTTCCCACCACTTTAAATTTTATTTTCAGTCCTTTCTGCAGGATCTCTTCCCTCTTCCTCCTCTTCCCTCACCTTTCTTCCTCCCACCCTCCTTCCCTCCATCCCCATTAGTTGTTAAATGTTTTTCAAGATGATTCTGATCTTTGCTTTCTGCTCATTTTCTATAGGTAATCTTGTGTATGTGCAGCTTGCTCTTCTAAACTCCAAACCTGCATCTTTTCTTTCTCTCTCTGACTGTATTTCTCTTGCTTCTCTCAGGCACCTCAGTCTAGGCCAGAGCTAAACTCATCATTCTTTCTCTATCCCCTCCCCAGCAGTTCTTGTGTTGCCTGTCTTTTGTATGGTACTCTGTTCCTCTCTTTCTTTTTCCTTCCTTTATCCTTCCTGCCTGCCTGCCTGCCTTTCTTCCCTTTTTTCTTACGTTGATACTTTTTTTTCATAATCCTACTTTGATCTTTAAAAATTTTGTATTATTGAAGTATAGTTGACATACAATGATACATTAGTTCCAGGTATACAACATAGTGACTTGACAATTCTGTACATTACTTGATGCTCACTATAATTAAGTGTAGTTACCAACTGTTACCATACATCATTATTATAATGTTATTGACTATATTCCCCATGCAGCACTTTTTCATCTCTTTTCTTATTTCTAATCAGTTGTTAGGTTATAAATCCTACCTTCTGACTGACATGGTTATCCATTTCCTCCTCTTCATTCCTGTAGCCTCTGCCTCATGTCAAACCTTTTGCCTGAACCATCTCAAAAGCCTGTTAACTGGTTACTTTGATTAGAATTTGTCTACCCTCTACTCTCTTCACCTTATTGTTACTGATGTGATGTTTCTAAAATGTCAATCCTATGTTGTTTCCCATTTAAAATGCTTATAGATTGAAGTCCCCAACTACTGTTTTTGCATACAAGAATCATGGTTTCACTCACCTTTTTCAGATTTTATAAGATTCATTCTCTGTATTACGTTCTCTGCTCTGCCTATACTAGATTTCTTCCTGTATACAAAATCTATCATATTTTCTTCTTATTTTTGGACTCATTCATTCTGTCTAAAATGTCTTTTTTCTACTGCCTTCTCCACTTAGTAAATGTCTTCTTCTTGTAGGTCTGATCTCAAGCATCACATTTTCCTGGCAGAATTAGATGTGACCCCTTCCCTCCTTCAGAACACCTTATATATAACCTTATCATCACCACATTATATTGTAATATTTGTGTGTATGTCTTTGGATTATTGTGGGTTCTTTTCACCTTCCTATTCCTCTATGCCCCTCTGTTTAATTCTTAGTTAGCTTCATGAGCACAGGGATCAAATCTTCTTAATTTTTTATATTACTAATGCCTACCACAGTACCTGACACATTTCTAGGTGTTAAAAAAATGCTTATTAAGAGTAATTTCAGATAGAAAGGAAAAGGGTAAGACTGAACCAAGTAATAGGTGTAGAATGGTAACATAAACTTGTTATTTTTAAGTTCTCTATGAATATTCTTAGTAGGATGAGTTTTGTTTTGTTTTTAATTAAAGCAGGAAAATTTGCAAAAAACAATTTATAAGCTGGAAGAACAGTTGCATAATGAAATGCAATTAAAAGATGAAATGGAGCAGAAGTGCAGGTGAGCATGTACTTTATGTTTTTAACATTAAAAATTGTATAGCACATACTTATTTTAAAACTTGCCCTCTATAAAACACTTGAAAAGTAATTGGAAATGAAGTGGAAATATAAAAGTTGCTGCTTCAATATATTCAAAAATATACCTTCAATGGAGAATGTCTTGGCTAGAATTAGAAAGTAATATTTATGTTGGCATTAGTTATAGATATATTGTCCTAATGACATTTTTTTTTTTTAAAGATTTTATTTATTTATTTCACAGAGGGAGAGAGATCACAAGGAGGCAGAGAGGCAGGCAGAGAGAGAGGGGGAAGCAGGCTCCCTGCGGAGCAGAGAGCCTGATGCGGGCCTCGATCCCAGGACCCTGAGATCATGACCTGAGCCGAAGGCAGAGGCTTTAACCCACTGAGCCACCCAGGCGCCCGTCCTCATGACATTTAAAGTGCATTTGTTCCTGGCAGTCTTGATTAAAAAAACTGTAATGCTGATTTACTTAGTACCTGATTTATTACTTTTCTCTGCCATTTTAATTATCTGACTGAAAGCACAAATTAGTTGATGTTAAATAAGGTGCTTTCTAAAATGTAAATGTTATTAAATGTTAAAATCTAATAAGAATCTATATGTGAAATATATAATGATCAAAATTATTTGAAATAACCTAGCACAATGTTGAGTTACTTATTAACTACAAACAGTAACCTTATTTATATTTTTTGTGGATGATATTGAATAAATGAGATACAGAGGTAACACAGAGATTAGTAAGTATTCAACAAATGGAATTGGGGAAACTTGCAATTTTGTGATTGGGCCAAAGAGGAAACAAGTAATATTCTCATTGTAAACTATTCTGGATAGATTAAATACATAAATAAATAATACAAACTTTTTTCAGAGAAACCCTTACATATAAGCAAATAATTAACTGATCCTAGGATTTGGAAAGAATTCTTAAGTATGAAATATGGAAATAAGGGGAGGAAATGGAAATAAATATGCTAAGAAGTTTCTTTATCCAAAATTAAACTAGTGATAGTGGCAGTGTAGGGTATCAATTTGAGGAAGAAGTAGGAATGGTCAAAGTGGCCTGTTATGATAGGAAAGTGTTGGGAAAGAACGGAAGCCTGAGATGGGGGTGAGAAGGTTAACAGAATCTAGGTCTTAGAGGACTTTGTTTATGACAAGGTAAGGAATTTGGAATTTTGGATAAATAAATGATGGAAAAATATTGAAAGTCATTCAGCTAAGTAAAAAACTGATAAAATTTGCTTTTTAAAAAGAACTGTGGTTAGTTGGCAGCACTTGACATTTATTCAACTATATGGGAATGAGGGAGGAAGTTGAGTCAAGGATGAGTCCTAGGTTATGTCCTTTCTTAGGGACACCTAGAGGAAAACAAATTGGTATTATGGGTAAGGGTGTGGAGCAGAGGGAATAACATTTTGGGCATGCTGAGTGAGGTACTTGATGACGCATCTGTGTGAAACATTGTACATGCCAATTTGAAGCCACGGGTTATGTTCAGAGCCAAAGAAAACAAATTTTGGAGATAATACACTTTCATTTTATCTCAACTTTTTGACTAGGTTGTTCCGTGGTACATTTACTCAGTTATATA
The DNA here is from genome assembly GCA_002007465.1 of Ailurus styani. NCBI lineage: Eukaryota > Metazoa > Chordata > Mammalia > Carnivora > Ailuridae > Ailurus > Ailurus styani. The sequence continues at coordinate 2,862,893 of LNAC01000185.1, forward strand.
TGCCACCTTGTCCTTCATTATTTAATCTTGTGTAAAGTTTAAATAGCTGATTTTTGTTTGTTAGCAAGTATTGCATGAGTGAGTTCAAGGATCCTTAACCTGGAATCCATAGATCTCCCCCAGAGGGTACATGGATAGAATTCAAGGTTCTTAAACTTGGATGAGAAAAAGTGAGTGTTTTCCATAACTTATAATGAAAATTATTCAGCATTCTTTTCCACTATGAATAAAAGCAGTAATCTACATTTATTAGCAGTAGTTGTGAATTTTTCATTACTGATATCATAAATATGTTCATGTATTATAGTTGTTATCTCTAAATATCATTTGCGCTCATCACTACTTTGAAATTACTACCACTAGATCTTGTGGTTTAATGTATTAATAAAGAAGCACACATATTAAACATACATTTTATTTATTTAAGGGAGAGAGAGAGGACGCACAGATGCCAGCGAGTGTATGTGGAGGTGGTCTTAAACAGGGCTCAACCTCACGACCCTGAGGTCATGACCTGAGCCAAAATCAAAAGTTGAATGCTTAATCGACTGAGCCACCCAGTCACCCCCATGTATTTTTAAATTTGAGACTGAATTTTAATATATTTTTGGCTTTTTTAAATCCTATATTTTATTTAAGATTTTAATATATGTTATTCTGAGAAAAGGCCACAGGCTTTACCAGATTGCCAAAAGAATTCACAGCACCAAGAATGTTAAAACATCTTAGTTAAATGGAAAAGTAAGGAATGTGGTATTCCACCACTGGGCAATAAAAAATGAACATATTTCTAATCTATATTGCTTTTGTTTTTACAGAACTTCAAACATAAAACTAGACAAGATAATGAAAGAATTGGATGAAGAGGTACTTTTTGTTTTCTAATCAGAAGTTTTCCTTTTTGAGAGTTTTTTCCTTTTTCAGATTGTTTTGTTTTTTAAGAAAATTGCATTTGAACTTTATACATTGAAATATAGAACAGAATCATGAAGGCCTTACTTAGGAGCTGCAGGTTCAAGTGATATAGATTGGATTATACTTTAGTTTCCTTTGTGTATGTACTTTTATTCGAGAACCATGTTAAAATTTTAGTACATAAATTTCATTTCAGTGGTTCTTAACATTTGAAAAATGAAAAAGGGGCAAGAGAATCAAATGGGATCTGGAACTACAGCAGAAAGACAAATAGGAAAGAGGAAAGAGTATAATTTTAAATTGTAAGAAAAGTCCTTTTTAAAAGGACAGACATTAGCATAATTTTATGTGATCAAATGGGAAATGTATTGATTTTAGAATTACTCATTTTTTTCCATGGTCACCTAACAAGAAGTCTTTAGTAGGGAAACATTTCATGATTCAGATGTTTGTTTACAAGTATATAATACATTGTCTTCCTTTTGCTCAGCTTACAATGTCTTTCCACTATGTGTATGAAGAGTACCCTAAAAAGAAATATACTTTCTATAGCCTTATTGTTCTCTGTTCTTAAGGAATAGTATTTGTCAGTGGTTGGTTTTTGTTTTTTTTCACTTGTAGCTTTGGATATGCATATACGTATAGTACATACATATACATACATACATACACATATAATACAAACATGTATAATATTTTACCAATTTGCCATTGGTCAGTGTGTACTTAGCACTATTTATTTAGCTCTAAGTATGTAAGAAATCCATTTTGCAAATCCATGGCTTTGGGTATTTCATTTCTAAAAAACAAAATTCTGGCATGCTAGATTTAAGTTAAGATCAATTCACTAAGAAGACAGCATTCATAAATTTGTATCCACCAAATAGAAGAGCTACAAAATATATGAAATAAAAGCTGATAAAACTGAAAAGATAGATAAATCCACAATTATGTTGGAGACTCTAGCATCACTCTGTAGACAGAAAATCCACAAACATACAGGAAAACTCGACCACGTCATCAACCAAGATAATCAAATCTAACCAAGAGAGTACTACAAAGAAAAACAGATTGGTATCCCTCGTTTACAACCTACTGACTTTTTACAAAGGTGCAAAACCAGTGTTTAACAAGTGGTGCTGGAGCAATTGGATGTTTGTAGACCAAGATATGAACCTCTACTTAAGTTTCACATTTTATGTAAAAATTAACTGAAAATGGGTCATATATTTAAAGGTGAACATAAAAACATAAAACTTTTAGGGGAAAAAAAAAAGTAAAATTCCTTGGGACTTACAGCTTGGTGAAAAAAGTTCTTAGACATGACACCACAAACATGATCCGCATAGGGAAAGTAATTCAGCAAATTGGACTTCATGAGAATTAATAGTATTTTTTCTGCAAAAGACCATGATAAGAAGATGACAAGATATAGATCAGAAAAAAATAATTTGCAAACTACATATCTCAAAAAGGAATCTTTAGAATATTTAAAGAACCCTAAAGCTCAACAATGAATAAACAAATATCCCATTTTGAAAATTGGCAGAAGACATGTGGCTTTCCTCATGTGGATAACAAACACATGAAAAGATGATCAACATCATTAACCATGAGGGAAATGCAAATAAAACCACCATGAGATATCATTTTATAGTCATTAGAGCAAGTAGAATAAAAAATAGCATCAGTACCAAAACTGGCAAGAATATAGGGAAACTGGTTCACTCATACATTATAGATGGGAACGTAAAGTTGTATAGCCAATCTGAAAAATATTTTGGCAGTTTCCTAAAATACTGACCATGTAACTACCAGGTGACCCAGCAATTCCATTATTGAGCATTTATCCCAGAAAAAATGAAAACTTATATCCTCAGAAAACCTGTATACTCCTGTTCATAGTAGCCTTATTTGTAATAGCCAAAAACTAGAAATAATCAAAAAGTCCTACCATAGGTGAATGGTTGAACCAACTTTGATGTAAAAGCCATGAACTATTGATAACACACAACTTGGATGGATCTCATGGGCATTATATTCAGTGTAAAAAGCCAGTCCCAAAAAGTCCATACTGTATGATTCCAGTAATATAACATTCTCAAAAAATGACAATTATACAGATGGAGGACCTATTATTGGTTGCCAGGGATATGGGCGGTGGGAGAAGGGTGATGTGTACAGCTATAAGTAGTGGCTGGCTGGAAGGAGTTGGTTGTGCTGATGAAACAGTTCTGTATCTTGACCGGTGTTGGTGGTTAAATGAATCTACACATGAGCTAATATAACATAGAACTACACACAGTCTAAACGAGTATCAATTTCCTGATCTGTTACTCTACTGTTGTTATGTAAAATGTATGTTAGTGGAAGTGTTCATGAAACCTCTCAGTACTGTCTTTGCAACCTCCTGAAATGTATAATCATTTCAAAATTTAAAAATGAAAAAATTTAAATTAGAATGATAAAATCTTAGAATTGGAAAGACCTTGAATGCTCTCTGCAGATTTTACTAAATCTAACAGCATTTTACTTAAAACCTGACTTTTGATTGATGATGATGGGAAAGCCCAGAAAAAAACACAATAAAGGAAGTTTTCCCAGTGTGGAGTCTTAAAGATGAAAATGAAGCATCAAAAGCAAGAAATGCTGGAAGTGATAACTCAGAAACAATATACATTTTTAAGTTGTGAAGGTTTGGGTATTTTTTTTTTCTTTAACCTTCCCCTCTTGTATAGTTTCATTTTCTAAAATAAGTGTTTCCTTCATTGCTTTTTAATGTGCATTGGTACGTAGATGCATAGAACATCTTAGAAAAAGGTAAGTTGTTGAGACAGGAAAAGGATTAAGGGAGACACATAGGAACTAGTGAACTTACTGCACACACTGGCATCTGGTACCATTTGAGTTCTACACCATTTAATTATCAAATGTGTAATTATTACCTTTCATACTTATATCTTTAACTTAGGATTGTAAGTCAACCAAAATATTGGTAATATAATGCAGTCTGGTCATCTTAAACTAATAAAGCATCTCTCTGATAAGATTCATAGGGTTTTTTATATTCATGGATTTAAAAATCTGGAAAATTTCCATATCTCCTTTGAATAAGGGGATTCTATCTTCTTATAAAGCTAGCTAATTCTTTTCTTAGTTGTCATTAGTAGGTATTTTCTGATTTTGAAACAAAAATCCATCTTAAGTCTTTCTGTGTTTTATTTTTAAAGAACACACTATTCCTCTAAATGAAGAGTTTAATTTGCAACGGTGACTTGTATCCTTATGTTTTCAGGGGAATCAAAGAAGAAACCTAGAATCTACAGTGTCTCAGATTGAGAAGGAGAAAATGTTGCTACAGCATAGAATTAATGAGTACCAGAGAAAAGCAGAACAGGAAAATGAGAAGAGGAGGAATGTAGAAAATGAAGGTAAATTTGTTATTACTTTTGAAAAGCACTGGAATTTCTAACACTGTCCTTGAGGTCTTTGTCATGAGGTTGTCTTAAATTTAAGGCCTGTGATATATTTTGAAGCCACAATCCTAAGATACTTCATGAACTAATTACCCCTGTCCCAAGATAAATGTATAACATACCAAAGTTAGTAATAATGTTTTAGCTAGAAGAGTGATTTCCATCCTTGTGTGCATGTTGGAATCTCTAGGGAAGCTTTAAAGACTACTGATGCCTAAGCTCTGGAAATTCTAATTTAATTGATCTAGACATGTGGCCTGGGCCTTGGTTTTATTTTATAACCTCTCTAGGCACTTCTATCTGACAAAGCAGCCATTTGAGAACTATTAACTAAAATTTCATGTGTTTTCATGTTAGTGTTAGAAATACATTTAAAACTGCTTCTACTTCTACACCCTTTGATCCAGTGATTTCATTTCTAGGAATTTATTTTATGTATGCACTTATGCACATGCACACTGATATGTAAACAAGATATTTATAGCATTATGTCTAAGATGTATCTTTAGTGAAAAAAATAGTACAGATTGTTTAAAACAACAGAGCTTACTTATCTAGATATGCTTAAATATGTGTATGTGTGTATAGAAATGCATGTGAAAACATATATTAATGTTTGTGTTTTTATGTCTTAGGGTATAGACACTGTCTTAGGAAGAATATGTAAGAATTAAGGAATAATTGTTGCTTGGGAGGACAGGTAGAGGGACAGACCATGGAGCGGGGAGGGCTTATTCTACACCACAGACCATTTACTACCTTTTGACTTTTGACCCATTTTTCAGATCTTGAACTATTCAAAGATTTGTGCTATTCAGAAATAAATAACAGAACTAGGCTTATAATGTTTCACTAATAGATTGACTTTATTAAGGGAATAAAAAAATTGAAATATTACAATACTGGAAACAAATCTGTTTCATTCTCTATTGTTGAATTTAAATATAAGTACTTCCATGATGAAATTTGGTTTTGGGAGTGGACCTAATATAGCTGACTGTGGCCTAAGACTAAATATCATTTTTTTAAAGGGATTTATTTGTTTCCTCTATGACAACTTTCTAATTTCTACATTTTTTCCCTTCATTTTCTAGTTTCTACATTAAAGGATCAGTTGGAAGACTTAAAGAAAGTAAGTCAAAATTCACAGCTTGCTAATGAGAAGCTGGCACAATTACAAAAGCAGGTGAGCTTTTGGAATAAGATTTTTTTTTAATTATAATTAATTAAAATAAGTTGGTATTTTGGTCAAAAACCTATTTTCTTGCTTTTTTTTTTTTTTTTTAATAGCTAGAAGAAGCCAATGACTTACTTAGGACAGAATCAGACACAGCCGTCAGATTAAGGAAGAATCACACAGAGATGAGTAAGGCAGTTAGTCAGCTAGAGTCCCTAAACAGAGAATTGCAGGAGAGAAATAGAATTTTAGAGAATTCCAAGACACAGATGGACAAAGACTATTACCAGCTGCAAGCTGTATTAGAAGCTGAACGAAGAGACAGAGGTCACGATTCTGAGATGATTGGAGACCTTCAAGGTAATATTTTTTCTTCTTATGGTAAAATATACATAACAGAAAATTTACTGTTTTAGCCATTTTTAAGTGTACAGTTCGGTGGCATAAAGTCCTATCACATTTTTGTGCAACTATCACTACTATCCATCTCCAGAACCTTTTTATCATCCCAAACTAAAACTGTATGACCATTAAATAGTAACTCCCCATTCTCCCTCCTTCCTGGTAACCACCATTCTACTCTATTAGTTTGACTATCTCATAAAAGAGGAGTCATACAATGTTTATAATTTTGTATCTTTGTTTTTCCTCTTAGTGTAACATCTTCAAGTTTTATCCATTTTGTAACATGTATTAGAATTTTCTTCATTTTTAGATATGGAGAAAAAGGATCCCTCCTGTGCCTCTCCCACCTTTGGTGGGAATTTACATTGATGCAACCACTGTAGAAAACAGTGTGTAGGTTTCTCAAAAAATTAAAAATAGAATTACTAGGAGCACCTGGGTGGCTCAGTCAGTTAAGTATCCAACTCTTGATTTGGATCACGTCATGATTTCAGAGTCATGGGGATCGAGCCAGTGTCAGTGGGGAGTCTGCTGGGGATAGTCTCTCTCCGGCTCCCTCTGCCCCTTCTCCTCCCCTGTGCTTGCTTGCTTTTTCTAAAATAAATAAATTGTTAAAAAAAAGAAAGAAAAAATACAGAATTATTATATGACCCAGTAATTCCACTACTGGGTATTTACCCATAAAATACAAAAACACTAATTCAAAAAAAGATATATATGCCCCTATGTTTATTGCAGCATTTACAGTGGGCAAGATATGGAGATAACCACCCAAGTGTCCTTCCACAGATGAATGGATACACACACACACACACACACACACACGCACACAATGGAATAATTAGTCAGCTATAAAAAAGAATGAGATCTTGGCCATTCTTGACAAGAGGGTATAATGCTAATTGAAATAAGTCAGTCAGAGAAAGACAAATACCATATGATTTCATTCATACGTGGAATTTAAGAAACAAAAGAACAAACAAAAAAGGGACAGACAAAAAATAGGCACTTAGATACAGAGAACAAACTGGTGGTTGCCAGAAGGTTGCGGGTGACATAGGTGAAGGGGATTAAGAGCACATTTACCAATGAGCACTGAGTAATGTATAGATTGTAGAATCATTATATTGTATACCAGAAACTATTATAACACTGTAATTATACTTCAGTTTAAAAAATTATAATTTAAAAGAGAATTTTTCTTCCTTTTTAAGGAAGTGTTAAATTTTGTTTACTAATGGAAGTGTTTAAGTGTTTATTTTTAATTATGGCTAAAACATTTACCATATTAATCATTTTTAAGTGTAAAGTAATATAGTTTTGATCCTATTCTCAAAGAAAATGATCTTGGACCCCTTGGGTGGCCCAGTTGGTTAAGCATCTGACTCCTGATTTTGGTGCAGGTCATGTCAGGGTCAGGAGATTGATCCCTGCATTGGGCTCTACACTAGGCCTGGAGCCTGCTTGAGATTTTCTCTCTCCCTCTCCCTGTGCCCTTTACCCTCACTCGCACTCTTTCTCAAAAAAAAAAAAAAAAAGTGACCTCGAAGTGGTTTCTTTCTTTTTCAGGATAATGCTTACTTTTCTGTCACATTGTAATTTCTTCACTGTGACAGGTACCCCTGTGAGGTCAGTAATGTATTTCCAGTTTTACAGCTGGATTACTGAGAACTTAATTTTAAAGCATGCCTAATTCACAAAAACCTTACTCAATGTGGGACTAATCCAGAGAGAAGATTTTCACTATTAAAACCTGGGAATTCCTTGTACATTGTTGGCAGAAATAGAAACTCAGTTACAGAAACAGAATCCCAGGGCACCTGGGTGGCTCAGTGGGTTAAAGCCTCTGCTTTCGACTCAGGTCATGATCTCAGGGTCCTGGGATCGAGGCCCACATCAGGCTCTCTGCTCAGCAGGGAGCCTGCTTCCCCCTCTCTCTCTCTGCCTGCCTCTCTGCCTCCTTGTGATCTCTCTCCCTCTGTGAAATAAATAAATAAATAAATATCTTAAAAAAAAAAAAAAAAAGAAACAGAATCCCATTAAGAATAAAGGATTAGGTTCTTGGGAAGGTTAGGACTACAGGTATCAGCAGTCTTTATGAATCTAAAAGGAAAAAGACTGAACGTAACTAATAGTAAAGGTACAGTTTTGGTAATGGTAATATAATGAATTCATTTTCAAAAAGATGCCTGCCTCTACCAACTTCTCACATATTTTTCTATTCCTATTAGCAACAGCATCCATACTACCTAATCAAAACATATGCAGGGAAGTTGCCAGATCGCTCAGGGGAAATTTGGGGGAGGGGTAGTCTTTTTAACCTTAGTCACAAGATGGGAACATAGTTTGGGGTCTCATGGGGCTTGATGATTAGCTGTAATTCTGTGGAGAGAGGTTAGGGTCAGTTTTTGTGACTATGGAAACGGAAATTAGGATCTCCCGTTGGTTTTTAGCTGAGGAGTATTGTGCAATCTTATTTCTCAGGGACTAGGCTTAAAATAGATCTGACTATAACCAAGAAAGTAACCTCATTATATGTATTAAAAAAGCTTCATACTTGACTTCCCTAAATTGCTTCTCTAGGCTTTTTTTTTTTTTAAGATTTATTTATTTATTTGAGAAAGAGAGTTGGGGGCAGGGGTCAGTAGCAGAGAGTGTCCCAAACAGACTTAAACAGACTCCACGCTGACCACAGAGCCCAAGGCAGGGCTGGATCCCAAGACCCTGAGATCACGACCCCAGTGGAAACCAAGAATCAGACGTTCAACTGACTGCACCACCTAGGTGCCCCTCCAAGCTTTTTTATATACAACTTACTACCTGTGTGAAAGTCACTTCATCTGCCTTCTGTGTCTGTAAACCAGAGAAATTAGAATAGGTGACTCACATGTCATTCCAGTTTTAAAATTCTTTAAGTCTGTGATCTTTTGGGTATGACTGAACTTTGAAGTGCTTTTGCTTTCAAGGAAGAGACCATGATCCATATGTTCATCAACCGTGGTTTTAACTGAATCTAATTTTTAGATAATGGTGAAGTTAAGGAAAATTTATAGCATGCTTTATTGTTGATGTTTATCCTTTTTCAGTGCTCCTTAAACTTCAGCTTAGTTTTTAATTTAAATGTGACTCAAAGCTCATATGCATTTAAAAATGCACAAAATTTACATGAGGTTCAACATACATACAAGGATACATCATAGTAAAAAAAGAACTTAGTTTCTACATTAATTTTTTATGGTTCATAAAGAATTTCAGGTCCCTCAGGTATAAATTTCTCATAGTTTGTTGCTGGGCTTCTGACAAGGTCATGATTCTTTCTTAGTTGAATGTCTTCCGTGTATACATAGTGGGCAGAGGCTTCTTTGAATGTATGGAAAATGACTCCTGAAACATAATTGGGTAGTAAATATTTTATGCTTTGTGGGCCACATATGTATTTCTGTTACATATTCTTCTTTTTTACCTTTTATAACCCTTTAAAAATGAAAAAGCATTCTTAGCTTCATGTCTATAGAAAAACAAAAATTTGAAAAAAAAAAGAAAAAAAAATTTGAGGGCCTGAAGTTTGCCAACACCTGGACTAGTATTTCAAGAAGGCTGCTGTAGCAGACATAAGCTAGATTCCAGAAATCTAGGATATAGAGGCTTAAAGCAAATGGACAAAGATTGAAATGTCATGAAGGAATGAAAATTTTAAATGAAATTATAAATTCAAGTTAATGATTCTTAGATTGAAATGCAAAAAGATAAATTTTTTAAATTAACCATTTGAAAAAGATTTTTAAAAAACTATAGTCGGTTTCTTAGCTTTGTAATTTGGAATATTTCATAGTAGAATATTATAATGTAGACATACACCATAGTAGAATATTATAATGACCCCATGTACTCAGCATCCAGCTTTAGTAATCATCTAACAGCCAGTCTTGTTTTGTCTATACCCCCAAACCTCTGACACTGAATTATTTTGAAGCAAATCTCAGACATTACTTTGTTTAGTTTATAAACATTTCAGTATCTCTTAAAGATTCTTTAAAAAAAGCCACACACAATATCAAAACTTGGAAAAAAGGTGACAGTATTGTGACATACCTAGTCAGTGCTCACATTCTTCCAGCAGTCCCATAATCTGTTGCTGTTCTTATATTTATTTTGTTTGAATTTGGATCATATCAGGGTCTGCCCATTGCAGTTCATTAATGTGTCCCGTAGGCTTCTTTTATGTATAGGTTCCCCTGCCTTTTTATTCTTTGTAGTTTGTTGTTGCTGTTATTTGAAGAAATTAGGGGTTTTTTTGTTCTATTGAATATCTACTTCTGAATTTTGCTGGTTCCATCTACTGGTGTCAATTAACATGTTGCTGTGTCTCTTCTGGTACTTTAACCTGGAACTTCTTGAGACTTGATCTATTTCAGGTAGGGCTTTGGCAAAAATACTTGTAAACAGTGTTACTTAGGCACCAGGAGGCAGATAAAGTCTGGCTGTCTTGTTTTGTGATATGAGTAGCCATTAATGATTGTTGCCTAGATCCTGTGTCTATTTAAGAGTTTTCAACTGTGATGATCTATTTTTATCATTCTTCATTCATTTGTTACCTGGAATACTGCTATAAAGATAAGCATTTCTCATCATTTATGTAATTACATAGAGGTATAGCTTATAAAAGAAGGTTAAATACTTGATTCTTTCCTTTTAGCAAAGGATCCTCCATTCTCCAAAGATGACCAGTGACATTTTTTAATATATTTATGAACTCCTGGATTTTAATATATTTGATATGTGTTAGCCCATTGCAGTATTTTTATTGATGCTCACTTGAGGCTAATGATTGCTTGTGTTTGAACTTTTTATAAATAGAATCATGAAGTAAACACTCTTTTGTGTCTAGTTTATTTGATTACTCTTATGTTGATCAGATTTGTCTGTGTTGTATAGGCAATACTTTGTTCTTCTTGCTTTGTGGTATTCCATTTATTATGTATGACCACTGCAATTTATCATTTATTCTATCATAAAACATGTATACTGTAATATTTCCATTTGGGGGCTATTATGAATAGCATTTATAGGGATTTTCTTGTACATATTTTTTGGTAATCATACCTGTGCATTTTGTTGGTGTATATAGTTAGAGGAGTAGCAGAGCCATAGAATATGTTTAGTTTTAGTAAATATATCCCAAGTATAGACATACTGTGTTTTATTCCACTTTGCTTTGTAACACTTTTATACAACTGCTTTTTTTTAAATAAATTGAACATTTACAGCAGCCCTGCATTGGAGGAAGTCTTTTAGCACTATTTTCCAACAGCATTTGTTCATTTCATGTCTCTGTGTCACATTTTGGTAATTCTTACAATATTTCAAACTTTTTCATTATTATATTTATTATAATGAACTCTGATCAGTGATATTTGGTGTTTACTATAGTAATTGTTTTGGGGTGCCATGAACCGTACCCATAAAAGACCACAGACTTAACTGATCAATGTTTTGTGTGTTCTGACTGCTCCACCTGCCAGCCTTTCTCCCATCTCTTTCTCTCTCTCTCTTCTTGGGCCTCTATTCTTTGAGGCACAACAAGATTGAAATGAGGCCAGTTATCAATTACCAACAATGACTGCTTAAGTATTCAAAGGAAAGGAAGGGTTGCATTTCTCTCACTTAACTCAAGAGCTAGAAATGATAAAGCTTAGTGAAGAAGGCATGTTGAAAGCCACGACAGGCTGAAAGCTAGGCCTCTGTGCCAAACAGTAAGCCACGTTGTGAATGCAAAGGAAAAGTTCTTGAAGGAAAGTAAAAGTGCTACTTCAGTGAACACGTGAATGATGAGAAAGCAAAACAGCCTTAGTGCTGATACAGAGAAAGTTTGAGTGGTCTGGATAGAAGAACAAAGAAGCCACAACATTCCCTTAAGCCAAAACTTAATCCAGAGCAAGACCTAACTCTCTCCAATTCTGTGAAGACTGAGAGAGGTGAGGAAGCTGTAGGAGAAAAGTCTGAAGCTGGCAGAGGTTTAAGGACAACATTCAAGTGCAAGGTGAAGCAAGCAGCAAGTGATCCAGAAGACCTAGCTAAGATCTTTAATGAAGGTGGCTACACTGAACAACAGATTTTCAACGTAGATGAAATCGCCTTCTATTGGAAGAAGATGCCATGTTGGCCTTTCACAGTCGGAGAGGAGAAGTCAGTGCCTGGCTTCACAGCTTCAAAGGACAGGCCGGCTCTCCTGTTAGGGACAAATGCAGCTGGTGACTTTTAAATTGAAGCCAGCGTTCATTTAGCATTCTGACAGTCTTAGGGTCCTGAAGAATTACGCTAAAGCTACTCTGCCTATGCTCTAGAAATGGAAGAACAAAGCCTAGATGACACCATGTTTGTTTACAAGTGATTGACTGAATATTTTAAGCCCACTGCCTAAACCCACTGCTCAGAAAAAAGATTTCTTCCAAAATATTACTGCTCATTGTCAATACACCTGGTCACCTGAGAGCTTTGATGGAGACGTACAAAGAGATGAATGTGGTTTTCATGCCTGTTAACGCATCATTCATTCTGTAGCCCATGGATGGAAGGGTAATTTTGTTTTTCTAGTCTTACTATTTAAGAAATATGTTTCTTAAGGCCACAGCTGCCATAGAGAGAATTGTTCCGATGGATCAGGGAAAGGTCAATTGAAAACCTTCTAGAAGGGATTCACCATTCTGGATGGCATTAAGAACATTCATGATTCATGGGAAGAAGTCAAAATTTTAACATTACCAGAAATTCAGAAGTTGATTCCAACACTCACAGGTGACTTGGAGGGGTTCTAGACTTCAGTGGAGGAAGTCACTGGAGATGTGGTGGAAACAGCAAGAGAAGCAGCATTCGAAGTGAAGCTTGAAGATGTGACTGAATTGCTGCAAGCTCATGATCAGACTTGAATGGATGAGGAGTTGCTTCTAATGGATGAGCAAAGAGTGTTTTCTCGAGAGGGAATGTACACGTGGTGAAAATGCTGTGAAGATTGTTGAAAGGACAATAATGGATTTAGAATCTTTCACAAACAAAAGCAGTGGTTGGTTTTGAGAGGATTGACTCCAGTTTGGAAAGAAGTTCTGTGGGTAAAATGCTGTCAAACAGCATTCATGCTACAGAGAAGTCATTC
>LNAC01000185.1:2878778-2903440 GCA_002007465.1 Ailurus styani
GAGACCTGATTTGTGACCCAGAATATGGTCTATTCTGGAGAATGTTCCATGTGCACTGGAGAAGAATGTGTATTCTGTTGTTTTGGGATGGAATGTTCTGAATATATCTGTGATGGACATCTGGTCCAGGGTGTCATTTAAAGCCTTTATTTCCTTGTTGATCTTTTGCTTTGATGATCTGTCCATTTCAGTAAGGGGGGTGTTCAAGTCCCCTACTAATATTGTATTCTTGTCAATGTGTTTCTTTGATTTTGTTATTAATTGGTTTATATAATTGGCTGCTCCCATGTTAGGGGCATAGATATTTATGATTGTTAGATCTTCTTGTTGGACAGATCCTTTTAGTATGATATAGTGTCCTTCTTCATCTCTTATGATATTCTTTGCCTTAAAGTCTAGTTTATCTGATATAAGGATTGCCACTCCAGCTTTCTTTTGCTGTCCATTGGCATGGTAAATTGTTTTCCATCCCCTCACTTTAAATCTGGAGGTGTCTTTGCGTGTAAGATGAGTTTCTTGTAGACAGCATATCGATGGGTCTTGTTTTTTTATCCATTCTGATACCCTGTGTCTTTTAGTTGGGGCATTTAGTCCATTTACATTCAGAGTAACTATTGAGAGATATACATTTAGAGCCATTGTATTGCCTGTAAGGTGACTGTTACTGTATATTGTGTTTCTTCCTTTCTGGTCTATGTTTCTTTAAGGTTCTCTTTGCTTAGAGGACCCCTTTCAATATTTCCTGTAGGGCTGGCTTGGTGTTTGCAAATTCCTTGAGTTTTTGTTTGTCCTGGAAGATTTTTATCTCTCCTTCTATTTTCAGTGAGAGCCTAGCTGGATATAGTATTCTTGGCTGCAGATTTTTCTCGTTTAGTGCTCTGAATACATCATGCCAGCTCTTTCTGGCCTGCCTCCTTTTCTTTTTTAATTGGATAGTCTGCCTTTTTCTTATTGGTTTGTATGAGCACTAAGTATTAGTCCTCTATCAAATACATGTATCATAGTTGTTTTCTCCCTCTGTTTTGCCTTTTCACTTTTAAATGCTCTCTGCTTATGAACAGGGGGTCTCAGTTTTGTTTTTTTTAATGTAATCCAGTTTATATTTTTTCCTTTATTGTGGCCTGTTGAATTTTTCGATTATATCATGAAAGTATTCCCTGTTCTTGTCTAGAAGCTTTAATATTTCAATCAGTTTGGGTTATAGTACCTGATATTTTGGTTCTTATTCCTTTCACAATATTTTTTTTAAAGATTTTTATTTATTTATTTGACAGAGAGAGATCAGATCACAAGTAGGCAGAGAGAGAGGAGGAAGCAGGCTCCCTGCTGAGCAGGGAGCCCAATGCGGGGCTCGATCCCAGGACACTGAGATCATGACCTGAGCCGAAGGCAGAGGCTTTAACCCACTGAGCCACCCAGGCGCCCCCCTTTCACAATATTTTTATAAATTTTTTTATATGAGGGTTCTTTGTTTTTATTACACAATAATAGTTTTTGCTAGTACTTCAACATTTAAACATACTGCCACCTTAGCTTTATCTCTGTCCATGCAAACACATACATAATTTGTATTTTTTGCTTAGTCTTTTTTTTTTTAAGTTTTTATTTATTTGACAGAACAGAGAGAGAGGTTACAAGTAGGCAAAGAGGCGGCAGGCAGAGAGATAGCAGGGAGCCCGATGTGGGGCTCGATCCCAGGGCCCTGAGATCATGACCTGAGCCGAAGGCAGAGGCTTTAACCTTCTGAGCCACCCAGGCAGCCCTCTTTTTGTCCTTTTTAAAAAGATTTTGGTTATTTTAGAGGGAGAGCATGCTTGAACTGGGGGCGGGCAGGGGGAAAGAATCTCAAGCAGACTCCGTGCCGAGTGTGGAGCCCATGTTGGTTCTTGACCCTGAGATCATAACCTGAGCCAAAGCCAAGAGTCCAGTGCTTAATCAGCTGAGCCACCCAAGTGCCCCTAAAACTTTTTTATTTTAATGATCATGCTGAAAAAGAAAAACAGACTTTTTTTGATAACTTTGTGACTTGAACTTTCTTCTCCCTTGATAGCTCGAATTACATCTTTACAAGAGGAGGTGAAGCATCTCAAGCATAATCTTGAAAGAGTGGAAGGAGAAAGAAAAGAAGCTCAAGACATGCTTAATCACTCAGAAAAGGTAAACGATTTAACTTGTACCAACTATGAGATACTGTGTACTAGCTATCAGATATTATAATGAGTTTTTATAAAATACCTTTCATTCCTAATGTTTATATACTTGCATTTCTAAACATTTTTATGGTTGGTGGTGGTTTTGTGGGGGTGTATGTGTGTTAACTTAGTGCTTTTTATTGTGCTATATTTGTTTGTTTTTATCCTTGAAAGGTACTAGATGTTTGATATAATCTGATCATCACAAGTTACGTTGGTTTGGAATTATCTTTTCATGTAGAATTTTTCTCCCGTGTTTTGGTACTTGGGTAAGATGAAGGTGCTGAACCTTACTAGCCTTATGAAAAAAGAAAACAAAGGATAGGTGTTTGGTAGACCATGTGTGCTTTTTCCATTTTATTGGTAAAAGTTAGCAAAATAGAAAAGAGCATATATGTTTGGCCTTTGCCTATAGTTTTCTCACTAATCAGAAATATCATTGTTTATCCTCTGTCCTTACCTTGCTGAGAAAAGGATTAAATAGATAATATGCAGATCTGACTCTCACATTTTCAATTCCGCCCTGAAATATAGGTTTACTAGATCCTCAGATATATGATCAGAAAATGCACCACTTATTTTGTTCTTTGGACATGTTTTGTGATAATCAGAATAGTACCTCTAGGCCTGATATAAATGTGGATGTAGGATGAAAGATGGAAGAGTAGAAGACGCACCCAAACAAATAGAATACATTTTGACTTGTCCTTTTGTCAAGGCAATGTAAATCTAGGTGTAGATTTAATTTAATCGTAATTTAATGTAAATTAATGTAGATTTAAATCTAAATTTAAATTTTTTTTAAGTGGCAGCAGATAGTTTTTTAATGAACCAAAGAATTGTCTTGTTCATTTCTGATCCTAGCAGTGAGACCTCTTGAATTATAACCACCACCACAACCCTCCTGGGGTAGTGGGGGGGGTGATATTTTGCTTTTTTTTTTTTTTAAGATTTTATTTATTTATTTGACACAGAGAGAGAGAGATCACAAGTAGGCAGAGAGGCAGGCAGAGAGAGGAGGAAGCAGACTCCCTGCTGAGCAGAGAGCCCGATGCGGGCCTCGATCCCAGGACGCTGAGATCATGACCTGAGCCGAAAGCAGAGGCTTTAACCCACTGAGCCACCCAGGCGCCCGATATTTTGCTTTTAATTGTATGTGCTTATCATGATTTTTAAAGTAAGACATGACATTATAAATAATATGAAAGTATGAAAAATAAAATTATGTCCTAAATAAAAATATTTAAGTAAATATAGTGTCACATTTCAGGTCCATGTGATTCATATATTATCTCTTATAGAATATTAAATAATATAATATTTAATAATGTGTCTTTTGCATAGCACATTACATAACTTATTTTCATTTTACAGGAAAAAAATAATTTAGAGATAGATTTAAACTATAAGCTTAAATCATTACAACAACGTTTAGAACAAGAGGTAAATGAACATAAAGTAACCAAAGCTCGTTTAACTGACAAACATCAATCTATTGAAGAGGCAAAGTCTGTTGCAATGTGTGGTAAGTGTCAGTTTTAATATTTTCTACATGATCAGTTTTTTAATAATGCCTACCAAGGAAAATATATTTAAAATTTCATTTTATAATAGTATAAATGCTTAAAAATTATAAATTGTGATCTAGTAAAAAGACACTTCTCTTTTTTCCTCATTTGATACCTTTTCTGGTTTTTGGGGTTTTTTTTTTTTTTTCAGATTTATTTATTTATTTCAGTGGGGGTGCAGGGGGAGAGAGTGTCTGGGACAGACTTCCTGCTGAGCATGGGGCCTAATCTTAACAACCCTGAGGTCATGACCTGAGCCGAAATCAAGAGTTGGGACACCCAACCTGAGCCACCCAGGCATCCCGATACCTTCCATTTTATTAAATTTCACCTTCTATTTCCCCTCATTCTGTTACCTTCCATTTCCTGTAAATGTCAGTGGAATCTCTCTTTGGTCCCAATTTTGTTAGCCCTTTCCTTTATTTTCTTCCTTATCCATTCTGGAACTCATTGTCTTTTTGTTCATCTGCTTTCTTGCTTTGTACCCTCAATTTTCTAACTTCTTTGTATTTCCAGGGTACTGCATATGCCTCTAAACACAACCTTAGATCTGGCCAACCAACAACTTTCTTTACTGAAGTAGTTTGTTAGATGGGGCTTATTATTATTAGCCCAGTGCATTATCTCCAACTTCACTTGAGTTGTCAGTTTTTAGTATATCACTCACTGTCCTTCTCTCAGACTTTTATTTCTGTTCTCAGACTTATATGCCATTTATCACTCTACCTTTAGGTGAACTTTTCTCTTATTGCAAAAAGAAATAGTGAAAGCATAGGTGTGAATTCCTCAAAGTCTTGTTCACTTACTTAATCAGCTTGTCCTACTTCTTTACTCATCTTTGTTGTCTTTCCTCTCTTAGAAGATACTGATCCTCCTCTTGTTCTGGCTAATATGTGCTAGCTGTATTCAGATCTAGTCTCTTATCTCATCTTCTCTCTTTTTCTCTTCTTTATCCTTAACCTTTTTCCTCTACTGAATCCTTTCTTGTTTTGTTTTGTTTTTTAAGATTTTATTTATTTGAGATAAAGCAAGAGAGCAGGAGCAGCGGGGAGGGGCAGAAAGAGAGGGTGAAGCAGGCTGTCCACTGAGCAGGGAGCCTGCCACAGGGCTCGATCCCAGGACCCTGAGATCATGACCTGAGCCAGGGGCCAACTACTTAACCGACTAAGCCACGCAGGCACCCCTGAGTCCTTTCTTGTGAACATGTGCAAGTCTCTTCCATTTAAAAAGAAAAAAAAGGGTGGGCACCTAGGTAGCTCATTTGGTTAAATGCCTGTCTTAGGCTCAGGTAGTGATCCCAGGGTCCTGTGATTGAGCCCTGCATCAGTCTCCCCGCTCAGCAGGTAGTCTGCTTCTTCTCTCCTTCTGCCCCTCTCCCGCTTATGCTCTCTCCCTTTCTTCTTTCTCAAAGAACATCTTGGGCGCCTGGGTGGCTCAGTGGGTTAATGCCTCTGCTTTCGGCTCAGGTCATGATCTCAGGGTCCTGGGATCGAGGCCCGCATTCGGGCTCCCTGCTCAGCGGGGAGCCTGCTTCCCTCTCTCTCTCTGCCTGCCTCTCTGCCTCCTTGTGATCTCTCTCCCTCTGTGAAATAAATAAATAAAATCTTTAAAAAAAAAAAAAAAAAAAAGAACATCTTAAAGAAAAAAAAGATAACACCCCTGAAGTAATACATGATCCTTACTAACTGCTCCTGGGTGACTCAGTTAAGCAACTGACTGACTCCTGATTTCAGCTCAGGTCTTGATCTGGGATCAAGCCCTGCATCGGGCTCTACACTCAGCTCTACACTCAGCGGGGAGTCTGCTTAAGGATTTCTCTCTCTCTCCCTCTTCCCTTTCCCCTCCCCCCACTTGTGCACACTCTCTCTCTCTCTCTCAAATAAATAGAAAGAAAAAAGAAAGTGTTCAGTAACTGGGAAATATAATTATTATGGTTAAAAGTGGTGATATTCAACATCCAGGAACCCAAGCTAGAAATCTGGGAATCATTCAGCACTTCTGCTTCCAAGTGATATAAACAATATATTTCTCTTTTCCTTTTCTCTTAGTTCATGGTGATGTCATCACTTTTCTTGATCTGTTGCAGTAAACTTTTAATTATTACTATGCCAAGAATTATTCTACTCATCAATCTATTATTCCCACTTAGGCCAGAGTGGTCTTTTTGAAATTCAAATCTTAACTGTGCTAGTCATTCTTAAAATCCTTTTGTCTTTTCATTGTTTGCGAGATACATGTCAGACTTCTCATGACATAGTCTTTGAGTTAGCACTTAATCTGTCTTTATAGCCTTATTGCTCTGCATTTTCCTATGTGTATCTCATGATTCAGCCATGTTAAACTACTTTTAATTCTTTCACATTTGTTAATTATTGACTGTCTATTATAGGCCAGGCATACCTGGGAATATACACCACAGAATAAGACTTACAGGAATCCTCCCTCTTAGAGATTATATTCTGATGGTGGAGATAAATCAAAAAAGCAAATAAATGAAAATAGGTACAGATTGTAATCATTAATATGAAGAAAATACCATGTGATAGTTTCTAGGAATTGCAGTTTTAGATGGGGTTCTGAGGAAAGTCCTCTCTGAACTAATAATATTTGAGTCAAAATGAACCATCCATTGAAAGAGCAGGAGGAGGTATGTTTCATGCAGAAGAGGTGATAAATTCAGTACCCTTATTCTAAGATTAGTGGATAGCCATTGTAGTGTTTTGAACTGTGCTGGAATGTGTAATTTATGTTTTTGAAAGACCATGCCTACTGCTGTGTGGAAAATGCTTTTGAGAGAGAGAACAGTTTGAAAAGGAGATCAACTAGAAGGCTCTATTTGGTAGGCTTTGGTGGTAGTAGAGCTACAAAGAAATGGAGATATAGAAGGCAAGAGTTGGTAAGGAATTAGAGGAAAAAGAAGGAATCAAGACTCAGGCTTTTTACTTTTAACAGCTGGACAGATGTTAATACGTTTTGACATTGAGATGACTGAGATAGGGGTTTTGGAGGGGAGGGAAATAAAGTTGTCTATTTAGATATGTTAACTTTGAGAAGCGTATTAGATATGTAGGTGGAGATGTCAAATAGTCAATTGTTATGTAAGTCTGGAGCTCAGATGAGAGGTATCAATTCAGGAGTCATACACATAGAGCTATATGCAGACCTTGATGAGCTCAGCTAAGGGAAGAATAAAGGCAGAATAGAAAAGGAATCATAAGAAGCCCTTAGGTAGTCTAGCATTTTAAGGTCAGAGAGAAGAGGAAAAACCAGTAAAGGAAACCAAGAAAGAACACCCAAAGGGGTCACAGGAATGCCAGAAGAGTATAGTATTAGAACTTGAAGAGTATTGAAAAAATGAGGAAGTCATTCAATATATTGAATTCTGTTAAGGTCGGTAAAGATGAAGACATGAACATTATGTGTCCTCTGCATTTTATAAAATGGATGTCATTGGTTATCATACAAAGCACTTTCAGTGGAGTGCAGGAGATAGAAGCCAAAATGGAAAGTAATAAATAGGTAGTAGATGAGGCACTGGAGACAATAAATGTAGATAGCTCTTTCAGAAGTTTGTGAACAGAGATGGATGGTAGCTGAGAAGGGATATGAGATCAGTAGAGGATATTTTAGGAGGGGAGATAATAGATTATTATGTTGATGGGAATGATTCATTTGGGAGCAGGAAATTGTTGAGGCAGAGAAGAGATGAAATATTTGAAGGAACAAAGTCCAGAACAGAAGTGGATAGATTTATGTTTGATTAGAGATGGGAATTAAGAAGTGATGAGCATTGGTGTGGTCAAGTTTGTAGGTTTGGAGGGGAAGACAAAGTTCTATTCTAATGGTTTGTTTTATTACCTAGAAGGCACTCTGAGAGGGGAAAGCAGACTCATTAAGTTTGAGTCATTTGGTGCAACTCATTAGTTGCAAGACCTTGGAAAGTTAACCTCTCAGAACCTTAGTTACCAAATCTCAGAAAAGGAGCCTCACTGTAGACTAGTATCTTCCGGTAATGATTAAAATATGTATTATACTACCATGAAATCTTGTCTATCGGAAATGCATAAATTAGAATTCCTGTTAGCCTTAAGTCCACTGTTCTGGAACAATGCAAGGTATACATTAATAACCACTGCCTTATTTTTCTGCTTTTATCTGCACTACCCCCATTTTTCTTATTAGTTCACTTTTTTCCCAGCTATATTTTCACCTTCTGGTCTGAAAATGGCTCTGAATAATCTCTCATATCATTGGGAATGGGCTGGATTTAGGAGGTTTTATTACTTTATTATATTTTATAACTCCCTTCCCTTAGAGATCCTACTATACAAATAATTCAAATAACATTAGGACTTCTAGGGGTGCCTGGGTGGCTCAGTCATTGGGCGTCTGCCTTCGGCTCGGGTTGTGATTCCGGGGTCCTAGGATCGAGCCCTGCATGAGGCTCCCTGCTCTGCGGGAAGCCTGCTTCTCCCTCTCCCACTCCCCCTGCTGGTGTTCCCTCTCTCACTGTGCCTCCTTCTGTCAAATAAATAAATAAAATCTTTAAAAACAAAAACAAAACAAAAAACACCATTAGAACTTCTATAGGAAATAGCTCTATTAGAATCCCAGGACAAAAACAGTAGGAATTTTTGGCACCAATTTGTCTCATATAGCCCATGAAAATGAAAGTATGTATGTTTATAACTTTTTTATCCCCACAGAAATGGAGAAAAAGCTGAAGGAAGAGAGAGAAGCTCGAGAGAAAGCTGAAAATAGAGTTGTTCAGATTGAGAAACAGTGTTCAATGCTAGATGTTGATCTGAAACAATCTCAGCAGAAGCTCGAGCATTTGACTGAAAATAAAGAAAGGATGGAGGATGAAGTAAGAAAAATAGTACTGTTTTATTCATATTATAAGAGAAACAATCATAAGTTATGGCTGAAAAGTCATTATCTGTAATTTAAACAACATGGAGGAGATTTGAATAAAATAACCTGTATGTATATGTGTTCACTGCTCTAAGGTCACCCCTATACCCTTACCTCCTAGGATTGTCACCTACAAATAGTTAGCGAACATTCACATCATAAGGTCTGTGCCATTTTGCACTATGACAGTACAACTCCGTGGAAGTGTTATAGCTCCTCCCCTGAAGAATCTGACCATCTGCTTTTTTTTTTTTTTAAGATTGTATTTATTTATTTTTGAGAGAGAGAGAGAGGGCATGTGTGCGCACACATGCAGAGGGGAGAGAGTGGGACAGAGAGAGAGAAAGAAGCAGGCTCTCCGCTGAGCAGGAAGCCCCAGGAAGGACTTGATCCCAGGACCCTGGGATCATGACCTGAGCCAAAGGCAGACGCTTACCAACTGAGCTACCCAGGCACCCATGACCATCTGCTTTTTAAAAAAACGAAAACAACCTTTATTGTAAAGTTACCCTGTAATACCAAAGAGGAGCAATTGCTCTTAGATTTCAAGAAAAATGTTAAACCCCAGAGTCTTGACTGGCTTATATTGATAGCACAGGTACACTTTTAGAAAGCAGTAAATGAAAACATAAAGTGATAGTATATCCTTATGGTTTATGATATGAATTTTAGAAATCACTTATAAGATTTAAAATAATCAATTCATATATATAAGATAGAGAAGGGAGAGAGACAGAAGACCAGAATAATCAGGGAAGACTTCTTAAAGGAGGGATGAGATATTACCATTATTTAAAGGTTGAGTAAGGCCTCAAAGGTTAATAGTTTGAGAGTCAGAAGCCAGAGTTGGTAAAGGGAACATTATCAGTGATGATGATAATAAAAGAGTGATTAATGAGCGCAGATAGGTAAGTGAAGGACAAAAAAGGACTTGATATAGCCAGGGAAGAAAAGACATATTGAGTAGCCATGGGAAACTTAGAGACCAAAGTATTGATAGTCTTTTAAACTTAAAATGGGAGCCTATAGGTGAAAATACTTTCAGAAAATAAAATTACCTCTCTCCCTTTGCCCCTCCCCTCTTTGCTCCCCCATTCTCTCTCTCTCTCTCTCTCAAATGAAGTCTAAATAAATAAATAGTGAAATTTAAGATCCCAATTATTTTTGTCATTCATAGGTTAAGAATCTATCCCTTCAACTGGAGCAGGAATCAAACAAACGGCTCTTGTTACAGAATGAATTGAAGACTCAAGCATTTGAAGCAGACAATTTAAAAGGTCTAGAAAAGCATATGAAACAGGAAATAAATACTTTATTGGAAGCAAAGAGATTATTAGAATTTGAATTAGCTCAGCTTACAAAGTAAGTCTCAAAAATAACATTTTTCTTTTTTTGTGTTCTACATTTGCTTATGTTTGATATTTTATGTTTATAGAAATAATGTATTTGGAGATTGTGAAAGGAAGACCTTAGAAAAATTCATTTAGAAGTGAAAGAATTTACTTGCAAAGGTTTGTGAGGGAGCCTTAGTAAATAAAAAGTAGAGATCTTTAAAAGGAGAAAAAGGAGATTATCAAGGCTACTTACTGACTTTACCGTAAAACTAAAAGCTACAGTTTTGTCATATGATTTTCATACCCACAAGTCATGTTTGTTCACACTTGAATTACAAAAATCAGGGATAGGATTCAGTACCTGATGGGAAATGTTCAGTGTTTCTTTATTCTAGAAGCTAGAGTTAGACATGGTGACCCTGTATTTGTGTTGTTTTGTTCCTTTTGTTCATCTCGAACGCAAAGTACCTTTTTTCTTCTAGTCTGAGATGTGATGTGTTCGCTTACTTGAAGTGGAGACAAAGCAAGGTGGTGTTATTGCTTTCAGAATTTGTATAAAGACATGCTTCAGAAATTTAATGTCAAAGATGAGTACATCTTATGCCAAGTCATGTGTTTTTATTTCCTTTAGTTTTACGTTACAATATCTTCATTTACAACATAGTAATTCTTGAATAAAATTGTCAGGTTTTGTTCTGTTGGATTTATATTGGCGAAATTCTTTTTGCCTTTTAGAGCCATCATTTTCACCTGATGTGTTTTATAGTTTTCTTCTCCCAAAATAACTTTGACTCAGCATTTAGTGAACATTTATTATGTCCTTTTATCAATCATATGCCTTGGTAGATGCTGAAACTACAAAGCTACTCCTATCTAATATGAAAACCTAGCAGATGCAAACAGAATTGTTTATCCTTGAAAGTGTATGTCTGTGGGTTGCATTGTCAAGTTACAGATAACTGTCTTTTATCTGTGTTCATATGTGTAATATATATATGTAGATGTGTCTGTGTTCCTCCTCCTTTGTCAGTTATTGTTCTTGTTTCCTTTCTTGTTCCTTACCTGGTTTTTCATTTCCAGCCCCATCCCCATGCTTTTTTGGCCATCACGTATAGTATTATATGTATATGTAATGTATAACATATATAATATTTTTAATATTTATTAAATATTTTCATGTCCCCTCATTTTATTTGCTTACTTTACTACATAAGACATTTGAAATGTATCCCTAAAGGACACCTGGGTGACTTAGTCAACTAAACTTCTGCCTTCAGCTCAGGTCATGATCCCAGGGTTCTGGGATCAAGTCCCAAGTTGGACTCCTTGCTCTGTGGGGAACCTGCTTCACCCTCTGCCTGCAGCTCCCCCTGCTTGTGCTCTGTCTCTCTTTCTGACAAATAAATAAATAAAGTCTTCAAAAATAAAAATAATATGTATTCTAAGAATGCTTTTCTCTATTAAAATTTACTGGGAAAGTATCATTTTTATTTTTGCAACTTGGATTAATCCACAATTAACATTCTCCTGAAAGTCACCTTCAGTAGAAAACAGTTCTCTCTACTTTGTGTGTTATCATTTTATAAGGAGCAAAATGGAACCAGACAGCATGATCTCACCAAATATAATAATAAAAGTAATATTGTGTAATGAAATATTTTTAAAAACAAAGGTCATTTTAGTAAACCTTTTTGTTTTTAGCAACTTTAATAAAGAATAATATATAGCCTAATATAAATAGCATTCACTTACTATTTTCTCTTTTACCTGAAGACAGTATAGAGGAAATGAAGGACAGATGCGGGAGCTGCAAGATCAGCTTGAAGCTGAGCAATATTTCTCGGTGAGAATCATTTTTAATACTTGGCTTTAAACAAGGTACTAATTTTTAATGTGAATCGTGACTTTCTTTCAAATGACCATGAAGTGGTTTTCTCCCCCTTTTAATATCCCAATCTCTACATTTCATTTCTGAATCTGAGTTCATGGTCTATGTCAATTGTAAAGAAATGACCATTTTTGTGAAATATTTCTAGAATTTCCATCAAACTAAAGCTGTATATAAGACTATGATAAGGGTTTTGTTTGCCTGGTAGCAAGTTTGGGTGGTTGGAGTGTCAGTACTTTCATGCATGGTTCATATATGCACATTACATTTGTAGGTATAACTGCATACAGTTATAGGTAGAGTTAATGCTCAAAAGCTTTGATCTTGTTTTAGCTTCCTGTATGCACTTCATGCGTCAGTATTTTGCTTTTTTCACCGTAGAAGTCATTCAATCTCTTACTGGCTACAGGGCAGCTTATTTTCACTACTACTTTAACATTTATAGCCAATGCTTTAAGATTTTATTAAAGCCTCTGTATCTTTTGTTTCTTTTATTTGCCAAGTTTATACTCCACCATTTCAACTCAACATTTACCTAGCTTCTCCATTACTATTAACACTGGCAGCTGCTTTTCCTACAAGTCTTAGTGCAGTTAAATGAGAGAGTTTGAGTGTGCTGGTGAACATGCCCTAGAAACCAAGTGAACAATATTGGAAATAATGATTTCTTTGATAAAGAAACTGAACACTAGTAGAACTCTACAGAACTTTTCACATGTTCAGACCTTCATACTGTACCCTGCTCATCTCCTAATAAACATGGTGACTTTCTATTTTTTGCCTATTTCTTGACTTGTCAGACTGTCACTGAAATATGTTTTTAAATTTTAAAAAAATTCAGTATTGTTGAAAAACCTTTCCCTATATAGAGATTAACCTTACTTGTTCAAAGTGTGTAGTACTGACTTCTGCAGTGGTCTGTAATATCATGCACACTTTCTTGTCCATATACTTTCACAGAGTAATCATCTAGTACCTCTTTTATTTACAGTCCCATTGAAAAATTTGTATTTTTCCCCTAGAGAAGTGCTATTTCTTAGAGGGATAGGTAAGTTTACAGTTTAAAAGTAATTCTCCACAGCTATTTGCTGGTCCTTACTATTTTTTCTCCTTATCTTATATATGAAAAAGGATAGTTTAAAAAAAAGACTGGAAGTTGACTCTGTAATCATAGCACCTTAACACAACATGGGTCTAATGCTCACTCGTATCTGTTAAATATTTGTTGATGAAGTTGGGAAAAGCTGAATGAATTTTGTAAGAACCATTGTTCTATAATAAGTATATATTATTTGTTAGCAGAATGATGAATCTTGTTGTATTTTATTCATGTCCTTCATTTATGCCACTCAACCACCCACTCAATCCCACCCACCCAAAAAGAGAAGTGGTTTTTCTAACATTATTCACTTTAAGAATTGATCTAACTTTTAAATGAACAGTGCTTGCTAAGTTTCTTTATAACGTTTTCCCAAATCAATAAAATATTTAATGTCCTTGAGATACAACTTCTATACAGTTACTCGTAGCCATTTAAAGTGTATGTATTGATAAGTTTTGAAAAATGTATATACTGTGTGACCACTGCCATGAACATATAAAACCTTTCCTTCACCATAAATTCCCAATAGCCCTTTGCAGTCCCTCTTCCCCACATACCTCTATTTGCAGGTAACCACTGATTTTGCTTTCTGTCACTATTGATTATTTTTATCTGTTCTAGAATTGCACGTACATGGAATCATGCAGTATATACTCTTTAGCACCTGTTTTTTTTCTCAGCAAAATATTTTTTAGGAGTTTCATGTCGTTTGTATCAGTAGGTTATTCCTTTTTTATTGTTCAGTATGGAGACTCCACAATTTTTAAAATTCATCTGTTGATGAACCTCTGGTTGTTTACAATTTGTAATAAAGCTGCAATGAAAATTCATGTATCAGATTTTGTGTGGATATATGCTTGCATTTGTCTTGGGTAAATACTTCACTTGATCTTAGCCAAAAGGCCAAGAAGCGATTGGGTAAATACTTGGGAATAGAATTGTTGGAAAGTATGTTGTTTAACTTTATAAGAAACTACCAAACTTTTTAAACTCCTCGTAAACACTTATTTCTCCTAATCACTTATTTTGCAGACACTTTATAAAACCCAGGTAAAGGAACTTAAGGAAGAAATTGAAGAAAAAAACAGAGAAAATTTAAAGAAAATACAAGAGCTACAAAGTGAAAAGTATGTCCATCTATTTTTCTTTAGAACCACTGTTACATCATAGCATTCTTTAAGTTTAAAAATAGAGAGTAGAGAGGCATCTGGGTGGCTCAGTCCTTGGGCATCTGCCTTTGGCTCGGGTAATGATCCCAGGGTCCTGGGATCGAGCCCCACATCAGGCTCCCTGCTCAGCGGGAAGCCTGCTTCTCCCTCTCCCACTCCCCCTGCCTGTGTTCCCTCTCTTGCTATCTCTCTCTGTCTCTCTGTGTCAAATGAATAAAAAAAGAAAAAAAGAAAGTAGATGTGCCATTATTCTGATGGGAATGGTATAGTAAGTCTTATTAGGCTAATTCAGAACAAATCAAACTAAATTTAGACTGATTTTTCTCTTTATGGTGAAAAAAATCATACATTAACACTATGGCAGAGATTCACTAAACTCTGACAATAAATTGTTTTCAGGGGTCTCTCGATATTTAAATATCTATTTGTATTTAAATAGTTCATGCTGTACTTGTAAGTCATTATTTTATGCTAGGTAAATGTTTTTAGGGTCTCCCTCTTAGTATTATTAGGCAGGTTAAGTTCCATTGCATATCTGCTTAGGGCCTTAGAAAACCTAAAGCTATTTACATGTAACAACTTCTTATAGCTAGGTGGAACAGACATTAGAACTAGTTTTCTGGCATTTTTATATTCTCTTTCCATATAGAAATTTTAAAAATTTAACCATTTTATTGCTGAAACAAAAAAAACCACATTAAATATTATAACATGCACAGTTTATGAATTGTTTGTCAACTATCATTATAATTACCACCCATGAAAGAGACAGAACCTTGCTATCCACTTTAAAAGCCCATTGTTTTCCCCCTCAGAATTGTGCCTTCTTTCCCCACCGCTAAGTAATCACTATCGTAACACTTCTTTGTTGATGGAACTGGATCATTTTTCCTGTACAGTTTTCCTCAGTTGTACTGATTTTATTGATTCCATTTCTACAGTTAGTTGAACATCTTTGTTCTGTGTTTCCTGTAAATCTATGGTTAAATCTAGAACTGTGCTGTCCAATATGATTGCCCCTGGTCTTATGTAGCCATTTAAATTTAAACTTTAATTTATGTAAATGAAGTTTAAAATTTAGTTTTTCAGGTGTACTAGCACATTTCAGGTCCTCAACAGTCATATTTGGCTAGTGTCAACCATATCTGACAGCACAGAACATTTCTATCCTCATAAAAGCTTTATTGGACATCCCTAACTGGGAGTCTTAGTCATATTCAAATCTGATTTATGCATTCAGACATAATTGTACTGTCTGGTTGCTTCTTTGTGTTGTTAGCAACCATGGACACTCAGTGCTTAGATCTTTAATATATTTAGTGGAGTTTAAGGTAGGAGCAAAGGTACATTTCCTTGTTAGTCTAGGTGACAGTGATAGACCTTTGTTGTCATTTGTATGTTGTCTGCAGTGTAATATCCAACCCCGTGTTGTGTGCATTCACTGTGAAGAGAGCACCCAATCCTCTACATACCATATTGTTCTATAGGGTTGATATGTTTGCCCTTGTTTGATCTATTTAAAAGAAACATACTGATTGCCACTAGTGTGCTAAGTACTGTGCTTCATGCCAGTGATATAATTATTAGTACGTTATAGTTCTTACCCTCAAGTACTTCAGAATCTAGTCAGGAGACAAATATAATTAAGGTGTCTGTGACAAAGTGCTAGGGATTGACAAAGTGGTGTCTTAGCTTCATTCTTTAGAGTGGAGAATGGATTAGAGGCAAAACTGGTGGATAAACGAAGTTGAATTATGTAGCCATTGGAAAATCTAAATGTAAAATTATGGTGGAAGTTGACAGTAAAAGAAGAGGCAAGTACATGGGGGAAAATAGGAAGTAGAAGCAATAGGACTTCTAGATTTGGGAGTGTGGGGATAAAAGTTGGGGAACTTTTAGTTCTCAAGTTTCTGACCAGGGCAGTTAAGTTGATGGTAGCGTTGGCCCCTGAGTTAAGGAATGCCAAGTTTGTGAAATGAGGGGAGACAAGATTTTTTCCCATTTCAGACCTATTATAGGCGGTGCTTGTGGGTTGTCCAAAGAGAAATGGCTTTGAAATTGCTTCAGAGCTCAGAGAAAAGATAAGGACTTGAAGCTGATTTGACAGTCATTGTATACTGAAACAGAGATAGATGAGATTTGCCAAGGTGATTGTGTACATCAAAGTTTATAAACTCATGAACCTATGGTACCATCCGTGTAACTAATTTGAAGCTAGTTGGGTATGTTCAGTGTGTGCGTTGTGAGTATTATAACAAACTGAGGAATTCATCTTTGTTCTAACCACTTGCTGCCACATGGTAACACTGATCCAGTATTTCAAGGTCTGATTTTTCAAGAGGAGCCAGAAATCAGAATTTTTATGTAAAATATTGGCCCAAATTTAACTGTATGTCTGGAGGAACACTTATGTGGACCGTTTGATCCTCTCAGGTAACAAGTTATAACCCCTAGTGTAGGATGAGAAGATGTAAAGGGTGACGATAGACTACTAGTGCCTATACTTCTAAAGAAAGGGCAGAGGAAGGAAACGTAAGAAGTCACCAGTAATACAAGGGGAAAAGCAGAGTAAGATCACAAAGTCTAGGAGAATAGAATACTTCAAAGAAGACAAAGTGATGTAAAGTGCCAAATACTCAAAAAGGTCAAGTAAACATTGGGGAGGGTTTGTGTTTTGGTGAGTGCTGTGAAAGATATAAGTCTGATGATTCACAGACCTGTACCCCTTGGGCAAAGAATAAAAATAAAATTAAAAAAAAAAAAAGTCAAGTAAAAAAAAAAAGTCAAGTAAAAAATAAATTGTCCATTATATTTATGGTTATTAGTTATTTTGTTGAAAACAGTTCCTAAATGGTAATGAAAGTGGATATTAAAGTGGATTGAGACATGAATGGTAACGGTAGAAGTGGAGACCGAGTGTAGACAGTAGCCACATTTACCTCCTTATGGTTCAACAAACTAGTCAGTTACTCTTCTGCCTCAGGGCTTATGGACTTGCTCTCCCCTCTTCCTGGAACATTTCCTTCTGAGTATCCACGTGGCATGCTCCTTTACCCTTTTCAGGTCTAGGTCTAAATGCCATCTCAGGGGCCTTCCCTGAATATCCTTCTTAAAATTGTACAAACATCCCCCACCCCATTACCTTGCTGCCCAGTTTAGTACTTCCTTACATGTTTTATTTTTCTCTGTAATACTTTTCCCTTCCCAGTATATTACAGAATTTGATCACGTATTTTACTTACTGTTTTTCTCTCTGCTAGAACTTAAGCTCAGTGAAGGAAGGAATTTTTAAATGTTTTGTCCTTAACTCTGTTTTCGTTGCTATATATGTAGCACCTGGAATTGTAGCACATAGTAGATGGTCAGTAAATATTTGTTAAATTAAAAAATTTAAGAAATGTGGCTGTTGAGGCAAGGAGATAGAGCAATAGCTACAGGAGAAGTTGAAAGACATTTCTTTTTAAGGATAGCAGAAATTCAAGCATATTTAAATGAGACATGGGAAGGAAATCAGAGTGGGAAAAGTTGCACATCTGTTCATTGAAACAAAATTTCTGAGCACTTTCTATGGGCTGGAGACTTCTGGGCATTTGGAATACAGCAGTGAAAAAGAACAAAGCTGCTTATAATTCTATAACCTAGAAGAAAAAGGAGTGGCTAATAAATTGATTTCATTAAGGAGAGAGGAGAGTAAAGGTGACAGGTTGGCCTTAGTCATCAGTAAAGACAGGTCTTTTATTTATGGAGAGTTGTGAAGGAAGTCTGGGTGGTTATAGCTGCAGCAGTTTTACCCTGAACCATCACATTGTTTCTTGCTTTCTCTTGCACAGTTGCATAGCTAGGGATAGAACTATAATTTGGGATAAATAGATTTTCTGGCATTTTAATATGTGACTTAGATACATTTACCTGAATTTGATAGAAAGCAGTAAGCCCAGGTATGAATACGTTATCAGTCTCAAATCTTGTGTTATAAGAGCTCAGAACTACCTCTAGGATCATAGACTTATTAACATTGGCAGTACTTCCTGTCTTTTCCTAATGTTCTAACTTCCCTACACTTTGAGATAGCTATTTCATATCTTCTCCTTCCTCCTCAGATCTTCAGCAACTGTCCTCATCCTCACACTCAACAAATGGCCTTGCTTCCTAGAAGTAGAGAACTACTACTCTGTCTCACCCTCATAGCTACTAACCTATCTGCCTCTGTACCTATAAACCCTGCCTTCTTTCTGAGTGATGTAAATAAACAAAATGTGTTTTTAACCACCCTTTCTGCCTACTTAAGAATATGACTTCAGGAATCCTCACCTTTCCGGAGTCAATTTTTTTCCTTTGTATAGTCATTCTCATTGTTATGTAAACATACGGTAAACATCTCTGTAAAAAATAACCATCTTTTAAGTGCATTTTACTTCCAGCTGCCATCCTATTTTTCTGCTTCCTTTTGTAGCAGACTTCTTTGAAAGGTGACATGGCCATTTATATTCAGTTCCTCTTCTCATTTTCTCTCTCTAGCTCATTCCAGACTTGCTCTCATGACGCTACCAGAATAACCCTTCTCATGGTTACTGATGACTTCCTAATAGTTAAAGACAATAGTCAGTTCTCAGTCTTTATTTTATTTAACACTAGCAGTTGACATAGTTGATTACTCTCTCTTGACAAAATTTCTTCATTTGGCTTCTGTGACACCACATGGTATTTTTTCATATTGAACTAGCTACTTTTAACCTCCTTTGCTCCTTTGTCCCTTCCCCTCTCTGAGATCTTTAAAGTTTGGAGGGCCCAAGGGATCACTCTTTCCTTGTTCTCATCCAGCCTCATGGCTTTAAATAGCATCAGTGTACAAGCACGTTCTCCCGTGAATTCCAGACTTGTATGTCCAGCCATCTCTTTGACTCCACTTGAGTGTTTAATAAGCATCTCATTTTTAACATGTCCAGAAAAAATTCCTTATTCCCTTACCTTGCCAACCTACTCCTCCCTGTTTTCCCCCATTTCAGTATTAGCAATTCCATTATTTCCAGTTGTTTAAATAAAAAACCTTGAAATTACCCTAGATTTCTTCTTTTTTTCTTATACTCTATATGCAGTCCATTTATAAGTCTTTCTAGCTGTAATTTAAAAGTATATCCAGAATCTGATCAGTTCTCACCACTTGTACCATTTCCCAGCCTGATCCATACTGCCACCGTCTCCAATTTTGGTACTTTCATTAGGCTCTTAGCTGATATCCTTGCTTCTCCCATTGTCCCCCCAACAGTCTGATCTTAATACCACAGCCAGAATGATCTTTTTAAAACAATACTCAGAATAAAAGCCAAAGTTCCCTATATTGTCATGGAAAGCCTCACAAGTTCTGTTCTTTCTCCCCACTTCTCTTAATACATTTCTCACAACTTCCCTTCATCTCTCACTTCACTCACATTAGCTTCTTTCAGACCAAACTCAGGGTATTTGTTATTAGATGTTTCTTCCACCTTAACACTGTATTTTCAGATACCTGCATAGCTCACTCCCTTACTTCCTTCATATCTCTTCTCATGTCTCCTTGATCACCCTATATAAAATATCACATTCACAGCCTCTTCCACCTTTTTTGTTTTATTATGTTCTCTGTGGCATGCTATATATTGTTCATTTTTATAAATTGCCTATTTCACCCCCTTAATATATGTTTCCTCAGGGCAGAGACTTTTTTTACTACTGTATGTCTTAATTCAGACAGTGGTGTTCAGCACATAGTAAACATTTAGGTAAATATTGGACAAATGAATGAATATTCTTTTTTTTTCTTTTTGTAGTTAGTATATGTCTCCCTCCTTAGGCTTGAGACAGGAAATTTCATTTATATTATTCCCTTAGTAAAAAATAGATGGAAGTCTTTCATTCACTTAGCAAACGTTTATTGAGTATCTACTATATATAGGGGAGATACAGTTATGACCCAGATAGCTTATTGAATGGAAGTTCCTTAGGAAGAGCAAGCAGACTGGAATGATCTGGTCCTGGTCTGAATGTCAGTTCTGAAAAGCTTTAAAGTATAATTCCCAAGGAGCATTCCTAGAATAGTTTATAATGGTTTACAAATCTATTTATAAGTCATCATAATCTCATTACATTTCAGAACTGAAAGGGATCTCAAAAATCATTTGGTTTAACTCATTTTACAGATTTGATTAAATTGACCCCCCAGAAATGTAAGAAATTTACCCAGTGTCCTTATGCAATTACTTAAACGGGGATAAGGGTCAAGGTCTGGCCTCCTGGTTTACAAGCCTTTTATTTTTCCTCTGTCCCATGCTACCTTCCATTCTAAATCCACAACAAGTTTGTTTTCAAAAGTAGAGTGCTTGCCATTGCTTTACCACCTTTTCTTAGTTAAGCACGACAGCAGGTACAGGATTAAAGAGTTTTTTACTTTTACAGTTTTTCAAAGTGTTAGAAGTTAAATTTATTACTTTTATAGAATTTTTGCATTGGATTCAAGTAATGAATTTTATTTTAAGCAATAAAATACTTAATTCTTATTGTTTAAATATAGTTGTCTTCTTAAGCATATCATTAAGTTGGAAGAATAACTCAATTTCTTTATATCCATTTCTCTTATAAATCTATTCCAGGGAAACTCTTGCTACTCAGTTGGATCTAGCAGAAACAAAAGCTGAGTCTGAGCAGTTGGCTCGAGGGCTTCTGGAAGAACAGTATTTTGAATTAACCCAAGAAAGCAAGAAGGCTGCTTCCAGAAATAGACAAGAGATTACAGATAAAGATCATACTGTTAGTCGGGTAAGTGTGATTGTCAGGTAAGTTTTATGACTGAAATTTATCTAAATCAAAATAGGTCACATCTTAAAGTGTTAGGGTGAGTATGTGTGCATGTGTATTTCCTTTGACGTATACAGAGTGATCAGTCTGTACTTATGTATAAAATAGTTTAAATAACCCAAAACCATTGTTAATGGTTTGTTAAACACTGAAATTCTTTTTCAGTGTAATGTTTTTTCTCTTTCTGGCTATAGATCTTAATATATTTTATGTGAAGAAATGCTTGGGTTAAATTCACTTGTTGAATTATCTTAATGCATTGCAACTGACTTTGTGGCCAGAATTCTATAAAACTCAGAGAAACTGTTTTGGGATGAGAAATTCTTTATGGGTATCTACAGATTAATTCTAGAAAACCAGTACTACAACTACCTATTCCTGAAATTTGTACTGTTGTCTATATAGCTCATGGTGATTGAAAGGGGAGTTAGGTTTTTCTTTTGAAGTTACCATGAAGTCCTCAGGTATAAGTAGTCCTGGGTTTGAAGCTTAGCTTTCCCTCTAAGAAGTTACATGGTCTTGGCAATTTACGTTAGTTCCTTAAACCTCAGGTTCTTCATCTATAAAATAGAAGTAATAGTATAAAATAGAAGTAATAGTATAAAATAGAAGTAATAGAAGGGTACCTGGCTGGCTCAGTCAGTACATCATGTGACTCTTAATCTTGGAGTTGTGAGTTTGAGTCCCATGTTGGGTGTAGAGTTTATTTAAAAAAGAAAGGAAGGGAGGGAGGAAGGAAGGAAGGAAATAATACCTATTTTACAAGATTCTTATGAAGGTTAAATGAAATATATTTGAATTTAAGTATATCCACATATGTTAAACCAGAAACCAGGCATTTTTATAATAAAGCTGGGCCTGACTTGTCCACATCTATGGTAAATGCAAAGTTGTTGTTTTATTTTTAAGGTTATTGTTTTAATAGCAAATAACTATGTAGCAAAATGTAGCAAAATGTTTTAACTAACAAAGTAAATGTAACTTAAACCTTTGTGTATTTTGTTAAGCTTGAAGAAACAAACAGCATCTTAACCAAAGATATTGAATTATTAAGAAAAGAAAATGAAGAGCTAACTGATAAAATGAGGAGGGCAGAGGAAGGTATGTAAGGTTTTTTGTTTCTTTTTTTCTTAATGTTTAATCAAGTTCGGTGGTAAATCTTGAGCTATTTATATTGTGTGTTAGGTTTTTGAAATTTGTTTTCATACGTTAAATAACTTCTGTAGCCTTAAGAATTATCTTAGTAGAACTTAAATGTTCTCAACCCCAAAAATAGTAAATATGTGATGTGATAGATGTGTTCATTAACTCGATGAGAGAATCCTTTCGTGATGTATACATCCATCAAATCACATTGTATAACTTAAGTATCTTACAAATTTATTTGTCAATTATATCTCAGTAAAGCTGAACAAAAAAGAATTATCTTAAATTACTAAAAATTATGTAGTGTATACTAATTTGAGTTAAGAACATTGTTAATTTGGAACACAATTTAATGTCATATAATAACACTTTATATGGTTTATTAACAGAATATAAATTGAAGAAGGAGGAGGAGATCACTAATCTTAAGGCTACCTTTGAAAAGAATATCAATACAGAAAGAACCCTTAAAACGCAGGTATACATACTCTTTCAGCATTTTCCATATGTTTGTATTTGAATATCATATTCAGAAGTTAATATTTGTTTTTTGTGTACTTTTCTTAAAACTTAGGTTATAATGTTTAAACTTTTCATTGGAACAAATAATGTAATACTCTTTCTTCATTAAATATAGTAGACTTTTCAGAAAATTGGATTTCAACTGAGTTAAGAAAGAAGATGTGCGATAGATAGATAGATGAAATAGTACTCAGCCACAAAAAAAAATGAAATCTTACTATTTGCAACCACAGGGATAGAACTGTATTATATTATGCTAAACGAAATAAGTCAGAGAAAGACAAAATACCATATGATTTCACTGATATGTATAATTTAAGAAACAAAACAAATGAATGTAGGGGAAAGAAAAAAAAAGAGAGAGGGACACAAACCGTAAGAGAGACTCTTAACTATGGAGAACAAACTTAGGGTTGCTGGAAAGGAGGTGGGGGTTGGGCTAAATGGGTGACAGGCATTAAGGAGGACACTTGTGATGAGCACTGGGTATTATAGGTAAGTGATGAATCTGATTTCTGCTCCTGAAACTAATATTACACTATATGTTAACTAACTAGAATTTAAATAAAGGAAAAAGAAAGTAGCTTGCCTGATCATTTGACTAGTAAGAACATATTTTAGATTGTATGGAAGACCCGTAATTGACAGTAGAAAAACTTAATGAAAACACTTGACTAAAGCCAAAAGAGAACTGGGAATAAATAAGAAGCTGTAGGGGTGACTGTATCATTTTGCTGTGTATTTAATGGAGCAGCTAGATCAGATTTTTACACTAAAACTTGATGTCTTATCATTTTATTAAGTTATCTAGTTTAAATTCTTCATAACGTATTGTGTACCTCAGTTGATTTTTATGATAAAGTATTTTTCACCTTTTTTTTTTAAGATTTTATTTATTTATTCACCAGAGAGAGAGAGAGAACATGTACAAGCAGAGGGAGCGGCAGGGAGAGGGAGAAAAAGGCTGCCTGCAGGAGCCTTGATGCAGGACTCAATCCTAAGACCCTAGGATCATGACCAGAGCCAAAGGCAGATGCTTAACAGACTGAGCCACCCAGTCATCTCAATATTTTTTACTTTTTTATTAAACGATTATAATAACTTTACCACTTACCTGCTCTCCATCTTAGCAGTTTTTCATGTTACAACCAGATTAATCTTTCAAAAATGCACTTAATATCTGTTGAAAATCCTTAAGTGGAAGATCCGTGTACACAGAGACCATGAAGAAAAAGATTGATGTTTGACATTTATTACACAAAAATTCAAGTCTCTGTGGAGTCCAGAACAGCATAAGTTGAAAGAAAAAAACTAAGTGGAATATTTATAGCAAATATAGACAAAGAGTATCTACAAATTTTAAAAAGGCAATTTAATATGGAATAAAGGGGGGCATTTGAGAGAAAAGGACACAGTAAAGAGTTTTAAGAAGCTCAACCATGGGCGCCTGGGTGGCTCAGTGGGTTAAAGCCACTGCCTTCGGCTCAGGTCATGATCCCAGGGTCCTGGGATCGAGGCCCGCATGGGGCTCTCTGCTCGGCGGGGAGCCTGCTTCCTCCTCTCTCTCTGCCTGCCTCTCTGCCTACTTGTAATCTCTCTCTCTGTCAAATGAATAAATAAAAAANAAAAAAAAGAAGCTCAACCATAACAGTAACCCAAGAAATAGAAATTAAAGTAATAACAAAGTATGTTTTTGACAAATGGGCACATTTAAATGAGATACAGTGCTCATATTTGGCAAGAACATGGGGAAAGTTTATTTGTATAGTTTTTGAGGGAGTGAACTATGAGAATAATTAACAGACTAATGCATTTTAATGTGCATATTCTTCAACCTAGTAACTGTACATTTGGAATTTATCCTATATAAAAAAACTCCATAAATGCTCGAAAGGAATATATACAGATGTAATTATGCAACATTATTTTTTTTAAAGATTTTATTTATTCTTTTGACACAGAGAGATTACAAGTAGGCAGAGAGGCAGGCAGAGAG
>LNAC01000185.1:2903475-3259180 GCA_002007465.1 Ailurus styani
AGCCCGATGTGGGCCTCGATCCCAGGACCCTGGGATCATGACCCGAGCCGAGGGCAGAGGCTTTAACCCACTGAGCCACCCAGGCGCCCTGCAACATTATTTTTAATGGTGAAAAGTAAAATTAACTCAAAATTAACCACTCATCATCATAG
This sequence comes from Ailurus styani, assembly GCA_002007465.1. NCBI lineage: Eukaryota > Metazoa > Chordata > Mammalia > Carnivora > Ailuridae > Ailurus > Ailurus styani. The sequence goes on from LNAC01000185.1 coordinate 2,903,628, forward strand.
TTTTGACAAATCATAATACATCCATGCAATGCAAAGGAGCCATTAAAAATAAATGAAATAGGGGCACCTGGGTGGCTCAGTTGGTTAAACATCTGCCCTCATCTTGGGTCATGATCCCAGACTCCTGAAATCAAGTCCCATGTCAGGCTCCCTGCTCAGTGGAGAGTCTGCTTCTCCCTCTCCCTCTGCAGCAACCCCTGATTCATTCTCTCTCTCTCTCTGTCTCTCTCTCTCTCTCAAATTTTTTTTAAAAAAGTAAATGAGATATATATATATATACATAATGACATGAAGTAATATTGCCCATGATATATGATACAAAATCAAATTTAAAAAGCAAGTCANGTCTCTCTCTCTCTCTCAAATTTTTTTTAAAAAAGTAAATGAGATATATATATATATACAAAATGACATGAAGTAATATTGCCCATGATATATGATACAAAATCAAATTTAAAAAGCAAGTCACAGTACAGAATGTATAGCATGANACAGTACAGAATGTGTAGCATGATTCTGTTTTTAAATTTAAATAGATTTGTGGACGCCTGGGTGGCTCAGTGGGTTAAAGCCTCTGCTTTCGGCTCAGGTCATGATCTCAGGGTCCTGGGATCGAGGCCCGCATCAGGCTCCCTGCTCAGCGGGGAGCCTGCTTCCCCTTCTCTCTCTCTCTCTGCCTGCCTCTCTGCCTCCTTGTGATCTCTCTCCCTCTGTGAAGTAAATAAATAAATAAATCTTTAAAAATAAATAAATAAATAAATAAATTTAAATAGATTTGTAATCAGCTTATATACATAGGGAAAAGTTTTGAAGGATATACACCCAGCAGGTTGAAAAAGACTTTAGCAGAGGTGCTCTTTGATGGGTGATACTACAAGAGCTTTTCACTTTCTTCATAATATATTTTTCTGTATTTGATTTTTCTTGTAATATGTTAGATTTACTATTGGAAATAAATATGCATTATGAGTTCAGTGAAGTAAGTTTTTACTGCATTAAAAAATTTATGGTCTCCTCATCCTAGGTAGGACTAAATCTACATGGAAATGATAGTGGCTCAGGCTTTTTTCTGTTTTAATGGAAAAAATCCCTTTTTTTTTTTTAACATCGTTGCTGAAAATTCCATGACTTATGTTTTAGTTTATGTAGCTTAATTTCACATGCTTTTAAGACTTCTGTCTCATTCAGAATACATTCTTTCCTATGGCAGGAGGGGTTAGCCTCAGCTAACATTTATATTCCCTCTTACATCCAAAAGGACCTCAGTATGGCCTCATCCAGTTCCCTATCTGCTTACTTTTCTACTTGTCCAAAGGAAAAATATTATCTTGGGCCTTACTACATCTGATTGTAATGCCATCCTTGGCTGTCCTTGACTCCCCTCTTTAATACTGTTTCTTTATACTTATCCAACTCCTGTTTGTCTTTTTAAGAAACGTATGTGGACACATATGTAGGTACACCAGGAAGCCATCCCTGACCTCCCAAGTCTCAGTTAGGTACTGCTCCCATAGCATCCTTGCTTGCCTCTTTTCTTTTTACTCACCACTCTGTACTACAATGCTTGTTTGTCTGGCTCCTCCACCAGGCTAGGATGCCTTTGGGGCATAACTGTATATTCTATTTTTTTTAAGATATATTTATTTATTTGAGAGAGAGAGAGATCATGAGTGGGAGGGGCAGTGGGAGAGAGAATCCCTAGCAGACTCCACACTGAATGCAGAACCTGATCCTGGGTTCTATCCCACGACCCTGAGATCACAACCTGAGCTGAAACCAAGAGTCAGAGGCCCAACCAACTGTGCCACCAGGCACCCCTGTATATTCTGTTTTTATATCTAGTGCCAATCAAAGTGCCTACATACAATATAACAAGTGCTGGATAATTGTTGAATGATAAATGGACTTTTGCAAGCCTATTTGGCTCTTACATTTGAATGAGATAAAACAGAATAGTTACTTGTGCTACCAGTTATCATGTCCCAACCTTCATTAGGTTCTTATTCTTACACACAGAGTCCTGGTTTCTGATTTTGAAGGAAAGAAAAATACATTTTAGTGGTATTTAAATTAGATGGCTATAATATAGATCCTTATTAATAATATTTTAATATTTTAATAGGCTGTTAATAAGTTGGCAGAAATAATGAATCGGAAAGATTTTAAAATTGATAGAAAGAAAGCTAATACACAGGATTTGAGAAAGAAAGAGAAGGAAAATCGAAAGCTGCAGCTGGAACTCAACCAGGAAAGAGAGAAATTCAACCAGATGGTAGTGAAACATCAGAAGGAACTGAATGACATGCAAGCGGTAAGATTTGTGTGTGTGTGTGTGTGTGTGTGTGTGTGTGTGTGTGTGTGTGTGTGTAGGATTATTTTCTTAATTTGTCATTGCTATTTATACCTATTATCTATTGATCTTATCTAGATTTTTTTTAGTATAAAAATGCATATTTAGGTTTGTAGAGTCTGCAATTTGATCATTCTTTCTCTACAGTGAACTGTGATCTTGAAAAACTAGAAAGGTACTCTCTTGCTTATTAACCATGATAATTTGAGTAATTTTTACCTAGCATTTGCTTGATTAGAGATGCTGCTTTGAGAGAAACAACCAGGGTTTGCCTCTTTGGCATTAGACTGAAATAGAGATGACTAGGAAAATACTAACTATAGTTGAGATAGAGGATTTGAAGTATTGTAAATTTTTTGATATTTCCAGGCTTGTTGATAGCACAAATTTGAGAACATGGTGTCTGGACCTAGACTGATTTGGATACAAGCACTGACTATCATTTGTGGTTTTACTATCCTGAGAAGCTTTCTGTACCTTTTAAACTGTTTCATTTGGAGCCATAAAAGCATTTCCTGTTGTTTTTAACAGGTGTTTGTTTTTTGATGCTATCTATCTATCTATCTATCTATTTATTTATTTATTTATTTAGAGAGGGTGGGGGGCACAGCAGAGAAAGAGAGGGAGAGAGAATCTTAAGCAGGTTCCACGCCCAGCACAGAGGCTGATGGAAGACTCGATCTCACGACCCTGAGATATGATCTGAGCCAAAATCAAGGGTTGGATGCTTGGGCGCCTGGGTGGCTCAGTGGGTTAAAGCCTCTGCCTTTGGCTCAGGTCATGATCTCAGGGTCATGGGATCAAGGCCTGCATTGGGCTCTCTGCTCGTCGGGGAGCCTGCTTCCCCCCTCTCTCTCTGCCTCCCTCTCTGCCTACTTGTGATTCCTCTCTCTGTCAAATAAATAAATAAAATCTTTAAAAAAAAAAAAAAAGAGTTGGATGCTTAACCAGCTGAGCTACCCAGGTCCAAGCTGCTTTGTATTTAAAAATTAAAACAAAAAATGTGTTTAAAGCAAGGAGAGGAGGTTACCCAAGCAACGTATTACTGAGGAAGAGAACTTGCATTTTTACAATTGTATCAAAATCTGTAGTAGTGAGCCGTCATGAAGTTTACAGTAATTTTTTATTAAGAGCGACTTTAGATTCTTTATCATTTATAGTTCCATTAATTCTTAATTTCTGAATGTTGGAAATTTAATATTGATTTTTTGTATTATCTTGGTATTTTTCAAAAAATAGCAATTGGTAGAAGAATGTACACATAGGAATGAACTTCAGATGCAGTTGGCTAGCAAAGAGAGTGATATTGAGCAATTGCGTGCTAAACTTTTGGACCTTTCGGATTCTACAAGTGTTGCTAGTTTTCCTAGTGCTGATGAAACTGATGGAAACCTTCCAGGTAAGAATATTTCTGTTCATTCAGGTTTGATTAAATGTCATGGAAATTAGTGTATGTTTCTTTCATTTAACTTTCACCCTTTGTCATTTTTTTCCATGGATCCTTAAGAAATTTCTGTTTCTGATCGCCAAAGTCTGATTATGTTTTCATTTTATAGAATAAAAGCAGTCGAAAAAAATCTTAGGCTATTAAAATAAATCTGAGAGGCTCTACCTGAATAAAAATCTGAAGAACTTTATGAACCTATGAATGCTTAACTCCGTGGTAAAAGTTGAAGCTGCTGCTTTTACCTTCACTATTTAAAGAAAATTGTGTGTTTATTATGAGTAGCAGCTCTAATGGTTAATGTTTTTGCTTTTATGTATTTTTGCTTTTATGTATTGTTGTGCAAAAACTAAGAACTGGACTTAATAATCAGAACCACAGCAGCCTATAAAGAGGCCTTTCTAATGTAGTAGATAAACTTGGGTCAGACTTGTAAGTTTCAAATTTATAGAAATAGATAAGAAGGATTCAGAGATGCAGTGAGGGGGCAGTCAATTAAAGACAAAAGTGAGTATGGAGGATTTCAGACTTTTTTTGCCTTTTTTATTCCCAGTAGAGAATAAATTAAAAAATAAATACCCATTCTTGGGTTTATTGTATTGTAAGTTATAGTACATTTATATCTTTTTAACAGAGGTAAGCAATACACGTATTATAAGTTCAATTTAGGAGTGAATAGGGTATAAATATTCATACACACACACATTTGACATACTACATATCCTTTATTCAAGGTTTTGGAAGTTTTGTTCACATGGTCATAAACTTGAAAATTGATTTTAATTTGTATATTTCCTAAATTATATGTTAGATTTAACTCTTACTTACATACCATGTCATCCCTGCCCTCCTTCTTTTGTGTCTTTGCTAGCCCCAAATCAGATATCTGAGAAGGGCAGGGAGTGAAATTTCTTATTAAATGGTCAAGGAGTTCCTTCTGTTTGCCCATTATTGGCTCTCTGAAACCTCCTGCCTCTTGAGAATCTTGTAGGTGCATGTCCTTTATCAGAGGATCACTTCGGATTTAGCAAGAACCTCTTTGATTCAGCTGTTGTTTGAAAATCTTTCAAAAATTAGATTTAGTCATTAGAGTATGACTTTTAGGGGTGTTTGGCTACATTCTTAAAATTGTTGGACTGAAATTGCAGCTTAAAGTCCCTCTTCATTAACCCCAAGCTATTTCTTGAGTTATTTAGTAAAGGAATTCTTACTTTATTTAGTGGAAGTTAAGTATCCTGATCAGGTTTTTTTTGTCTTTATTCCACCCATTTCCCTTTAACTCTGATTACAATGTCTTATTATGTGTGCCTTGGTTTTCTTTGTATTAGGTTAAACATTGCAGAGACTTTATTGATGAATATTGTTTAGAAAATTTTGAATTGAATGATGAGTTTGGGGGACAGCTAAAGAGGAGGCAGGTAATGAGTTTTGTCTTCCATCCTGGCTTATTCAAGAAAGCTAAACTTAGGGTGATCAGATGGTTTGATGGGCAGACTTAAATTAGGGCTCCATTTAGATTTCAGAATCCTGATCTATAATAAATCCACTTAGGAATCAGTCAGCAAAGAAACTGTAAAATGTTGCTACTGGCTCCATTCTGAGTTATATATACTCTTCATTGCTGTAACATGAGACCAGTCAGGTATCCCTGTCTCTTGTTAGTGTGCTCTTAGTCTTGAAACTTTACATACAAAGATCTCTATAGTGCTTTCATACTATATGTAGACAGTAAAGGATAATCTTTATTAGTGTTTTTAACTCCTTTTTGTGTCACATGCTTTGTTAATAAATTGAAAACCTGTTCTAAATCTTATTTACTAGAACTTAAAAATGGGCATTGGCAAATACAGTTAAGGTTTTGCCGTCATATCTAGGAAGAACTGTTAAAGAATTGATAGTCACTCTTAAGAGAGTTACATATGATTCAAGTATCTAAAATTTTTTAAGATAATGACTAATGATTAATTTTACTTAGTTTAGAAAATTAGTTAAACTGCAGGCTGAAAAGGGAGAACTTTGTATGGAACACATTCAACAGTTAAAATAAAGGCCTTTTGCTGAACTAAATAACCGCAACTAAGAAAAAAGTTGGGAGAAGAGAAAGATCGTGTTGAGCTCAGATTTCTCATTATTTTCTCCACCTTAACAACTACAGTTTAGATGAAGGGGAATAACAAAAGCAAAGGACATTAGGTGCATGGAAGAAGTTGGAACAAGAAGAATATTACTTCTGATTCAATTAACTGCAAAGGTTTTTGCTTAAAGGACAGAGTAGCATTGTGTTCTTGAACATAAGCTACCAGGGTAAACCTACCATTTTGACAGTTACTGATAGAGTATACCCTTGAACAAGTCCGTTTACTTTCTAAGCCTTAGTGTCTTCATTTGTAAATGGAGAATGATACTAGAAGCTATTGTATCCTGTATTCATAGGAATATAGTATCATATATCCACGGGATAATAGGTGTATGAAATGTGAGATGTTACTTGGAAAGCACATATCAAACCATAAATAAATGTTCAGTAAATGTTACCTATTTTAATTAGTCTAAGACTTAGATGTTTTACAGCAGTTTAAGTTATGTGGAGAAAGGCATTCTATATTCCCATTAGGGTCATGATTTGAGCATTATATTTGAAAATTGGCTACTTTTTTATTTTTTGTGTCTTAAATATAATAAGATAGAAATAGAAAACAATTAAATGCTCTTATTTCTAACCTGATATAAAATAATCATTTCTAACAAAAATCTTTTACCTCCAGATATTTCTAATAAGCATTAATTACATTTAAATAGTAATAATGTTTACTTTTAAATGCCTTGATTGAATTTATCAAGGAATTTCTGGTATGCACATACTGGTTAAAATATTAGCAGCTGACCAACTCAATTCTATGTTCTTTTGCTGTTTATCAAATTCTGGTATAACATACTTAAAAGACTATATCTCTTTAATTTGGTGAGAATTGCATTTGGACTTAACTCTAGAATTAAGTACCCCCCAAACAAGATTTGGACAGTTTTATTGAAATTATTATAGGTGTTTTACCAAAAAGTTTATCAGAATATTGTGCTGAGAAAACAAATAAAATGCTTGTCTCTTATTCTTTATATCTAGTTGATTCTGCCTGCATTCCTTATTTATTTATCTTCTATTCTTATCTTCTGTGAGTAATAGGACACTTCTCTGTACTTTTGCTTGCTCTTTCTTGTGTAAATCATCGCTCTGATTTGTTCCACTTGCTGCATAATTTTTTTTTGCTAAGTATTTTTATGAGTGTTAAATGATATTTAAAGTCTTCTGTATCATATCCCATTTAAGCTGCAATCCATTCCAGTCTTGCCTGGCTCTTAAGGGTATTGTTTTACTTCATACTTTTATAATTGAGTACTAAATGTTAATTTTATGGGAAAAGTGGCTTGGGATTTTTTTCTGCAATATTTGTATGGCCATTAAAGTTGATTTGTGTGATTGAAGCATGGAAGAACAAATTGTAGCACTTATTCATTTAGCTGTGTTCAAATGCCTGTTGCTGCATGCTGTCAGACAATTGTAATAGCTTTTCCTCTTGTTACAACTTAAGACTGAAGAGGATATATTCTTTTCTCTAGAGTCAAGAATTGAAGGTTGGCTTTCAATACCAAATAGAGGAAATATCAAACGATATGGCTGGAAGAAACAGGTATTATATGCCTCATTTTTTTCTAATTGATATACTGTTATATATTTTACTTTTAAAGCATAGAACTTGTATTAACTGCTCTATTATTAGTCTTGATCTCAGATTAATACAATACACTTTAGACATAAATGTCAAGTATTGTGCTTATCATTTTAAACTAAGTTAATGTTCTCATATATACCCGTTTTTTTCTCATTTCAGTATGTTGTGGTAAGCAGCAAAAAAATTTTGTTCTATAATGATGAACAAGATAAGGAACAATCCAATCCATCCATGGTATTGGACATAGAGTAAGTGCCTTTGGTTGAATTCTAAATCAGTTAAATGTTAACTTATAATTATTTTTAGACTTATAATTTAGGGTTGGTTTTTTTTTTAAGATTTTATTTATTTATTTGAGAGAGAGAGAGCACCGGCAGGGGGAAGGGCAGAGGGAGAAGCAGACTCCGCAATGAGCAGGGAGCCTGACATGGGGCTCCATCCCAGAACCCTAAGGTCATGACCTGAGCTGAAGGCAGCTACTTAACCAGCTGAGCCACCAGGTGCCCCTAGACTTAGAATTTAGTTTATATTTTGTTATTTAAATGATGTTGCCTACTTTTCTTAACAAACTTTAAAACTTTATATTAAATCTTAAGCAAAATGTGAGAGGGAAAATTTTGCATAGCTGATTCATGTATTCTAAAGACAAATTTCTTATTTCAAGTGTTTATTGGTTTTAGGTTCTCAGAGCATCTCCAAAAGTACTGTATATAATTATTCAGTCATTGTTAAGGAAATGTAAATATATCTTTTGCTTTTAATAGAGGCCTTTAGTAAGCTTAGGGTTTTTCCTTTGTATTCATTCTAAAACCTTTTCTTAAGCACTGCTGCCTGTATCATCATGGGTACTATAGATTCTACAAAGATGATTGAGATGGTTCCATTTTTAAGGATAATAAGAAGTAGTAGAAAGGTAAAAGAAGTAGTAGAAAGGGTAAAACATGCAACAAATATAAATTCAAAGTGAAATGTGGTGGGTGCTATTCATGAAAAATATAAACTTACAATGAAGTATTGGCATTCCTTTAGAATTAAGTATTTGTGAAGTCAGTTATAGCTAGAATATAAAAAGAAGCAACTACCAAAGAGTACTGAAATTTTATTTCTCAATTTTTCTTTTTTTCAAGTATAATTAACATACTGTGTTATATTAGTTTCAGACGTAAAATATAGTGAGTCAGCAATTCCGTACATTACTCAGTGTTCATCACAATAAGTGTAATCCTAATCCTCTTCACCTGTTTCCCCTACCGCCCCACCCACCTCCCCTCTGGTAACCATCAATTTGTTTATTATATTATTTATTTAAGAGTCTGTTTTTTTGTTTGTCTCTTTTTTCTTTGTTCATTTATTTTGTCTTTTAAAGTCCACATATAAGTGAAATCATATGGTTTTTGTCTTTCTCTGATTTATTTCATTTAGTTTTATACTCTCTGGCTCCACATATGTTGCTGCAAATGGCAAGATTTCATTTTTTTATATGGCTGGGTAATCTCTTCACCTATGGTTGTACACTTCTGTTGCTTCCATATCTTGGCTATTATAAATAATGCTGCAATAAACATAGGAGTACATATATCCCTTTGAATTAGTATTTTCACATTTTTTGGGTAAAAACCCAGTAATGGAATTACTGGATCATATGATTATTCTATTTTTAATATTTTGAAAAACCTTTATACTGTCTTCCACAGTAGCTGCTCCAGCTTGCATTCCCACCAACAGTGCATGGGGGTTCCTTTTTCTCCACATCCTTGCCAACACTTGTTATTTCTTGTATTTTTAAATCTAGCCATTCTGACAGATACAGGGTGATATTGTTTCGATTTGCATTTCCCTGATGATTACGGATATTGAGCATCTTCTCATGTGTCTGTTGGACATCTGTATGTCTTCTTTGGAAAAATGTCTATTCATGCCCTCTGCCCATTTTTTTAAGATTTTATTTCTTTATTTGAGAAAGAGCAAGTGAGAGAGAGTGAATGAGCACAAGCCGGGGGAGGGGGATGGCAGGAAGAGAGAAGCAGTCTGCCTGCTGAGGAGGGAGCCCGAGGTGGGGCTCCATCCAAAGACCCCAGGATCATGAACTGAGCCGAAGACAGATGCTTAACCAAGTTGAGCCACCAGGTGCCCCTCCTCTGCCCATTTTTAACTGGATTATTTGGGGAGGGGGTTGATGTTGAATTGTAGAATTTCTGTATATATATTTTTTATATTAAACCTTTATATAGATCATTTGCAGATATCTTCTCGCATTCAGTAGGTTGTGTTTTGGTTTTGTTGATGGGTTTTGTTTTGTTTTTTGTTTTCCTGTGTTAAAAAGCCTTTTTTGTAGTGTAGTCCCAATGTTTAATTTTGCTTTACTTTCCTTGCCAAAGGAGACCTATCTAGAGAAATGTTTCCGTGGCTTGTGTCAGAGAGATTACTACCTATGTTTTCTTCTAGGAGTTTTATGGTTGCAGGTCTCATATTTGGGTCTTTCATCTATTTTGAGTTTATTTTTGTGTATGGTGAAAGAAAGTGGTGCAGTTTCATTCTTTTGCATGTAGCTGTCCAGTTTTCCCAGCACCATTTGTTGAAGACTTTCCTGTTTTGTTTCCTTTGTTGTAGATTAATTGATCATAAAAGGCATGGGTTTATTTCTGGGCTCTCTGTGCTCTTCTCTTGATCTGTGTGTCTCTTCTTGTGCCAATACCATACTGTTTTGATTTCCTGATGTTTTAAAGAAGCATTAGTTATGAAAATTTAAATGATCAACTTAAGTGGAATAATACATAAATACTAATATTAAAGATATCTTTCAATTTGCAAAAGTTAAGTACTTTCAGATTGATGAAAGTTGGTTGTTTTACCTTTTTATTGAGGTAGAATTTTTATGTAATAAAATGCATACATCTTAAGTATTGTGTTCACTGACTTTTGACAATTATAAACACCCATGTAAACAAGATAAAGAATATTATCATCACCTAGAAATTCCACTTATACCCCTTTTCAGGGTGGGGAAAAGATCATCTGAATTTTATTACTGAGTTTTGCCTATTCCAGAACTTCATATAAACTTTTAAGTGCCTATTCATTTTCTTTATGGTGTATTTTAATGGAAGCCAGTTTATCAGTTTTTTAAAAGAATTATAACCTTTTGTAGTCTAAGAAATTTTGCCTGCCCAAAGGTTGTGAAGGTATTCTGTGTTTTCTTTGAGGAGCTTTATTGTTTTAGGCTTTACATATAAGTTATGCTTAATCTCAAATTTTACTTTTGTGTTTGGTACAGGGTTGAAGTTGAGGTTAGTTTTGAATGTGTAGGTGTGTGTTTTTCCATGTAGGTATCTGGTTGTTCTAGTGTACTATTCATTTTTATATATTGATCTTGAATCCTCTAACTTTGCTTACTTACTAGTTTTATTGGGTTTTTTGGTGGATTCCACAGGACTTTTCTACAAATATAATCATGTACTTCTTTCTAATCTATATGCCTTTATCATATGTATGGATTCATATGGTCATCACCAATCAACAGAACAGTTCCATCACAGGGACCCATCTTGCTACCCTTTTGTAGCCATAACAAATGCCCTTTCTCCATCCCACTCTAATACCCTAGCTACCTGTTCTCTGTTCTCCATCTCTGTAGTTTTGTCATTTCAAGGATGTTATATAAATGGAATCAAACACTATGTAACCTTTGAGATGGGCTCTTTTCACTCAACATAATTCTCTTGAGATTCATCCAAGTTGTTTGTTTCTCTTTATTGTTGAGTAGTATTCCATGGTATGAATGTACCATAGTTTGTTTAATCATTCATTTGGGTTATTTTCAGCATTTGGCTGTTATATGTTAAGCATATGTTTGTTTAGTTTAGCTTTGTAAGAGACTGCTATTCTGTTTTTCAGGGTGACTCTGCAGCTTTTACATTTCTGCCACAGTTGTGTGAATGGTGTAGTTTCTCTGCATCTTCATCAACAATTGGTGTTACTACTATTTTTAGTTTTTAAATTTGACAGATATATAGTGATACTGTGATTTTAATTTGCATTTCTCTGATGACTAAGGATGTTGAACATCTTGTCATGTTCTCATTTGCTACCTCTATGTCTTCTTTAATGAAATGTCTGTCTTTTAGTGTAGGTGAGTTTTTATAATAGCTTATATCATACTTATTTTCATTTTAGTAAATTGTTTCACGTTCGACCTGTAACCCAAGGAGATGTTTACAGGGCTGAAACTGAAGAAATTCCTAAAATATTCCAGGTAAAAACCATAATAGATCTTTTACTTAAGTACTAAGTGCATTTGGTGAAGTAAATGCAAATACACCAATGCTTTTTATACATTTGAAACTTTCATGTACAAATTAAGACTTTTTTAAAAATCTTCATTTTACCATTCCTGAATGTAGATACTATATGCAAATGAAGGTGAATGTAGAAAAGATGTCGAAATGGAACCAGTACAGCAAGCTGAAAAGACTAATTTTCAAAACCACAAAGGCCATGAGTTCATTCCTACACTGTACCACTTTCCTGCCAACTGTGAGGCCTGTGCCAAACCTCTCTGGCATGTTTTTAAGCCACCTCCTGCCCTAGAATGTCGAAGATGCCATGTTAAGTGCCACAGAGATCACTTAGATAAGAAAGAGGACTTAATTTCTCCATGTAAAGGTAAGGCATAAAAATTATTTTTATAGTTTATAAAAAATTAGAAAATTAAGTCCCATATAAATATCTCTTCAAGTGTAGCACTTTCTACACCAATTTGAAAAGAGATTGTAAGAAACAATATTTTGACGTGGTGGAGCGACATGTAGCTGTCATTTCATAGTTACAGATTTAGCTTTGAACCCAGTGTTTTTAGAGAGCATTACCGCCTTATAAAAAACCTCTAAAAAATTACTCCAAATTGGAGATAAGGGTTATAGGTGCGTTTCACTGTATTATTCCTCCATGAGTTTTTACTTTCTGCTTGTTTTCTTTTTGTCTGGTTTTCACTGCCTAGACCAACATGCTGGATCAGAAAATGTCCTCTAGGTTAGCAGAGGTAGCCTGACGGAAAGAATACAATAGCTATTGTAAGATAAGAAACTTATGTTCCAAAAATACGTTAATTTGTTTCACTTCTGCATTTTTTTTGTATTTCTGTTTTTATTTTTCTTAATAGTTTGTGACTGTTTTCTTTTTAATTGTTCAGCCTTAATTAAGGAGAAAGAGATATATTCCAAACTTAATTAAGCATAGTAAATCTTTAAAAATTTTAAGAACTTATAAAATTATGCTTCAGTGGAGCCATTTTAGGTATTGTATGACTTTAATTTGTCTTTTTTTTAACATAGTAAGTTATGATGTAACATCAGCAAGAGATATGCTGCTGTTAGCATGTTCTCAGGATGAACAAAAAAAATGGGTAACACATTTGGTGAAGAAGATCCCTAAGAATCCACCATCCGGTTTTGTTCGTGCATCCCCTCGAACGCTTTCTACAAGATCTACTGCAAATCAGTCTTTCCGAAAAGTGGTCAAAAATACATCTGGAAAAACTAGGTAAGGACTGCAGTGTTAACCTCTTTGACAGTGTGAAAGTGATTAGTATCTATTAAAATCTAAAATCTAATTGTTCTTTACCCTATAGAGGGCATCATTTGTAGCTAAGTATTTATAATATATGACTTAAAATGACTTCACAAATTAGTTTTATTCCGTTTGAAGTTAATAATATTTATAAATGTCATATTTAATTCCAGGTCCATGTCAGATTTTACTCTCATTGGTTGGTATACATGGCCCATACTTAGCCCTTAATGTTTTAAACAATTTGTGGTGTGCCACCCTTTTTAAATGTAAATAGATTCATATAAAATTTTGCTCTTCTTTTCTTTAAATGTAACTATGTTGGCATAGATTTTTTTTAATCAAAATTATTTGGTGTCACTGATGATGGTGTTGCAAATAAACTTCCCAGTTAAGTACCCCCTCTTTTTTTTAACTGGTTTTGACAGAATTTTTTCAAAAATATTTATATGTTGTAATAAACAATTATAGGACATAATTAAACCCTTTCTTCAAGAGAGGTTATGATAGATATCTCATTAAGTTCTCATTTTATACATGAATAAATGAGGCCCAGAGGAATTAAGCCACTTGGACAAGATCACACATCAGGCTAGTGGCATAGTCAGAGTTGAAACCTATTTTTATCCAATTCTAAAACCTAAGTTTTTTCTCTTGTACCAAATACCAGCTTTCCTAGAGTTCAGTCCTTATATAAGAGGAATGTTGATTTGAGGAAACTGAGACCTAACATTGATTTGTCTCTCTGTTAATGTCAAATTCATCCCGTTTCTTTACTCACTATCATCAGTAACTGAGTCTAATTCTTTAAAATGACTAATAGGCATTACACCATCTATATTCTTCAGCCACCATTACTACTTCAGTATATTATCACCTCACTCCTGACTGACTTCTGTAAAATCCTATTATCACCTCTCCTGTATAAGATAAAGCTGCATCCAAAATTATTTAAAATTGAATTATAACCTTGTAAAAAAACAAAACAAAAAAAGAACACCATGTCTTTGAAATAGAAGAAAGAAGAAAATAATGCTTAGTATATTTTTCCTTTTCCTGTTTTCCAAATTTTGTGTATTTGTTAATCACATATAAAGATAATTTATATTTACCTTTTACTGTAATTTTGTTTCTTGTATTTTTAAACTGAGTATATTTCTTTAATTACAATTTTTTTCTTTTTCTCCCCCTCTTCTCTCCCCAGCAGTTAACCATGTGACCTAATGCCTTGTGGAATCGTGGAATGCTACCTGATAAACCAGGCTTTTTTAACCATGCAGAGCAGACAGGCTGTTCCTTTGACACAAATATCACAGGCTTCAGGGTTAAGATTGCTGTTATTCTGTCCTTGCTTTGGCACAAAAGCACACTGAGGGTTTTTTTGTTTTGTTTTGTTTTTTTGTTTGTTTTTAATTGCGGGTTTGCCTACAGGTAGATTAGATTAATTATTACTATGTAATGCAAGTACAATTGGGGGAAAGCTTAGGTAGATATATTTTTTTAAAAAGGTGCTGCCTTTTTGAATTTCTAAGAAAATGCCTGTCAATCATGATAGAACACGGTTTTCCTCATATGAGTGAGAGGAAGGGACTTTCACTTTCAAGTGGAATGGCCATCACTATGAAGATCAGCTCATGGAAGGAGTAAAGAAAATATCTCAAAATGAGACAACTGAAATTCTTTTAAATGACTTCAGTGTTTGTGCTCTTGCAAGACTATACAAAACTATTTTAAGAAAGCAGTGACATCACTTGACTTCAGTGCCCTCACTGTAGAATTTAAAAGCCTCACTTTTGATTGCCCATGGCGGACTTAATGGAGAATAAATATTTTACATTATGCTTTACAAAATACTGTATGTGTTTCAGCACGTTTATAGATTGGGGAATGGGAGAAGGCAAAAAAAAATAAAAATTTACATTTAATCTATGCATTTTTGCCAAGCCATATTGAGTTGTTTTACTACTAGAGACGTTAGGAACTAACTGTACAAAAGAACCAAGTTTTAAAAGCATTTTGTGGGGTACATCATTTCTGTAATTGTATAATGTATTTCTTTGTGGTTTTAAGTGATAAAGACATTAAGTTAACAAACATATAAGAAATGTATGCACTGTTTGAAATGTAAATTATTCTTAGAACACTTTCAATGGGATTTGCATTGCCCTTTTAGTGCCTTAATTTGAAAGAATTATTTTACTGCCATGACTAAATATAGAAATTTCAAAGAACATATTTTCAAAAAATTATCAGTGGGTTTTTCATTGATAATTGGTTTAATTTGAAATATTTAGAGTTTTGTTGGACTTTCACAAATTGAGTACAATCTTTCCATTAGACTACCTGCTACAATAATGAATGACTTTATAAAATTCTGCAAAATATGTAGGTTATGTCAATATAAAAGAAAATGATGGCAATACATCTGTGGATGTTTTCCAGTTAACATAGGAATTACCAGATAAATACTGTTAAACTCTTGTCCAATAACAAGAGTTGATTCATATGGGCAGTATGATTTATTGTTTATTTTTTTAACCAAATACCTCCTCAGTAATTTATAATGGCTTTGCAGTAATGTGTATCAAATAAGAAGCACTGGAAAACTGATTCGTCTCTAGGATGATATGCATGTTTCAAGTGGTATTGAAAGCCGCACTGGTGGATATGTAATAATAAACATATCTGTTATTAATATGCTAATGACTCTGTGCTCATTTAATGAGAAATAAAAGTAATTTATGGATGGATACTTTTAATAATGACTGGTGTTTTCTCATGTCTGAAATGAATAGAAACCATGTTATAAATTAGTCCCTGGCTGTAAACAAATGTTTGTTAAAGTCCATGATTAGATTAAAGTGGATTTTTAAAACAATCTGGTTTGGGCTCTAAAACTAGTAGCTACAGTTGAAGAGTTAAATAATGTCTTTTGGGAAACAGTTCTCTGTGGGTCTCATATTTTTCCATGTCCTGTGAGCAGTGGCTCTAACAGCTTTAGTTCTGGATTCTCTTTACCAAAGAGATTCGTATAGTTAACAGCCTTGGACAAGATCATGTCTCCCTCAAAGAAAGGCAGGTTGTTTACTGTCTAGTATAATAAAAGATAATATCTCCCTCTAGAGTAAGAACTGGCAGATTTGCTTGTGTTCCTTATAAAAGATTCAGATACCCTAAACTTCAGGATCCTCAGCTATAAAGCAAACCCACTGTGTGCTCTGCAACCCCCTGGACCACTGTGCATCTGCATCTCCTTGGGGGGCAAGGAGAACTGACAGGAGTGTGAAGCTCATGCTGCTTGCTATATTGTTAGTATACAGTTGTTTGGTTCTGTACAAGGTCCAGTAAAGTGCAGAGAACAGAGTTAATTCTAATTAGTTTAAGAAGGAGAGGACTTGGAAAAAAAAAAATTTAACCTGAGCATGAAACTCTTGAGAACTAACAGAGATTTGAGGAATGACTCTAAATGCCACATTGTATTACCAGGTTAGCCAAGAGAGCTACTTCTCTTCTAAATTCAGAAAACCACTTAGGGGCGCCTGGGTAGCTCAGTCAGGTGTCTGCCTTCAGCTCAGGTCATGATCTCAGGACCCTGGGATCTAGCCCCACATAGGGCTCCCTGCTCTGTGGGGAGCGTGCTTCTCCCTCTCTCTCTCTGTCAAATAAATAAAATTTAAATAGGAAAGAAAACCACTCACTCCCAAAGTATGCCAATATGGCAAGGACCAGGAGTGTGCCATGATCAGGAAGGCACACTACTCCCGGTTTTCTACAGTATTTTGCTATGCCTGCTACAATCCACACCAAGTTAGATGCTTTCTACCATTCTTCTTGCCACTTAGAAACCTTGTGTCTGGACACGAATCTCTGTCAACACTGCCCCAGAAAAATCATTTTCATCATCTCACTTATGTCTTCTGTGGGTACCTCTGCTTGTCCAAAACTAAATCACATCCAGAACTCCAGCTTCAAGGAAGTTTGGGAAATGTACTTTCACTTTTCTGTCCACTTTACTACAGGAAGACACAGTAAGAGGTTCACCATCAAGCGTGCCCATTCACCACACCTACAAGTTTGAGCTGAAACCAGGGGCTCTGGGCTAGAAAGAAAACAGCCACTGTCCTTATTCACAGGCTGGTAAGTGTGAGTCACTTTGTCATTATTTGAAGTTTCAGCTTAAAATAACCTAACTTCACTTAAAAAAAAAAAAAACGGCAATCAAATTCTGCTTGATAAAATATGTTCTCATTTTCACATCATTAGATACTCTATCTTCATACCCTAACAGTTGGGGCGCCTGGGTGGCCCAGTCGGTTAAGCCTCTGCCTTCAGCTCAGGTCATGATCCCAGGGTCCTGGGATCAAGCCCCATGTCTTGCTCTCTGCTCCTTGGGAGCCTGCTTCTCCTCCCTCTGGTCCTCCATCCCCACTCGTGGATGCTCTCTGTCTCTCTGACAAATAAGTAAAATACTGGAAAAAAATAAAGGCCCATTTATTTTACTCATACTTATGATACTGGTATTTTTAAATCTGCAAAAGAATACAAAATGTATTTTTATATCTACCATCCAGAATCAGCAAGTGTTACATTTGCTTCAAATTGCTCTTAAAACATTTAATCAAAGATTTTTTTGTTCCTCCTCCCCATTTCTATTCTCTTCCCTTCCTCCACAAAGCAGTAACTGCCATTAATTTGATGTGTATTATTCTCATTCATATCCCAGCCCTTTACTGAATATGCATATATCCATATATACATATGAAATTGTTGTATGTGGCTTTTACATTTATATAAATGATTTTATATTTTACATTAGTAATATTCTGTAACTTGTTTATTACATTCATTATTGCTACTTATGGTGTTTATAATCTATTTACTTCATTATAAGAAATAATAGCATTAGAACTTACTATAGTAACAGTTGTCTCCCAAATTTAAACATTTATGTAAATTTTCATGTAGAAACCTGTGGTAGTTAGTTTTAAGTCAGCTTCACTATTTTTGACTTTCTAAGCAGAAAGTATATTTATGCAAAAGTAACAGTGTTAAACTATAATTAAAATATTTTCTATTTTAGTGGCATAAACATCCCAGCCAGACTTTCAAGAAAGTTCATTTGATGTAATAGAAAAATTGGAACATCTTCATAATCATACACTTAAAATTATATTTCTCATTGGTTCACGTTTCATTAGTTTGTTAAAGTAATCCACACTTGTACCACCAATGCTCAAAAAGTTAAAACCACATACTAGCATATTAACAATAATTATGATTTTAACCACATCACTTTTACAAATTATTTATATAATAATTTCTGTTTAACTATAAAAGTGGTGTGTCAACTTAGAAAAAACACAATTAATAAGGAACCATCAGACTCCAGAACAAGACTAGGATTCTTACTATTGAACCTTATTCTGAGGATCCTAACAAATACAGCAGGTAAGAAAAGTAAGTATTACAAATACTGAAAGGAAAAAGTAAATCTGTCTTTATTTGCTAGTTATGTGATTGTTTACCAAAAATGTTTGGAACAATCAACTGGAAAATTACAAAAACAAGAGAACTTAGTAATCAGATTTCATAATTGTTTTGTTAGACTCATACAGTGTTTTTAAAGTGTTTTGTTGCTAATTTTTAAATTGGAATATTTCAGTTAAAACCCTATTTCCAGTAATTCTTTGTCAAGAGTAAGTTTGGTAACACTGGACTTCAATCATGCACAGAAGCAATTGCCTGACCCATTTTTTTAAAGATTTTATTTATTCATTTTGAGAGAGAGAATGAGCAGGGGGAGAGGCAGAGAGAGAGGGAAAAGCAGGCCCCCCACTGAGCCAGGAGCCTCACATGGGGCTCAACATGGGCCTCGATCCCAGGACACCGGGATCATGACCTGAGGGGAAGGCAGACATTTAATCATCTGAGCCACCCCACCTGACCTATTTTTGATAGGGCATATACTTTCCAGTTCATCCAGTCCTACCTGGGCCACTTCACCTGGTCGTGTTATATGTCTAGTGTTTAAAACCATCTGAATTTTCAATGCTGCCAAAAATGTAACATTTAGCAGACTCGATATGTAAAAATGTAGAGGTCTATATGATCAAAGACTCCTGAGGCAAAATTAAACTATAAATGACACTGGAGAAAATATTTGAAAAACAGGAGATTAAATTTTTTAAAAGATTTTATTTATTTATTTATTTATTTATTTATTTATTTATTTATTTATTTATTTGACACAGAGAAAGAGCACAAGCAGGGGGAGTGGCAGGCAGAGGGAGAGGGAGAAGCAGGCTCCCCTCTGAACAGGGAGCTGGAAGCAGGGCTCAGTCCCAGGACCCTAAGACCATGATCTGAGCTGAAGGCAGATGCTTCAACTGAGGCACCCAGTTGCCCCAGGAGATTAAAATTCTAAAAATCCTGCCAGTGAACAGTTTAAAAAAACGAAGGAAGGAAGGACAGAAGGGGGGGAGAAAAGATCCTGTAGAAAAATAAGCTAAAGGTAATGAATAGAAAATTTATTTAAATATACAAATGGCTAATAAACTATAAATTAAAAATTAAATAAAACCAACTTTTTTTCCCCATTAAGTTTGTCTTTTTTAATCATTATAATATCTAGTACTTTCAAGAAATGGGAAAATAGTTGTTATTAGGTGAAATTTGGTAGTATTTATAAATTTTTAAAATATGTATAGGACATCATCAAGATGGCAGAATAGGAGGACCAAGCCTTCATACCCTGACAAACACCAATTTAACAAATACCCATGGATAAAAGTACCTTTATGAGGCCTCTGGAGCCTAGGTGAGAATATCCAGCATCTCAGTGGAGCACAAAATCCAAGAGCAGCTGCACTGAAAAGGGTAAGAACACTTTCAGTTTAACTGTTGTCACCCCTCCCCCAAACTGGCACAGCTCAGCACTGAAAGAGATGCTTTTGTTGCCTGATTTCTCCCACAGAGGAAACAGAATGATGTGAGCATCCAGCTTCCCCAGCCTTTTGGGGCACTGCTCAAGAGGCTTGCTTCTGTTTCACCTCACTATAAGAATGCTGAGGGAATAGATATGACTAAATAGCCTGGAGGCAGGTAAGAACAAAGAAAAGGGGTGAGGGCTCAAAGCCTTTGGTCAATGAGCCCTCTGGGGACCAAGTGAGCCCACAGACCCCAGTGGCTGGTGCCCACTGCCCCTGCAGATGGCGGCCCCACACGCTCTCACAGATGGCTCATGGATCTCATAGCAATCAAGGATCTCAGTAGTTGGCTTGACTCTGCAAGATTTGGATTTTCTTTATTATTCAGCCATGAAAAAGAAGAAAATCCTGCCATTTGTGATAACATGGAAGAGTCTGAGGACATGATGGTAGGTGAAATAAGCCAGACACCAGAGAACAAATACTACATGATCCCATTTATATGAGGAATCTAAAATAGTTAAACTCATAGAAGCAGAGAATCTGAGGAGGAGACGGGGAGGTGTTGGTTGAAGGGTACAAAGCTGTTCTAGAGATCTACTGTTAAGCATAGTACTTATAGTTAATAACACTGAGTTGTATACTTAAAAATTTGCTAAGATGGTAGGTCTTACGGTGTTCTTTTGACACATACAATAAGTAAATAAAGTGGGTGGGAAGACTTCTGGAAGTGAGGGATATGTTTATGGCATTATGGCATTAATTGTAATAGTTTCATGTATGTGTTCTCATCTTCAAATTAATCAAGTTGTATACATTAAATATGTACAACTTTATCCATGTCAATCACACCTCAATAAAGTGGCTTAAAATATGTGTATGCCTTTTGATAGGGAATTTCAGTTCTATAAATTGATCCCATTGAAATCCTTGCACATATGCACCAAGATATACATACATAAGGAAATTTAATGCAGTGTAAAAGTGCATTACCAAGATATTAGTGTCCCCTCATCATCATATTTGTGCTTCAGGACCCCCTGGAATATAACTCCAACCTAGAGTTTATCTTGATTGGTCCGTGTCCCTAAAGGAGAATTCAGTTGAATGGTTTAAAGGAGAAGCAAAGAAAGTTGGTGCTGTAAGATAAGGGAGGTTGGGGACTGGTCTAAACTAATCCAGGATGGGGAAGGAAGGTGGGAAAGGTGAGAAGGACGCTATGGAGTGTCCAGGAACCCAGGTGGATCTCATATGGGGATTGTACAGGGATGGCTGTGTGAGTACCAAGGAGGATTAACCACGAAGAGCCCAGGCTCTGGGGACAGTTTCAATGGTAGCATCTAAAGTGGATAACAGAAGGACTAGCAGTATTAGGGGCAACCTCTGTGGATTAAATTCCAGATGCCTTCCATCTTCCTGGCTCAAAATAAGCTCCTGGATTCCAGTGCCATCTAGTGGAGATGGGCAAAGACCCCAAATAATGGCCGATAGTAGAGTGACCCCATATATTGTCAAGCTGGTATATTTTGAAAGAGTAAGGGGCTTAGTTATACAAAGACAACCAGTGTAAACTGGGAGAGATGATCATTGTAGTAACAATAAATGTCTTGTCTACTTTGGAAAACAGGAGAAAATATGCAGACATGCCTCATGTTATCACACTTCACAGACACTGCATTTTCTACAAATTGAAGATTTGTGGCAACCCTGCATCAAGCAATTCTATCAGTGTCATTTTTCCAACAGCATTTGCTTGCTTCCTGTCTCGGTGTCACATTTTGGTAATTTTTACAATATTTCAAACTTTTTTCATTATCATTATATTTGTCATGGTGATCTGTGATAAGTGATTTTTGATGATACTATTGTAATTGGGGGCACTATGAACCACCTCTATAATATGGCCAATTTAATCAATAATTGTGTTTGGGTCACCTATCTGGCTCAGTCAGTAGAGCATGTGACTCTTGATCTCAGGGTCATCAGTTCAAGCCTCACACTGGGGGTAGAGATTGCTTAAAAACAATAAATAGATTAATAAATTGTGTGTTCTGACTGCTTCACTGACCTTCCCCTTATCTCTCTCCTTCTTCTCAGACCTCCCTAATCCTTAAGACAGAACAATATTGAAATTAGACCAATTCATAACCCTCAATGTCCTCTAAATGTTTAAGTGAAAAGAGCCACATGTCTCACACTTCAAATTAAAAGCTAGAAATCATTAAGCTCAGTGAGGAAGGCATGTTGAAAACCACGACAGGCTGAAAGCTAGGCCTCTGTGCCAAACAGTAAGCCACGTTGTGAATGCAAAGGAAAAGTTCTTGAAGGAAAGTAAAAGTGCTACTTCAGTGAACACGTGAATGATGAGAAAGCAAAACAGCCTTAGTGCTGATACAGAGAAAGTTTGAGTGGTCTGGATAGAAGAACAAAGAAGCCACAACATTCCCTTAAGCCAAAACTTAATCCAGAGCAAGACCTAACTCTCTCCAATTCTGTGAAGACTGAGAGAGGTGAGGAAGCTGTAGGAGAAAAGTCTGAAGCTGGCAGAGGTTTAAGGACAACATTCAAGTGCAAGGTGAAGCAAGCAGCAAGTGATCCAGAAGACCTAGCTAAGATCTTTAATGAAGGTGGCTACACTGAACAACAGATTTTCAACGTAGATGAAATCGCCTTCTATTGGAAGAAGATGCCATGTTGGCCTTTCACAGTCGGAGAGGAGAAGTCAGTGCCTGGCTTCACAGCTTCAAAGGACAGGCCGGCTCTCCTGTTAGGGACAAATGCAGCTGGTGACTTTTAAATTGAAGCCAGCGTTCATTTAGCATTCTGACAGTCTTAGGGTCCTGAAGAATTACGCTAAAGCTACTCTGCCTATGCTCTAGAAATGGAAGAACAAAGCCTAGATGACACCATGTTTGTTTACAAGTGATTGACTGAATATTTTAAGCCCACTGCCTAAACCCACTGCTCAGAAAAAAGATTTCTTCCAAAATATTACTGCTCATTGTCAATACACCTGGTCACCTGAGAGCTTTGATGGAGACGTACAAAGAGATGAATGTGGTTTTCATGCCTGTTAACGCATCATTCATTCTGTAGCCCATGGATGGAAGGGTAATTTTGTTTTTCTAGTCTTACTATTTAAGAAATATGTTTCTTAAGGCCACAGCTGCCATAGAGAGAATTGTTCCGATGGATCAGGGAAAGGTCGATTGAAAACCTTCTAGAAGGGATTCACCATTCTGGATGGCATTAAGAACATTCATGATTCATGGGAAGAAGTCAAAATTTTAACATTACCAGAAATTCAGAAGTTGATTCCAACACTCACAGGTGACTTGGAGGGGTTCTAGACTTCAGTGGAGGAAGTCACTGGAGATGTGGTGGAAACAGCAAGAGAAGCAGCATTCGAAGTGAAGCTTGAAGATGTGACTGAATTGCTGCAAGCTCATGATCAGACTTGAATGGATGAGGAGTTGCTTCTAATGGATGAGCAAAGAGTGTTTTCTCGAGAGGGAATGTACACGTGGTGAAAATGCTGTGAAGATTGTTGAAAGGACAATAATGGATTTAGAATCTTTCACAAACAAAAGCAGTGGTTGGTTTTGAGAGGATTGACTCCAGTTTGGAAAGAAGTTCTGTGGGTAAAATGCTGTCAAACAGCATTCATGCTACAGAGAAGTCATTCATGAAAGGAAGAGTCAGTCGATGTGGCAAACTTCATTGTTGTCTTATTTTAAGAAATTGTCACAGCCACCCCAACCCTTAGCAACCACCATCGTGATCAGTCAGCAGCTGAAACATGGAGGCAAAACCCTCCCCCAGCAAAAAGATTGACTCACTGGAAGCTCAGATAATGGTTAATATTTTTTAGCAATAAAGTATTTTTAAATTAAGGTACGTACATTTTTTCCAGAATAATGTTATTGTGCATTTAGTAGACTATAGTCTAGTATAAACATAAATTTTATATGCATGAGGTACCAGAAAATTCATTTGACTTACTTTATTGCAATATCAGCTTTTTTGCAGCGTTCTGTCTCCAAAGTATACCTGTATGTAGATGTTATTTTATATAGCAAAACAAATGCTTTATTTCTTATATTTTGAGTGTCATGTGATAATTTATATCATTGCCTTTGTCATAATAAAAAATAAAAAATAAAAATATCTGAGTTTATGAACATCTGAATTATAAAATTCTGTGTGCACGTGATATAAACTGAAATTAGATTTGTATGTACAGACATGGAAAGATAAGTACAATGTAAGAAAATTCTGAAAGATTCCCTGTGGTTTTGTGTTGTGTCAACATGGTTTTATATTGGAACTATGGTTTCCATAATTCCATGCCCTTATGATATTGGATTCGAGTTAGCCAAAAGAGAAATGTATTTCAGAGTTAATTAGGATGTGAAAGTAATATATCAGACATTACTCACTGAAGGTCCTCGTGGTTAGATAAGGATTCTTATCTCATTGTTTCTAATTTTAGTGTTCTAGTTTAGAAATCCTAGCCAATCAGGAGTGCCCGGGTGGCTCAGTCATTAAGCGTCTGCCTTTGGCTCAGGTCATGATCCCAGGATCCTGGGAATGAGCCCCGCATCGGGCTCCCTGCTTGGCGGGATGCCTACTTCTCCCTCTCCCACTCCACTTGCTTGTGTTCTCTCTCTTGCTGTGTCTCTCTCTGTCAAATAAAATCTTTTTTTTTTAAGATTTTATTTATTTGACAGAGAGGGAGAGATCACAAGTAGGCAAAGAGGCAGGCAGAGGGAGAGGGAGAAGCAGGCTCTCCACTGAGCAGAGAGCCTGCTTCCTCCTCTCCCTGTCTCTCTGCCTGCCTCTCTGCCTACTTGTAATCTCTCTCTCTCTGTGTCAAATAAATAAATAAAATCTTTTAAAAAANAAATAAAATCTTAAAAAAAGGACGCCTGGGTGGCTCAGTGGGTTAAAGCCTCTGCTTTCGGCTCAGGTCATGATCTCAGGGTCCTGGGAAAGAGGCCCGCATCGGGCTCCCTGCTCAGCGGGGAGCCTNGCTTCCTCCTCTCCCTGTCTCTCTGCCTGCCTCTCTGCCTACTTGTAATCTCTCTCTCTCTGTGTCAAATAAATAAATAAAATCTTTTAAAAAAATATCTTAAAAAAAATAGAAATCCTAGCCAATCATTACTTATGTTTCAATGTTCATGTTATTTTTTTCAAGGAAAATATTTTCAAAATCACCATTCACCATGGTGTAAAAAAACCCTCCTTCATTACAAGATAGTTTCTGTTATTGTCTTCAAAGCATTTTTCTTTGCAAGCTCCCTCAAAGCCCCCCCTTTTTTTTTCCAGTATAGTCTACTCCCTACCTGAGAGCATGGCACATAAAATTGCCTACAATCAGTAACTCATCCCTTAATAATGACTCTTGAACTAGTAGTAATCTCTATTTTTATAGACCTCAGGCTTATTAATTACTTGTGTTCAATATATTCTTTTGGAATCCAAAAGGAAATTACAACTAAG
Source organism: Ailurus styani (assembly GCA_002007465.1). NCBI lineage: Eukaryota > Metazoa > Chordata > Mammalia > Carnivora > Ailuridae > Ailurus > Ailurus styani. The sequence goes on from LNAC01000185.1 coordinate 2,929,143, forward strand.
TTTTATACACAGTTAGAACACAATTTATTATCATTGCTTCAGGTGTTGCTGTACTTCTGTCTAGATGGCATTTTTAACCTCTTTTCCAATTTCTGAGGAAATTATATAATCACTTATGATTTAAGTCTCAGGATTTCACAGCTTCCACCTATTGGTCTCACTTTCATTTTAAAAAATTTTTTTCAGCCTCACTTTTAAAATCATTATTTCTTCTTTCTTTTCTTTTTTTTCTTTATTATTTATTATTTCAATTCCAACTTCTTTTCACATAAAATCAGTTCAGGCTTGAAGAATCTTCCTATTGCTAAACTTCTATCCATGAGGCTCCTTTAGGATTCTGGCACTACTGCAGGCCATATATTTTTACTATTAAGTAATACAATTGACATCTAATCAACTAAGTTTAGAAAATTTTGGAGAAAAAAAATGATTGTACGGATTTTCTGTGTTAGTGCAGTGCTAGCCTCAGTTTTAGCCTGCATGACAATCGTAATACAGTTTTGCCTAGTCACCAGTGCAACGTTCGGTAGTCAGGGGAGGCTAGATTATGCTGTGAAATCAAACAATTTCCCAAATCTCAGTGGCTTGCGAAAACAAAGGTTTATTTTTCTCTCACGCTATGTCTCCATTATGGACACAAAGCAGCAGCTTTGTTTCACATCCTATTCACTCTGGAGCCCTGGGTGATGCAGCACGCTCCATCTGGCACATCGCTGATGATCACGGCAAAGGAAAAGAGAACACGTGACCCACGAGTGAACTCTTCTGCCCAGACAAAACACGTGTCTCTTCCATTCATCTCTCATGGCCAAAGCAAGTCATAAGGCCAAACCTGCCTTTAAGGGGGTGAGGGTACATCATAGTCTGATAGGGAAAGGCAAGAAATACTGGGGAACGGTAATGTATCTTACTACGGTTTTTTCCTTTGACCAAAAATATCAAAGTTTTTACACATGAGCACCTCAAATTAATACCATTTTACTGAAAGAAAAGTGTTTTTGCTTATCTATTTCCTCCTATTTAATATAGTCTCTTCCATTTTTCCCCTTTGGGCTGTATTTCTAAGAGTGACAAAATTTTAAAGATTTTTTTTGGGGGGGGGGACAGAGAGAGAGATCACAAGCAGGCAGAGAGGCAGGCAGAGAGAGAGGGGGAAGCAGGCCCTCCCCTGAGTGGAGAGCCCGATGCGGGGCTCAATCCCAGGACCCTGAGATCATGACCTGAGCCAAAGGCAGAGGCTTAACCCACTGAGCCACCCAGGCGCCCGTGAAAAAATTTTAATGTTGGAAGTGCCTTAGGGATGGTCCAACCCAAGCTACTTACTGTATCAATATCCAGGGAGGAAAGTGGAACATGTCCGTGTCCTAAATTGCAATTAGACACGAAATAGGATAGAACCCAAGTCTCCCAGGTCATAATTGAATGCTGCTTCTACCACAGATGATGCTTTGTTTCCAAAATTGAGTTATTAAAATGGTGTCATTTTTAATAAGTTAGAATACATTGTATCATTCGGTACATAGAACATAATTATAGAAAACATTTTTTAAAGATTTTATTTATTCATTTGTCAGAGAAAGAGAGAGCACGCCCAAGCAGGGGGAGCGGCAGGCAGAGGGAGAAGCAGGCTCCCCACCCAACAGGGAGCCCAATGCAGGCCTCAAGCCCAGGACCCTGGGATCATGACCTGAGCGGAAGGCAGAGGCTTAACCGACTGGGACCCCCAGGCACCCCTACAGGAAACATTTAAACGTGTGTGGGAAAAAAATGTAAAGATGGAACTTGTGTTAGGACATCATTTTTACAACATATGCTTTTGTATATGGAATGCTCTGGTTGCAAATAGAAAACCCAACCCAAACTGGCTAAAGAAGAGGAAATTTATTGACTCACATAATTAAAACGTTTAGTAGCAAAGTTGGCTCTGAACATGATGTTATTAGGATCCTTATGTCTTTGGCTATTTTCTCCTCTGGGTTGACCTTCTACTCACACAGTCACTGAAGCACCAGGCTTACATTCTAGAAGTGTAGTATCTCAGCCAAAAGCCTAATCGTTCCGGGGACCTGGGGAAATCCTCTCACTGCTTGAGTCATAAGCTTATACTTGAGCCTATCACTCTGGCAGAGGGAAGCAGGGTTCTGATTGGTTATAGCAGGTTCGTGTGAGGTGAGACCCTCATACACCACCTGCATGAAGAGGGGATGGAGTGTTGGTTTGTAAAGGAAAAATCAGACTGCTCTTTCTAAAAAAATGAGTAACAACCATAAAATGGATTTGGTAAATAGGTGTATGGTGGAAAATAACACGTGGGAATGATTACTACAAGAAATTTTAGCATAAACATGGTGAACTCTTCCGTGGAATCAAAGAAATCTGAATGTGAGGATCAAAAATAAATTGGAAAAGACAATATATGACTGAAAGAGTGTTTTTCTGTGGGAAGAGAGTCTACATATTTTTGTCCTGTTTCCCTCCCAACAACACCACCCACCACCAATCTTTGTTAGAATCTGTGTAGGTTTCTCAGAGAAGAAAAATTTCTAGTTTTGTTGCTATGGTTCCCAGGTGAGTTGCTAGTAGGAAAACAAGACCACCACTGTGATTTTTTGACAGTATATCCTGTCATACCAAGAAAACACCTGAGAGCAAATGAACAATTTCAAACCACTGCTTATGTTATTACAACCCAGTTTTCCACTTTGATCTTCTGCTTCAGTGTTCCAGAAATTTTCCTCCAAATTACATGATATACAAATCATTATTTACCTCATTGTTGATTTGTTAAAGAGAATACAGTAAAAACTTTTACCCTCAGGTGCACTATTCAATCAATAAAATGAACTTCAGGATGTATGTTGATATTTAAAACAGAAAAAAAGTGACTGAAATAAAAGTACCTTACATCTTCCATCTTCCCTCCCTTCCTTCCTCCTTTCCTTCCTTCCTTCCTTCCTTCCTTCCTTCCTTCCTTCCTTCCTTCCTTCCTTCCCTTCCCTTCCCTTCCCTTCCCTTCCTTTCTTCCTTCCCTTCTTTCTCTCTCTCTCCCTTTCTTTCTCCCTCTTTCTTCCTTCTTTCCTTCCTCCCTCCCTTTTTCTTTCTCTCTCTCTCTCTCTCTCTCTCTCTCTCTCTCTCTCTCTTTCTTTCTATCTTCCTTTCCTTCTTGGAGCCATGCCCAGCATAAAGCCAAATGTGGGGCTTGAATTCACAATCCTGAGATCAAGACCTGAGCCGAGATCAAGAGTCAGATGCTCAACCAACTGAGCCACTCAGGTGCCCCAGAGAGGCAACTCTTTATTGAGGATACTGGCAACTTGGAAGTTTACAAAAATCTCAGACTTTGATTTCAAACTAGTCCAGAGAAAGCATAGACATTACTGGGTAATGCAATATTTCTTTCATAGTCATCCGATTTATTTTCCAGAACAAAATAGATGGACCCCACCTCACTGTAAGAGCTGTGACAGGAAATGTCCATTTCAGAAATTTTGTAGATACCTTTTCACATTTAAAAACCAAGTTATACTAGATAGTCTGAAAGTTTAATATGTTAAATAAGTAAATATGCATGGGTACCTGTTTTAAATAAAGGGATACCCGAATAATTATTCTTGAGTAAAACCTTATCAAAAATCATTTGCTTATAATACCAGGAATATCATACTTAAAAATTGTTTAAATAATTAAAGAAAAGTAACGAAGGAACAGGAGGCTGGGGTTGTAGTAAGAAGTGATTGAAGGATATTTTACTCATTCCATAGTAATGGTATTGCTAGACTTGTCTAATATCAATATCCTTGAATGCAACATGTTTTTGACCAACTTTACATGATTTTGTGGAAAAAAAGTGTTGGTGAAGCTTTGGTGTTATTTTAGTTATAAGTTATATTTAGTTATTTTTGTCTCTTTTGATCAAGGCCAGAGACTCACTCTAAGGATCACGTGTTAGATGCCACCCTACCCCACTCTGCAAGGAATCCCACAAGTCTCTAGAAAATGGATCTTAAAGCTATGGGAAATGGACAGGATTAAGCTTGAGTTTTGGAAATGCATAAGCAATCTGGAATAGAAGTTAGCATCAATGTAAATTTCTTAATGAAAAAAGAAAGAAAAAATATACAATTGTATATATGTGTATAGACTATTTCACTCTGAGTGTCACACCACTTAACCAGAATTTCATTAAGCCTCTAGAGCTAATTTTTTTTTTTACAAAAAATATGAGGTACAAAGGAAAACAAATGATGCCACTAAGAAGCAAACCAACAACTCTAGAATGTGGGACATTTTACCTGTTTTTTAAAAAGGTCAATAAAAATTAAAAATAAATGGAGGGAGGGAAAAGGGGGAGCTCAGTCAGACACTTAACTGACTGAGCGACCAGGTGAAGCTTTGGTGGAGTGTCTGACTCTTATCTCTGCTCGGGTCATGATCTCAGGGTGGTGAGACTGAGCGAACCCTGTGTTGGGGCTCTGCACTCAGTGCAGAGTCTGCTTCTTGTTGATAATTGTTTAGTTCGTAAGAGTGTGGTATGGCTGGAAGGTACTGGAATATGAAAGGGGAGAGACAAAGGGGTAGGGGAAGCCAGAAATTCCACTTTCCTTATCTGATACAGTTGCAGTCAAGAAACTCCTAAGGTCTTATGGAACAAGAAATGGAGGTTTAAGTAGGTGACAAATTTTAAAGTAACCAATAAAGGAACTAAAACTTACAACTATAAAAATTGGGAGAAGGCGGGCACCTGGGTGGCTCAGTTGGTTAAGCAACTGCCTTCGGCTCAGGTCATGATCCTAGAGACCCGGGATTGAGTCCCACATCAGGCTCTCAGCTTCGAGGGGAGTCTGCTTCTCCCTCTGACCTTCTCCCCTCTCGTGTTCTCTCTCACTTTCTCTCTCTCTCTCCCTCTCAAATAAATAAATAAAATCTTTAAAAAAATTGGGAGAAGGAGGGTGAAGGGGAAAAGGAGGAGATATCTCAGAAAAAGCTACATCCTCATATTTTACAAGGGTATTAATAGATATTGCTTAAACTTGATAAATAAATAGGATTATAAGCATATTAATTGGAATTATGGAGGTGATCGCCAGAAAGTTCTAAAATCATAAAAGTTTAAAGTCAGTTGCCTGTGAAAAGTAGGTTTGGGGATGGGATGGGTTGGGGCGAGAGAGAGAGTTTCATTCTTTGTTAATTATTTTCCCGTTACTCTTAGAATTTTAAAACTTGTACACGTATTACTTTACTAATTGTAAAAGTAGAAAACAGTAAAGTGGCTGTTCTGCCTCAATGCACAGGAATTCCAATGTAACAATCCTTGACAGGTCAGATCATTGCTTTGGAATGAGAGATAATCTGGGAAAGTCTAGCATATGGAAATTTCAATGTTATTTTCTTGTTTGTGGTGACTAGTGGCTTTAAGGAGATAGAAAAGCCCACGTAACTGAGATGAAATGTTTTATCTTGGCACTCAGGCTCTCTATAATCACATCCCATTTTACCCACCCACGTTATCTATTGCCACAGCCCCATACGTGTCTTCTGCTCTATTCTAGCTGATCTCCTCCTTCCCCTCCACATGCACGTTATTACTTACTTCAATATTTTTTTTTTTTTTAAAGATTTTATTTATTTATTTGACACAGAGAGAGAGAGATTACAAGTAGGCAGAGAGGCAGGCAGAGAGACAGGGAGAGGAGGAAGCAGGCTCCCTGCTGAGCAGAGAGCCCGATATGGGCCTCGATCCCAGGAGGCTGAGATCATGACCTGAGCCGAAAGCAGAGGCTTTAACCCACTGAGCCACCCAGGCGCCCTACTTCAATATTTTTTCTACATTTTCCTTCATGAGCTCCTGCAATGCAAGGCCCATGAGTAGACAATTAATATGAAATTGTTAAATGAATGAATTTGATTTCTTTGAGGTTCTGTTTTTTCCATTTCTCTAGAATCCTTCTGTCCCCAACTCCCTCTCACTTGCTTTAATTTCTTTCTGCTCTGAATGCCTATCACCAACACATGTAATCTACTGTTGAGCAAATATATAGTCTTGATATATATATTGAGTAAATATATGAGTCTGTGCCAGACCTTGAGCATACAGAGATGAACAAGATGTAGCTGCTGTCTAGATATGAAGTAGATAATATACAGATAGTGATCTAATCACTTCAGAGTACAGTATGATCCTGAATTCCCTAACTGAATTAACTATGAAATATTTCTGAGGGAAGTACAAAGAAGTATTCAGAGCCTAGATGGAAGGGTAAAATATATCTGCTATATACATACATAAAAAGACAGTAAATGTTAAATGTTAAATAAGTTTTGCAAAAAGCAGTTGCTCAAAGAGACTTTGCAGTTTGCAAAGTTTAGAAATGTATCATGGAGGTGAGATGTGAGGAAGTGGAGAGGAGGTAGAGAGAACTTGATGCCAAGGTAGGGGTTGGGGACAAAAAATGGAAGGCAAGAAAGCACAATATACTCAAGCATAATTGAATTTAATTGCAACAGAATGTGTAGGTAGGGAAATATTGGGCCAGAACTGTTTGTTTGTGTCTGGTTGTGGAGACTTTTGTTTCTGAAAGAAACCTTTTTCTAAAATTAATTTTTAAAAAATATTTATTTACTTGAGAGGGAAAGCACCGGAGGAGAGGCAGAGGGAGGAGCAGACTTCCCACTGAGCAGGTTGTTGATCCCAGGACCCCGAAACCATGACCTGAGTCAAAGGCAGACACTTAACCGACTGAGCCACCCAGGCGCCCTGAAAGAAACCATCTGACGATGAGGATTACAAATCATTCGCTTCTCCTGTTTTAGGTTCACTAATTAAAACTTCTGGAGCTGAACTAAGACTAGAAAGTAGATGCATAAACCTGCTATTTGTTCTGTTCTAGATCAGCTCTATTTGGTCATCATTCCCAACTTATATGCACTCAACCAATGATTTAAATCTTATGACAATGAGAGCATCCAGAGACAGATAATATAATTTTCCTTTTACAGGTGAGAAAATTAAACCCCCAGGAATTTTATCATGTGTTTTAAGAAAACCTCATAAGCTTGAAGATTATTTACAAAGGAATTCAATTGTTGGTTTTCCACCGAAGTCCATTTTCTTCTCTTGCATAATGGTAGAGCGTAAGCTTGAGTAATACCTCTGCCCTGTTGGAGACTATATTTCCCAGAATTCCATGCAGTCAGGCCATAAAACTGTTCTCACCAGCGAAATGTGAATTGGAAGCCATTTATGCACATCCCACCCATTCCTCTCGCTTAAGAGGAGATTGCTGCCCTGTGCCTTTCCCCCCTTCCATCTCTTCTTCCTGGGAGCTGGATCTCGGATGTGCCTGCAGTCCATCTTCAACCGATGAGAAAAAGACAAGTCCCTTAAGGCCTTCCTGCTCAGAATAGTGATTTCCTGAGAGCTTGTTAGTATCTTAAATTTCATTGAGGAACTACTGAATCAGAATCTGCATTTTAACAAGCTCCAGTAAATGCTGATTTACATTCGCATTAAATTTTTTTTAAAGACTTTATTTATTTATTTGTCAGAGACAGAGAGTGAGCACAAGCAGGCAGAGAGGCAGGCAGAGGCAGAGGGAGAAGCAGGCTCCCTGCTGAGCAAGGAGCCCGTTGTGGGACTCGATCCCAGGACCCTGGGATCATGACCTGAGCCGAAGGCAGTTGCTTAACCAACTGAGCCACCCAGGCATCCCCATTCGCATTAAATTTTGAGAAGTGCTGCTTTTGGGGATAGCAGAAGAACTTTACAGGTGGAAGGTTGGTTTTTGAACGACCTCATGATGTAGAGCCATTGCTCTTCCCCCCACTCTTCCACAACCTGATATTTTCTTTGAGCTATTGAATGGTGGGGTCTCTTTGTTATAATAGCATAGGATTCACCCTAATAGAATTTGTCTCATCTGTTGACCCAAAAGTAAGGCATGCATTCATTTAGGAAATACTTATTGAACGTATTTTATAGGCAAAGTACTATTCCAGGATATATTTATATGTATAAATATATACAATATTATATATAAGATATATAAATAATTTGGATTTTATGCATATAAATATGTATTTATATAAAAAGAAGTCATTTGGATAATGTATACTTATTCCCAAATTATTTCAGGCTGGGCTTTTTTCCTTGAGTTTATAATTTAGTAGAGGAAAAAAGACATAAGAATATAAAAATTATAGATGCTACCAGAAAGTGTATTGGATATTGCTGGTTTTGGCAGATTTTTTGGCAGGGAGGAGACAGAATAATGCTCCCCCAGAGAGATCCATGTCTTAATCTCCTGAACCCATGAATATGTGTTACATTATATGTCAAAAGGAACTTCGCAGAGTGTGATTAAGTTAAGGATTTTAAGATGAGAAGATTACTCTGGGTTATCCAGGTGGAACCAATGTAATATAGCATCCTTATAAAGAGGAAGGCAGAGGATCAGAGTGAGAGACAGAGCTATGAGGATGGAAGCAGGGGTTAAAGGAATGGTGTTGCTGGAAGGGGGCTGGGAGACAAGGAATGTGGGCATCCTCTAGCATCTGGAAAAGGTAAAAACTGGATTCTCCTTGAGAGCTTCCAGAAAGAATGCAGTCTTACCAATACCTTAAGACTGAGACCACTGTTGAACTCTGTCAGAACAGTAAAATGATACATTTGTCCTAAGCCACTTAATTTGTGATAATCTGTTACAGCAGCAATAGAAGACAAATATACGGCTCTTCCATTTGGGGCAGTTCACATCCTATATCCCAATATGTCTACATGGGAGGCAGAGCCAGACACCCCTTTCTTCATAATTAGCTAATTATATATTCTTTTTTTAAAAAGATTTTATTTATTTGAGAGAGAGATTGAGAGAAAGTGCAAGGAGAGGCAGAGGGAGAAGTAGACTCCCTGCCAAGCAGGGAGCCCGGTGAGGGACACAATCCCAGGACCCTGGGATCACAACCTGAGCAGAAGGCTGATGCTTAACTGCCTGAGCCACCCAGGCACCCTAATTAGATATTCTTGATCAGGACACATAATCTTGAGAGATTGAGGTGGACAAGGAATTAGAAATTACTCATGGAGGTGGTGGCAGGAGTGGCCAGACTGTTTTTGTGACATGACCTTGCCTGTGTTCCCTGCTACCCATATCCCTTGGTTCCTATTCATTATCTGTGATTGGTTCACAGGTGTTCCTATTGATTCTGTTAGCTTACCCTATATTCTACCAATTAATTCCTCCCATTGTTTATAACCAAGAGCTCTAATTCAGAGAGCCATGGAGTTAATTTATGCATATTTATTTCTTTCTTTTTTTAAAGATTTTATTTTTTTAGTAGTCTTTACACTACTTTAGTAGTCTTTACAACATGGGATTTGAACTCATGACCCAAGACCAAGAGTCCCATTCTCTACTGACTGAGCCAGCCAAGTGCCCCCCAACCTGTGCATATTTCAATATACCTGTAGATTCTCAGTCTTATGAGGGCAAGACCTTTGTTTGATTCATCTCTGTATTTACAGATTCTATGTTGAGTGTCTTGCACATAATATGTACTTGTTGAATAAGAGGATCAAACAGTTACAATGTAATACTACTTGATAGGAAAGGGTAATTGTAGGAGAAGGCTTGAAGTGCAAATGCAAGAATTACCATTAAATGGAGACCTTAAAACTGGACAGGATTTCTATTGGTCAGAAAGAGTGGGCATTTTACACAAGGTACCATAGGTAGTTCACCAACTAAAAACTATTCTGACACTTGGCTACATTTCACCAATATTATTTATAAGCATGTAGGTTAAGATATTACTAATATATTCATTATTTAAAGAAGTCAACCTTAAGCAGAAGATTCCATCCATTAGACACATACAGACCAGGGCTTAGCAACATATGGTATATAGGGCAAGGTTGCTATCATCTATTCCTGCTGACATCCAGGAAGGCTAGCTATGCAAATTTCCTTTGATGCTTCCTTTTCGTTGCTAGCACTGGGCCACATCCTCACTCTGTTCCATTTGACTTAAACTCGGGTTCTTGATCCTGCAACAAGGCTAGAAGTTAGATTTACTGAAGCATTGGTCAGTTGGACCTGAAAACAGACTTGCTCTGGAAGACTCTCTGGGTGTGTGTAGAATGAATAAGTTCAAAATCTGTTGCTCTCACATCCAGTTCTCATAGCATAAGATAATTCCAGAGTGCCTACTGGACACCCACAATTTCTGTTTATACTCTGGTGGGGGAATATAGACATTAAAGAAACATAGGTTTGATGAAAATTACTGGAGGGAAAACAGGGTACAGTGAGAGCACAGAACAGAGGAGGATTTGCAGGGTCATCCTTCCATCTTTAGGACCTCCCTTAATGTGAACATCATACAGGGCAACAAAGATTTTTCCCATAGAGGATCTATCCAACATATATATATATATATTTTTTCTTTATTTGACAGAGAGAGACACAGCGAGAGAAGGAACACAAGGGGCAGAGGGAGAGGGAGAAGCAGACTCCCCTCTGAGCAGGGAGCCCGATATGGGGCTCGATCCCAGGACACTGGGATCATGACCTGAGCCAAAGGCAGACACTTAATGACTGAGACACCCAGGTGCCCCTCCAATATATTTTTAAAGATATATTTAAGAAAAAGAAACAAGGCAAGAAACCGACTCTTAATTATAGAGAACAAAGGGATGGTTACCAGAGGGGAAGGGGGTCAAGAGTGGGTGAAATAGGTGATGGGGATCAAGAAGTCCACTTGGGATAAGCACTGTGTGCTGTATGGAATTGTTGCCTCACTATATTGTACATCTAAAACTAATAGAGCACTGTATGGTGACTATACTGGAATTAAAATTAAACAAAAAGATATATTTTATAGAAATATATGACTGAACATTTGGAAAATAGAGAATAAAGCTACCCATAGTCTGCTACTGTAACCATACCCTACAAAATCCCTCTGGAGTTTTTACTGTGTAATCTGTAATAGCTATACTAGGTGCAATGCACTGTGCTAAGCATCTTCTATATGTATCTTATTTAATCTTCAGAAGAATCCTATAGTGTAGATATTATTCTTGATTTCACAGAAGGAAACTGGAGTTGAGAGGTCACACAGGTAGTAATAACTGGATTCAGAGGAGTCTTTATGACGATTAATTTTAATTTTATGTACTTGCAATCATAATGTCCAATAAGTTTGATATACTCTTTCCACTTAATATTACATCACTTTAAAAGATATTCTATACATCGTTGTGTTGTTTCAGTCACATTTTGGATCCTATTCTCATAGGTCTTGATGTAGTGAAGGGTGAATAAGACTCCTCATGTACATTCATGAAATCGGTCTCTGAATGGGTTGTAGCATTTTGAAATGTGGACAATTTACATCTTGAAATATGGACAGTTTCAACACTTCTGCAGCATTTAGAATCATAATAAAGCCTCCATAAGGCAAAAAAGTATCTCAAATTTGACTTGAATTTCTTTGAAATTTCTTCTTTCACTTACAGACTCTACTTCTCATCTAGAATGCTTGAATTTCCTTTTCTCACGACAATTTTGAGTTTGAAGAGGCCTCAGAAACCATCCAGTTGAATTCCCTCCTTTTCCAGATTGGGGAAACAGGTCCAAGACAAGTAAGTGGAGGGCTATGGACAATTCCAACCATCGTGGGGTATTTTTTATTTTTTTATTTTTTTATTATTATTTTGTTTCCTGTCTTACTAGATTCAACCTAGAGTCCAAACTGGTTGTTAGATAGAAACAACAGTAATACATTACAATCAAGGCAGGCCTATCTCTGCAGCATTCAAAGCCTTTTGGCACGCATTTTGTCACAAAATCCTGAAAGGGAGAGCTGGATATTTTTATTAGTAAGCAGAGAGACCGGGGCGCCTGGGTAGCTCAGTCGTTAAGCGTCTGCCTTCCGCTCAGGTCATGATCCCAGTGTCTTGGGATCGAACCCCATATCGGGCTCCCTGCTCAGAGGGGAGTCTGCTTCTCCCTCTCCCTCTCCCCCTGCTTGTGTTCCCTCTCTCGCTGTGTCTTTCTCTCTGTGTCAAAAAAAAAAAAAAAAGCAGAGAGACCCAGGTGAGGGGTGGAGCAAGGCCTCTCTGAGTTCTTCTACCGGCCATACTAACACGGAAAAAAAAAATGCCCAGCTCCAATCGAACCACTCTTTGGAAAAGGGGGAGAAAGACTTTCTTAAAACGACAGCTGCGGGGGTGCCAGGTTCGCATCCAGCAGGGGCCGGGAGGCGCAGGGCCCGCCCACTCTGCGGCGGGCGCGGGCAGCGCAGTGCACTGCGCAGGCGTGCATCTGCCCTGGTGCAGGGGCCGCTTGCCCGCGCTCGCCGGCAGCCTCGCGCGGCTCCGCTCCCACTTCCCTCAGCTCTCCACCCTCCAGGCCCCGCCTCGCCCGCTCGGCGCGCCGCGTCCTCCCCTGCAGTCGCCCTGTGGCTCCGCGGCGGGCAGACTGCGTGTTGCTGCGTCATCGCCAGTGGCCGGTTTGAATGAGACTCTCGTCGCACCCGTGCTGCCGCCACTACCGCGCCTCTGCCTTGGCCGCCGCCACAGCTTCATCGCGTCCCTTTCCCTTCGACGCCCTTGCCAGGCCCAGCCTTCCTGCACCGCCGTCGCCTCTCTCGCCGCCATGCCGCTTTATTCCGGTGAGCTCCTTCTTCGCCCTGCAGTTCCGTCCTGCGCTAGGCCTCCGAGTAGGCCGGACCCGTAGGGCAGGCGCCCGGCTGAGCACGGGCGGGGGAGGGGACCGGGCAGTCATGGGTGGGGGCGACTGCGGACCACCCTGGCCCCTTTCTCTCCGCCCGCTATTTCCGAGCTCAGCAGTCGGAGGGGTCGCGTCCGTTCTGGCCCAGGGGGGTGGGGGAGGATGGGGAGTGGGCATGGGGAGCGCGAGTCAGCTTCTGGGAGTGGTGACTCTGCAGAATAGTTTCTGTCGCGGTCCTAGTGAGCCGGGAGAGGTGAGGGTGTGTCCAGAGGAACCGGGACCAGGCTAGAGGTGTCGTGGGATTTTCTGGGACTCGTTAGTGGTAGCTACGGAAGGAGAGGGTAGAGAGGGGGAAGCCTGAGGTAAGGGAGGGATGGAAGGACCTGGACTGGACGGTTAGCTTTCAGGGTGCTTCGGATTCTCCTTCACAGCTTCCCACCGCTTACCGCTTGCTGCCTTTGGCTCAGACACCCGTGTTTTTTGTTTGTTTGTTCGTTTTACCAATTTCAGTTTTATCCCGAGGTAGATTGTGAACTTTTTGTTTTCATCAGACGTTATATTGGGTTTCTACGTCTGAAGCATAGTGTTAGCTTTGAGACTTAAATGAATACAAATACCCGCAGGCGTCATTTCCTTTTAAGTGGCATTTGGCGGTTTTTATTTTATTTTGCTTGAGGCAGTCCAGGGTATTGGCCAGGGATCACATTTTACTTAATGGACCTTGCTGTTCTTAGTCGTATTCAAAATGGCACCTAAGACGTATGTGGTGACTTCGGTTCGCTATGGATGTGTGATTCATTGGCCATTCCTAACTCCATCATAATTCCTTTATTGAAGATTCAGCATTTTCAAAGAATGATATGAAACAAAGGAGTAATGTTTAATTCCGAGGTGGATTCTTGGTGTTCTAGAATCTTGAACTGAATGCTTTAATGATTGTTCAACCTCTTTCTAAAGCCAAGATTAACCGTAGAATGGTACTTGAAATATTCTATTTATGCAATGTAGAATGGAGGGGTTATTAATTAAGTGATGGCGATAAATACCAGTGTATGCTAATACTTAAACACACTGGTGGACTCATATATACCACCACCAACCTCTCTCTTTGTTCCCCTCAAAAAATGCTTGTATTCACCAAACTATCTTAACATTAAGTTCTATCTTAAATATTTAACCATATCTTTTCCTTATTTCCAAAATGAGAGAATTGAAGTAGATTCCTAAGGTTTCTTGTTTGACCTCTCCATATTGAGAATTTATGTTTTCAGGTTCTGTAAAAACCCCTATATTAAAATGAGAATATTTTAAGTACTATTTCATAAATTTTAGTAGAAAATTAAATAGATTTGTATATGGTTAAGGATAAGTGCTGTTAAAATTAATGAACACCTGTATACCTGGCACAGAGCTAGGGTTTTATACATGTTGCTTCATGTACATTTCCTTCAACATAATCCTGTGATACCAGTATAATTCTCTTTGATGGGTAAACAAAAAGTCTAACTTGCTCATGGTGACACGGCTAAATCAATTTCAGATAGGTTCTTCCTCATTATTTCTAATACTGTTTTAGTTTAGTCTTATCTTTTGCTTGTATGTTTTCTCTGTTCCTAGTTTATTTCAAGATTGCAGTTGTGTCCTCTTCAAACCCATTTTTCCCAGCTGTTGCTAGAATGATCTGATGTTCATTTTTTATTTTGACTTTTTTTTTTCTTTTTTTTTTTTTTTAAGATTTTATTGATTTGTCTGAGAGAGAGAGAATACAGACGGGGAGCAGCAGGCTGAGGGAGAAGCAGGGTCCTCATTGAGCAAGGAGCCCGATGTGGGACTCTATCCCAGGTACCTAGGATCACGACCTGAACTGAAGGCAGTCGCTTAACCGACTGAGCCACCCAGGCGTTCCATGAACTGATGTTCAAACCAGATTAAAGTGACCTTTATGAAAACCTTTCACAGATACTGCATTTCTATAACCTAAACCCCAAAGCCTGTACGTTTTAGCATGACTTATGTTATCTTTTGTGACTTTCTCCTTGGCCAGCTTCCAGTTTCAGCTTCCTCCCCCTCTCTCAGGGAATTACTTAAATCTCAGAACACAAAATGCAGTTTTTTGCTTTTGATGTTTTTCTTATCTTTTCCAGGAATGCTTATATTTAGACTAATACCTGATTTTTTCTTTGAGGCCGAACTCAAAGAAAAGTTACCACTTCCTCCAGGGAATCCTTCATTCATGAAGCATTCCTTTGTGATCCTGTAACATTTAGAATATTCATGTTGTATTGTTAATTATTTTGGCCTTTGCTCCCCCTTTCTCTCTTATTAGATTCTAAATTCATAGAATCTTCCTACTGTTTGTTTTGGGGCTTATTGAATGAATGCTAAACACATTAATTGAACTAGTGAAGGAGCTGGAATTTGGAGTAAGGATTAGTTTTTCATATTTTGGTTTTATTAGGAGACAGCTATTGTGAGATTCTTATTTGAATAGGTATGAAGTTTTCAGTGGAAACAAGCTGTGTATATCCTTATGTTTACTTATTTTTATGTTACTTCAAAAGTTAGATATTTCATGAGGCCAATTGACTTTTTTTATTATATGGTAAAATATATGTAACAAAAAACGTACTGTTTTAACCATTTTTAAGTGTACATTTTTGGCATTAAGTATATTCATATTGTTTGACTATCATCACTATCCACCTTCAGAGCTTTTTCATGTTCCTACACTGAAATTCTGTACCCATTGAACAATAAATCTCCATTTCCTCTCCTTCCAGCCTCCTGGCAACCACCATCCTCCTTTTTGTCTGTGAATTTGACTGCTCTTGGTACCTCACATAAGGGATATCATAATGTTTGACTTTTGGCATCTGGCTTATTTTGTTTAGCATAATGTCTCCAAGGTTCATCCATGTTGTATAGCATGTATAAGAATTTCATTACTTTTTAAGGCTGAATAATATCCATTGTATGTCTGTACCACATTTTGTTCATCTGTTTATCTGTTGATGGACACTTGGGTCACTCACATCTTTGAGGCTTTTGTGAATAATGCACTATGAACAGGGGTATACAAATAACAGTTTGAGTCCCTGCTTTACGCGTTTGAGTATATACTTAGAAATGGAATTCCTGGATCATATGGTAATTTTTTGAGGAAGCACCATACTTTTTTCCATAGTGGCTGTACTGTTTTATATTCTCATGAGGAATGCTCATGAGGATGTAGGCTTTCTAGATCCTCATCAGCACTTGGTATTTTCTTCTTTGTTGTGTTCTTTTTAATAGCCATCCAAATAACCGAAGTAAGATTTCTGTATTTTTAATGATTTAGTTGTATCTTTGGATTCTTAATATTTGACCACCTCTTGCTCAGGAACCACAACTTTTAATTCTCCCATGGAATCTTTCTTCTTATAATTCAGAATCTGTATTCTTACACTTGTTTTAAATATCCTTTATTTTTATAAATTAAAAAAATAAATTATGGTTTTGTTTGCAGTTACCGTGAAATGGGGAAAGGAGAAATTTGAAGGTGTAGAATTGAACACTGATGAACCTCCGATGGTGTTCAAGGCTCAGCTTTTTGCACTCACTGGAGTCCAGCCAGCCAGACAGAAAGTTATGGTGAAAGGAGGAACATTGAAGGTAAAATTTAGTCCAAATTTTCATTATATCCTATTACATAATTAGTGGAAACAAACACCAGAAAATGTAGCATTTGAGGTATTTTTTTTAAATTGAGAGTATATAGTCTGTGAATTTAAAATTGTCTTATTCATGTTAGTGTAGAAAGGAACATTATAGCCATTTCAAAACACTGTATTATAGAAGCATCATTAAAATTTTTATTTTAAAATGCATTGTATCAGTGAATACTCCTAGGAGTCAGGGGAGTGAGGAATTTTCCTTTTATCTCTGTTGTTTGGATTTTTTTCTTGGTTGAGGGTGTGTTAAAAGTATTTTATTTTGTTAGATTAATATAAAAATCTATACATCCTTAGTAGTTTTCTGTTATAGGGGTACAGAAAATTTTATCTCTGCTAAAAATATGGAACAATATGGTAGATTAATAAAAAAAAGACTCCCCCCTCCCCCGCAAAAGACTACAGAACGTATTTTTGTACATGCATTCATATGTTGAAATTCAAAATATTTCAACATCTTTATCAAAGCCCCACTTCTGGAACACTGGAAAACCATTAATTTTTTTGGGCTGTTTCATATTCTACCCATTAAAAAAGAGCTCTTATCACTTAGGGAGTAATCACTGTAAAACTTGTTTGGAGATGGGAGAAAAAATTTTTTGTTTGAAGAGAGCGAACATAATTTTTCCTTTAGTTTCCTTGGGACGGTCGTATTGACTGTACTTAGGAGTCTAAGCTTGCTGGTGTCATTGGTGACGGGCCACAAAAAGTTGCAAGTATTACTGTTTGTAAAACTATGGAAGTATAGTTTAAANAAAAAAAAAATAAAAAATAAAAAATAAATAAAACTTGTTTGGAGATGGGAGAAAAAATTTTTTGTTTGAAGAGAGCGAACATAATTTTTCCTTTAGTTTCCTTGGGACGGTCGTATTGACTGTACTTAGGAGTCTAAGCTTGCTGGTGTCATTGGTGACGGGCCACAAAAAGTTGCAAGTATTACTGTTTGTAAAACTATGGAAGTATAGTTTAAAAAAAAATATTGTCCTCAGGAGTTAGGTGTGAAATGCCAAAAAGCTCTGGTTAACTTTAGAGATATGACTTGGTTGATCCTGTCAGGTGGGCAGTAAAATTGATATTGGTGAAGAAAACATTGTTTCTCTTCCAAGTTGCAGTATGCGCTTTTCAGTCATTAGTGAACTTGGAAACTGAATTTGTGATGAGCTGTATACTGGTAGTGTACTATGGAGAATTAACAGAGAAATGGTAATTAAATGAAACTGACTACTAATAGTAATCACTTATTGAATAATTATTCTGTGCCAGTCTTTTACTTAAATTCTCAACTCTGTGTCTTTTAAAAATGAGAATAAATGTATTTTATAATTTAATAAGTGAGAAAACTTAGCATCAGAGAGATTTAAGTAGCACATAGCAAGGTGCCAGAAGAGCATGTGATTTACAATCCAAGCAGATCTCGGTTCATTTTTCAGCTTTGTGTGACCTTAGATAAGTGATCTGAGGGACTGTATGTAGTTATCATTCCTTATGATTAATAGAAATGGCTCTTAAACTGAGAAGGATATTTAGGAAGTTACTGTTGCACTTTGAAGCACGATGTCCAAAGAAAAAATTAGTGGCCCCACCAAAGGGAAGCATATTGGGTCCCTGGCATTTTGTGTAAAAAAGAAGTTATGTGGAAATGACTTTATCCTGTGAAGGGTAAGAGCTTAGCTGCAGTAGGCCAAGATATCTGGGGGCCTGACATGGCATTAAAAAAAATGTTTTAATTGAATATATTGAAGTGAAAGTATTTAATTACTTCATAGATGTGAAATTTAGGACTTGAAAAACATTTGTGGATACAGCAGATGTTATTAAGGGTAGTTTGCCTCTGGTAGTCTTGGTATAATTTTTAATAGCACTTTCATTCTTAGGAATCTACTGCTTTGGACAGTAAATTATATAATCCTTGTAATTATGTAGAATTTATTTCATAAGTTACTTATTTCATAAGTTTCCTGTCACATAAGCTAATTATTAGTTTTGCTGGGTCCATACATGTAACAAACATGTAGAAAAATTAATATCTGTCATCAAGGTTTAGTATGGTCAGGTTTATTGTCTTTTAGATTGTTTCTTTTGTAGTTTAAGCAATTTTTTTAAATTAACATATAATGAATTATTTGCTTGAGGGGTATAGGTCTGTGAATCATCAGTCTTAAACAACTCACCATATGGTATTCACCATAGCACATACCCTCCCCAATGTCCATCACCCAGCCTCCCTGCCCCTTCTCCCCACCCCCAGCAACCCTCAGTTTGTTTCCTGAGATTAAGAGTCTCTTATGGTTTGTCTCCCTCCCTGTCCCATCCTGTTTCATTTTTTCCCTCCCTACTCCCCACAACCCTCCCCCCCCGATGTAGTTTAAGCAATTGTAAGATTTATGGACTTTAACACTGGATTTAAAAAAAAATACTTTTGATTATAATAATTTTAAGTAAAATCTGCAAACAGAAAAAATTTATTCTATTTTGGAGTAGCTTAAAATTCATTGATTATTAGAATATGTTCAAATTATACAGGGGTGGTTAAATGTTTTTCATTTGTTTTTAAAACAGGATGATGACTGGGGAAACCTCAAAATAAAAAACGTAAGTATTATCCCAAGAGCATTTACTATAATTCAGTTTCTTAATTATTACAGACAAATGCACTCCAAATGCCTTTTTTCCATATATATGTATATATCCAGTTGTTCCAGCACTATTGAAAATACTCTTATTTTCCCATTGACTTGTCTTGGGAAAATCCATTGCAGGTTTACTTTTGGACTCCTGTTTCATTGATACATTTGATTATAACTTATGCTTTTACACATGGTCTTAGTGATTAAAGCTTTTATAATAAGTCTTGAAATGAGATGGTATAAGTTCTCCAACTTCTACAAGAATATATTAACTGGGGGTGCCTGGGTGGCTCAGTGGGTTAAAGCTCTGCCTTCGGCTCAGGTCATGATCTCAGGGTCCTGGGATCAAGCCCTGCATTGGGCTCTCTGCTCAGTAGGGAGCCTGCTTCCTCCTCTCTTTCTGACTGCCTCTCTGCCTACTTGTGATCACTGTCTCACTGTGTCAAATAAATAAATAAAATCTTTAAAGAAAAAAAGAATATATTAACTGTTTTAGCTTCTTTGCATTTCCTTTTACTTTTAGAATAAGTCTGTCAATTTTTACAAATGGACTTTTGGAATTTTGAGATCCTATTGATTCTTTGTTCATTTGGGGAAAATGGCCATCTTAACAGTATTTAGTATAAAATCCTTAAAATGATGTACTCTGTTTAGCTCTTTGTGTTCTCTTAAACTGAGTTTTGTAGCTGCTTAGTGAAGGATATTCATGGTTTTTGTTAGATTCTTTGAACTTGAGGTTTCATGGTTATTAAATGATATTTTAAAAAAAATTTTGTTTTCCAGTGTTCATGGGTAGATTATAAAAATGTAGTTTATTGGGCGCCTGGGTGGCCCAGTGGGTTAAAGCCTCTGCCTTCAGCTCAGGTCATGATCTCAGGGTCCTGGGATCCAGGCCCACATCGGGCTCTCTGCTCAGCAGAGAGCCTGCTTCCTCCTCTCTCTCTGCCTGCCTCTCTGCCTACTTGTGATCTCTCTCTCTGTCAAATAAATAAATAAAATCTTTATAAAAAAATGTAGTTTAGTTTCATTCTGTGACCTTGCTAAATTCACTTAGTTATTTTCTAGATTACACTGGGGGCTTTTTACGTACATGAGCATGTTATCTGCAAATAGAGGTATTTCTACTTCTTCCTTTCCAATCTTTATGACTTTTATTTCTTATTATTGCCTTATTTCCTTGGGCTAGGACGTCTAATAATATAGTGTTGAATAGAAGGTGGTGAGAATGGGCATCTTTGTCTTATCCTAACTTGTTCACTAAGACTTTTTAAATTATGAATGACTGTTGAATTTTGTTAAGTTTTTAAAAAGATCATATGATTTTCCTACTTTATTCTGATAATCTGGTTAATCTCATTGATTTTTATTTTTATTTTTTTAAAGATTATTTATTTATTTATTTGAGAGACAGAGAGCGAGTGAGAGTGCATGAGCAGGAGGGGAAGGAGCAGAAGGAGAGGAAGAAGCAGACTCCCCCACTGAGCAGGGAGCCTGATGGGCTCAATCCCGGGACCCTGAGATCATGATCTGAGCTGAAGGCAGAGGCTTAACCCACTGAGCTACCCAGGGACCCTTCATTGATTTTTAATTGTTAAATATTGCAATCCTGGGATGTGCAACCCTCAAATTTTTTGGTTTTTGCAGCCCCATTTGCACACTTAAAAATTATTATTTTTAAACTCCAAAGAGTTTCATATATATTAGTTATATCTATTGACATTTACCATATTAGAAATTAAAACAAATTTAAAAACCTATTTAGAAATAACAATGACAAACCCATTACATGTTAATTTTATATTTTTAAATGTTTTCCCAAAAATATTGCTAAAGGATTGGCAGTGCTCTGTATTTTCACAAATCTCTTGAAAATCTGGCTTAATAGATGATAATTGAATTCTCATATTTGCTTTTACATTCAGTCTGTTGTGATATGTTGTTTTAGTTGAGGGATATATAAGAAATCTGGCCTCACATAAATAGTTGGAAAATGGAGGTATGTTTTCGGATAAAATTGTGAACATTCATCTTTCATAGTACACCCAGACTCAACATGTAATAGCTTACTATTGGTTAGTTTGTGGTAGAAACCACATCAGTGACCTTTTGTGCATAAAAATCTATTTAGCTATAGATGGAAAGGTACCAAGTACATAGTGACAGATATAAAATTCTAATTTTCACTCGAAAGCTCTAATTTTGTCATTAACTATATGTAGTCATTTGTTTTTCCTAAGGCAACAAGCTCACTTATTTTTGAGAAAATATTGGCTAAATACTTGAATATAAAACCCATAATTTGTAGTTTTAAGTAAAAATGGTATTTCATTGAGAAAGTAACTAGCCCAGTTTGCAACTCAGATATTTACACAAGCTTATCCTGAAGAAAATGATCATATTTTGGTATGCAGAAGTGTTATTTCTATTGATTATTTTCACATACATATGAAAATTATTTATTTATTTATTTATTTATTTAGAGAAGGAGTGGGTAGGGGCAGAGTAAGTGAGAGAATCTTAAGTAGGCTCTGTGCCAGTAGGAGCCTGACACAGGTCTCCATCTCACAACCCTGAGATTGTGACTTGAGCCAAAATTGAGTCGGACATCAAACGTTGGATGCTTAACTGACTGAGCTACCCAGGCGCCGTGTGTGTGTGTGTGTGTGTGTGTGTGTGTGTGTGTGTGTNTGTGTGTGTGTGTGTTTTAAGATTTTATTTATTTGACCGAGTGTGTGTGTGTGTGTGTGTGTGTGTGTGTTTTTTAAGATTTTATTTATTTGACCGAGAGAGCACAAGTAGGCAGAGTGGCAGGGAGAGGGAAAAGCAGGCTCTTTGATGAGCAGGGAGCCCGATGCAGGCTCAATTCCAGGACCCTGGGATCATGACCTGANCCGAGAGAGCACAAGTAGAGTGGCAGGGAGAGGGAAAAGCAGGCTCTTTGATGACTCTTTGATGAGCAGGGAGCCCGATGCAGGCTCAATTCCAGGACCCTGGGATCATGACCTGAGCCAAAGGCAAACACTTAACAGACTGCGCCACCCAGGTGCCCCTCCACTGATATATTTTTAATAGACTTTATTTTTTATAATAGCTTTAGGTTCACAACAAAAACTAACATTTTTTTATAATTTGTTTGTTATAATTGATGAACTTATATTGACACATCATTGTTGCCCAAAGTCTATGGTTTACATGAGGATTCACTCTTGGTGTTATACATTCTGTGGGTTTGGACAAATGTATGATGACATGTATTCACCATTTAGTGTCATACAGAGTAGTTTTATGTCCCCAGAGTTCTGTGTGCTCTATCTATTCATCCCTTCAACCCCCTAACAACCATTGATATTTTTACTGTCTCCATTGTTTTGCCTTTTTCCAGAATGTCATGTAGTTGGAATCCTACAAGATGTGTCCTTTTCAGATTGATTTCTTTCACTTAGTAATATGCATTTAAATTTCCTCCATGTCTCTTCATGGCTTTGATAGTTCAGTTCTTTTTAGTGTTGAATATAGTCCATTTTCTGGATGTACCCGAGTTTTATTCACCTACTGAGGGAGACCTTGATTGCCAGGAAAAGTAAGTCTTTTTTGAATGGGTTCTTCCCATTTCGTAACACAGGATATCACAAAGAAATGTATTCAAAGATTGAAATTTAATAAAATTGATAATCATTTTTACCAATTTATTTTATATAATTACTTTGATATGTGCTAAATTGTTAAAAAATTTTTAGCCTCAAACGATTTACCACCATTAGTGCAGATGTCAGCACAGTGAAAAAGGGACGGTAACATCTTAGTATTAGGAAAAAAGTTTTGATCTTGCTGGCTCTGTGAAAGAATTTCAGAGACCAGTAGGAGTTCACAAACACTTTGAAAACTGAGACAAACCCATTGAATCATGATTTATCTATCTCCATTATACGTTGCTGGATTTAATTTTCTCATTTAAAAAAAAGATATTTGTATATATGTTCATGAGAGGTATTAATATTTTTATTTGGGGGTGTATTGCCCTTTCTTTTCTAAATGAGTTTGTATAAGATTGGTATTTCTGTACATACTTGAAATAATTTACCAGTGAATTTTATCTGGACCTAGATTTTCTTTGTAAGAATTTGATTGATATTTCTCTAATAGATGCAGGGTATTTAGATTTTCTTTGTACATGCATGTTTTCCTTTTTCTTGAGTAAATAACCTGTTAGTGAAATTGCTGGGTCATATGGTTAAGTATGTATTTAACTTTGTAAGAAACTGCCAAATACTTTCCAAAGTGATGGATCTACCATTCTACATTCTTGTGAACAGTATATGATAGATCCAGTTGTTCTACATCATCACAGCATTTGATTGTTGTTGGTCATTTTTCTTTTAGCCATTCTGGTGGGTGTGTAGTGATACTTTCTTGTGGTTTTAGTTTACATTTATGCGATGACTGATGATATTGAACACTTTAAGCTTATGGCACCTTTATCTTTTTGTGAATCATCTGTTCAGATCTTTTACATATTTTTAATTGGATTATTTTTTTAATTGCATATAAAGAATACATAAAAGTCTTTTGTGACATATGTGGCATGATATTTTCTCTGTTTCTGATTTTTTAGTCTTTTTAATAATATGTTTTTTTGAGTAGAAGTTTTAATTTTTGTTGAAGTATATCAGTTTCCTTCTTTTATGGTTTTGACTGTTTGCATCCCATCTAAGAAATCTTCGCCTGTGTCAAGGTCTCAAGAGACTTCTGTTTTCTAAAACTTCTACAAGTTTTATCTTTTATACTTAGGTATATCATTTGTTTTGAGCAGACTCTTGAGTTTGTTGTTAAGTAGTGGTTGAGGTTTATTTTTTTCATATGAGTGTTCAGTTGTGTGAGCACATATAAGTCTGTTTCTGGATTCTCTTCTTTTGATTTGTATATGTACCTTTACACCAATACCCACTCCCCACCATCTTAATTATTCACAACTTGAAATCAAGTAGTAGGAGTCTGATTGTTCTTTTTCAAAACTATTGGCTCTTCTAAGGTCTTTGCATGTCTTTTGTACATTTTAGACTCAGTTTATTTTCTACAAGAGTCTTCTGGGATTTTGATTGGAATTACATTGATACTATGTATCAAACTGGGATGTCTTTTTAAAGCATTTTTAAACATTTTTAAATTTTATTTTAAACATTTTTATTTATTGTGTGTGTGACTGGGGGGAGGGGCAGTGGCATTGGGAGAGGGAGGCAGAGAATCTTAAGCAGGCTCCATGCCCAGCATGGAGCCCGATGTGGGACTTGATCTCACAACCCTGAGATCATGACCCGAGCCAAAATCAAGAGCTGGACGCTTAACTGACTGAGCCATCCAGGATCCCCAAAATTTGGGACAACTTAATATTGAGTTTTCTAAAAAAAAATTCTCACAACAATGTTTTATATATTTTTTCTTTTCTTTGTTTTAAAGATTTT
Source organism: Ailurus styani (assembly GCA_002007465.1). Lineage (NCBI taxonomy): Eukaryota > Metazoa > Chordata > Mammalia > Carnivora > Ailuridae > Ailurus > Ailurus styani. Next base: position 2,953,670 of record LNAC01000185.1, read on the forward strand.
ATTTATTTATTTGAGAAAAAACGTGCATGCATGAGTGGGGGGCAGAGGGAGAGAAAGAAGCAGACTCCCTGCCAAGCAGAGAGCCTGATGCAGGGCTTGATCCCAGAACCCTGGGATCATGACCTGAGCCAAAGGCAGACGTTTCACCTACTGAACCACCCAGGGACCCTATTTTTTTTCTTTCTTTTTAAGATTTTTTTATTTAAGAGAGAGAATATGCGTGCACACATGCATGCGCATCGGGAGGAGCAAAGGGAGAGAATCTTCAGACTCCTTGCTGAGCATGGAGCCCAACAAGGAGCTAGATCTCACGATCCATGAGATCATGACCTGAACTGAAACCAAGAGTTGGATGCTTTATCAGCTGAGCCACCCAAGCACCCCTTTTATTTTCAATACAGGATTGTATATATGTTTTTTTAAATGTTGTTAAGTATTTCATTGTATTTGATGCTATCATAAACGGTATTTTTCAAATGTCATTTTCCAGTTGTTTATTGCTAACAAATAGAAGTAGAATTAATTATTGTATATTGATCTTGTATCCTGTGATTTTTGCTGATTTTTTTGCATATTAGTGTTTAGGATAATGTAGGTAGGATACATTCATGTTGCAAATAAGGACGGTTTTATTTTTTCCTTTTTAACCTCCATGCCTTTTATTTCTCTTTTTTTTCCTTGCTTTATTCCACTGGTTAGAATGTTCAGAACAATGTTGAGTAGAAGTGGTTGACGTCGCACACATCATTGTTTTTTTCCTGATCCTAGGAGAAAAGTCTCCAGTTTTTGTTGGAGTTGTTTTACAGATATTCATCATTAGTTTGAGGAAGTTTTCATCTATTTGTAGTTTGCTGAGAGTTTTTATTCATGAATGGGAGTTGAATTTTTCAAATACTTTTTCCATATCTGTTGCAAAGATCATTTTTTATCCTTTAATCTGTTAATGTGAAATAAATACACCAACTCTTTTAAATAGTAAACCAACGTTTCATTCTTGGGATAAACCCTACTAGTCGTTAGGTATTTTCCTTTTTATATATTGCTTGATTCTATTTGGTGGTATTTTGTAAAGGATTTTCGTGTTTCTAGTTGTAAGAATTACTGGTTTATAGTTTTTTGACTTGTCTGCTTTTGTTTCAGTATAATCCTGGCTATATAAAATGGGTTAGGAGGCATCCCTACCTCTCCTCTTTTCTGAAAGAGATTTTCTTTAAATGGTTCATAGAATTCTCCATTGAAGCTCCAAAGAGCTTTCTTTGTGGGAAGACTTTGAGTTAGGAATCTAGTGTGTTTAGTAAATGTAGGACTATTCAGATGTTATGTTTTCTTTGATATCTGTTTTGGTAATAATTAGCATCTTTTAAGGAATTTGTCCATTTAATTTACTGTTTAAATTGTCAGCTGTCAATGTCAATTGATTGGCATAATACACTCTTACTATCTTTTAATTCTTGAGTCTTTAGTGATGTTTTCTCTTTTTTTTTTTCTGGTATTGGCAAATTGTGGTTTCTCTCTTAACTTTATTCAGTATCTACCCAGAGGTTTGTCAGTTTCATGGAGTTACCCCCTCCCCAAAAGAATCAACTTTTGCTTCTTCATTTATTATTTTACTGATTTCACCTTTTTGCTTTATTTCCTTCTTGTACTTTATATACTTTTTCTAGCTTCTTATGGTATAAGCTTAATTTATTTTAAGCCTTTTTGTTTACTCTTTCTATCTTCTGTCTGGTTTTCTATTGTGTTTGCTTTACTGTTTTTTGTTTTTTGTTTTTTTTTTTTACGTGCTTCTACATTGTGTAACCTTTTTTCCATTTTTTCCTTTTAAATTAGACTGGTAATGTTTTATAGAAGTTTTCAAGAAATATGTAGTAACATTAGTCCTTTCGTCGTTTGTGTCACTTTTAGAAAATATTCTAGCAAAGCAAGATTTTTTTATACACTGACATGTTTTTGTAATTATTCGTTTTATTTATTTTAAAAGATTTATTTATTTTAGAGAGAAAGAGTGTGAGCACATGCGCGCAAGTTGGGGGAAGGGCTGAGGGAGGGAATCTTCCGAGCAGACTCCTGGCGGAGTGTGGAGCCTTTCGTTGTGGAGCTTGATCTCCCCACCCATGAGATCATGACCTGAGCTGAAACCAAGAGTCGATGCTTAACCCACTGACCCACCCAGGCGCCCTTTGTTTTATTTCTTAAGTCTTTTAATTCATTTTGGGTATGACATACCATGAGGCGGAGAACTGATGATATTTTTTTTTTCTAAATTACCAGTTTTTTTCAACATTCTTCATCGTGTAATCCATTTTCTTACTTTAAATGGCATTGTTTTAGTCTTTATTCTTTTTTAGAAATTTCTTAGCTGTTATTATGGGTATAAACTTGGTACATGAATGAATCATTTTGTGAAGTTTCAAAAAAATTAAATTCATGTAATAATTTGGAATCACATCTTTACAGTAATTTTTCCTGTTTAGAAACTGTTAATGACTTTCAATTTATTATTTAGGTGTTTTTTATATTCCTAAGTAAAGCTTTATAGTTTTCTTGTTGAAGTATTACAGGTATTTTGTTATGTTTACTCTTAGTTATTTACTGATATTCTTTCTTTAATTTTTCTTTTTTTTTTTTTTTAAGATTTTATTTCTTTATTTGACAGAGACACAGTGTGAGTGAGCACACAATTGAGGGGTGGGGTGGGAGAGGGAGAAGCAGGCTTCCCGCTGAGCAGGGAGCCTGATGCAGGAATCAATCCCAGGACCCTGGGATCATGACCTGGGCTGAAGGCAGATGTGTAATGACTGAGCTACCCAGGCTCCCCATGTTCTTCTTTTCTGTCATATTTCTAACAGATTATTTGCTAGTACATCCTTTAAATATTTGGTTTTCCTGAGAGAGTAGTATTTAGAAAAAGATTCTTGAGTGATGGTTTAGTATTTCTTTGCTATTATCTCACAGAAAGTTTAAGTAAAAATAACAGGTGGTAGAATGAAGGTTGTTGGATTTCAACATAGGTGCTCTCAGGACTGAGTTTGTTATCCTTATTAATTTTCTTATAAAAAATTTTTTTTCAGGTTTTATTTTTAAGTAATCTCTACATCCAATATAGGTCTCAGACTTATAACCCTGAGATCAAGAGTCGCATGCTCTACTGACTAAGCCAGCCAGGTGCCCCAACCTTATTAATTTTCTAATTTTAATCCTCTTGTGGTAACTTTTTTCTTCTTTGTCTTTTTTTTCTTCTTAAACATCCACTTTTGGCTCTTTTTTAAAGATCTCCCTACTCTTTTCTTTGTCTTATGTGTTTATATGTTCCATAGTAAGATACTGTTAACGTTTCAGGATTATGTGATCTAGGGGACACTGTTTTCTTCATTGTTTTTCTGTTGTATGGAATGTTACGTATCTGTTGAATATAAATGTTCCCTTAGGTTAATAATGTAGAATTATAAAATTGAATAATTTGAACTAATTTATGTGTTTGGTGTGTTTTCCAATAATGGAGGGTTTGGTGCTCTCAGAATAATTCCATTCAGTTGTAAGTGATTGTTGTTGCAGTTATACAATAGACATTCATAAAAAGAATGCTATTTGCACTCTGTTATGGGGAGAAATGATTTCACTAAATGTTAATAATCATTTCAAGAATCCCCTCCCCTCCAGTATTATAAACATTCTTAACTGTCTTTTTGACAGTATTTATTTTTTCCCTAGCTTCATTGAAGTATAATTTATATGGATTAAAATTCATCTATTTTTATTTTTATTTTTATTTTTTATTTTTTTTTTAAAGATTTTATTTATTTATTTGACACAGAGAGAGGGATCACAAGTAGGCAGAGAGGCAGGCAGAGAGAGAGAGGAGAGAGGAGGAAGCAGGCTCTCCACCAAGCAGAGAGCCCGATGCGGGCCTCGATCCCAGGACCCTGGGATCATGACCTGAGCTGAAGGCAGCGGCTTTAACCCACTGAGCCACCCAGGCGCCCTAAAATTCATCTATTTTTAGTGTACAGTTTGAATTTGGGTAGTTTTATACAGTCATGTAACTACCACCACCATCAAGATACAGAAGTTTTATCATTCTGAAAAGTTTCTTTGTGCCCCTTTGCATATAAGCAGGGGACCTCTGGCCTGAAGCAGCCACCTCAGTACTTTTTTTTTTTTTTTTTGACTGTTGGTGATTTTTAGTATATTGACAAGTGTTGTGTAACCTTCACTAGAATTTAATTTAATTTAATTTAATTTTTTCACAATCTAATTTTAGAACATTTCCATCACCCCAGAAAGAAATAGGTGTCTGTTTTAAAGTCTTTGCCTCTTCCCACACTTAGCCTTAGCAATCACGAGTCTACTTTGTGTCTCTGTAGATTTACCTTTTCTGGCAAATACAAGCATACAATGTGTTTTATTTTTCTGTGTCTGGCTTCTTTCATTGGACATAAACATTATCAACTTTTGAGAATTTTTATGAAATGAAATTTTTTTTAAAACAGGGAATGACTCTACTAATGATGGGGTCAGCAGATGCTCTTCCTGAGGAACCCTCAGCTAAAACTGTCTTTGTAGAAGACATGACAGAAGAACAGTTAGCATCTGCGGTAAGATATACCACGTTTTGTATATATGATTGCTACAGGTACTAAGATGCCTTTCAGAAAGTAGCATCTAATTAACATTTTAAAGATTTGGGGCGCCTGGGTAGCTCACTCGGTTAAGCATCTGACTCTTGATTTTGGCTCAGGTCATGATCTCAGGGTCGTGGGATCAAGCCCTATGATGGGCTCCACCTCTGAGAGGAATCTGCTTGAGATCCTCTCCCTTTCCCCTTCCCCTGCTCAGGTGCACACACTGTCTCTCTAAAATAAATAAATCTTTAAAAAAATAAGTGTTTTGAAAATTTAATTGGTAATATCAAGATTTATGTTTTTTTTTATTTTAAAGATTTTATTTGAGTGCATGTGTGAGTAAGGGGGAGGGGCAGAGGGAGAGGGAGACTGAGAATCTGCAGCAGACTACACACTGAACATGGAGCCTGACCTGGGGCTCCCCAAGATGTGTGTTTTTGAAGTAAAAGGTTTTATGTTTGAAATTGGCTTGAGGAGTCCTGGTATAATTGGATAATTCAATGTAAAGTCAGTTAGTGTCGTTAATAAATAAGTGTTGGGCAGTGCTGACAGTGCTATTTTATGGGAAAAGAGGCTCTCAGTATTTTTGAGAAGGGAATTACAACACAGAATGTCAACATAATTCAAGTGAACATTTCTGTTAGGAGTATAAAACATTACTTTTGGTTAAAGTTGGAATATAAGTTGGTATGAGTTGTAAATTATACTTCAAAGTGTAAATTATACTTCAAAGTGTGAATTTTAGTGACTTTATATATGCTGTGTCATTTTATAAAAATGTCTTAATTCTTGTCCTTTTCAGATGGAATTACCATGTGGATTAACAAACCTTGGTAACACTTGTTACATGAATGCTACAGTTCAGTGTATTCGTTCTGTGCCTGAACTCAAAGATGCCCTTAAAAGGTAAGACAGAAGATAAATGTGAGTCCTTTTGGTGGGTAACGGACAGTCACATTTGGGTGAGTAGTGTTTTGTATATAAATGTGTGTATAATTTTTTTAGCAGCTTTACTGAGATACTCATTTATTGTACAGTTCATCCCTTTAAAGTATTCAATTAAATGGTCTTTATTCAGAAGGTTGTACAACCATCACAACAGTCTAATTTTAGGTTCTTTTCTTTCCCCCTCAAAGAAACCTTATATTCACAAGCCACTCACTCATTTTACCCTTCCTACCTCCAACTCTGGGCAACCACTTATCTACTTTCTGTCTTACAGATTTGCCTGTTCTGGACATTTCATATAAATGGAATCGTACAATGGGTGACTTTTTGTGACTGGATTCTTTTACTTAGCATAATATTTTCTGGGTTTATTCATGTTGTAGTATGTATCAGTACTTCATTCCCTTTTAATGTTTGAATAATAGTCCAGTATTAATAGACATACTACATTTTGTTGATCTGTTCATCTGTTGATAAACATTTGATTCGTTTCCATTTTGTAGCTCCTTTGAGTAATGTTACCATGAACATCAAGGACAAGTTTTTGTCCAGATTAGTTGTTTTCATTTCTTTTGGTTATGAGTGGCTTGCTTGGCCATATAGTAACTATGTTAAACAGCATTTTGAGGAACTGCCAAACTGCTAGGCACCATTTTCTGTTCTCACCACCAGTGTAAGGGAGTTCCAATTTCTCCACCTCCATGCCAATATTATTATTGTATATCTTTGATTATAGTCATCCTCAGGGTAAAATCGTGTCTAATTTGTAGTTGTCATTTGCCTTTACATAATGACTAGTTATGTTGAGCATCCTTTCATGTGCCTACTGGCTTGTATATCTTCTTTGGAGAGATGTCTGTTTAAATCTTTTGCCTGTGTTTTATTGGTTGATTGATTTTATTTATTTGACAGAGAGAGAGAGAGATTACAAGTAGGCAGAGAGGCAGGCAGAGAGAGAGGAGGAAGCAGGCTCCCTGCTGAACAGAGAGCCCAATGCGGGTCTCCATCCCAGGACCCTGAGATCATGACCTGAGCCAAAGGCAGAGGCTTAACCCACTGAGCCACCCAGGCACCCTAGCCTGTGTTTTAAATGGTTCATCTTTTTTAAGTGTTTTTTATATATTCTGGATACAAGTCCTTTTTCAGATAAATGATTCATAAATTCTTTCATTTTGTGAGTTGTCTTTACTTTCTTGATGTTGTTTGTAACACAAAAGTTTTTATTTTTGATTAGTTTAATTTTCTTTTGTGTGTGTGTTTTTTTTTTTTTCAGGATTTTATTTATTTATTTGACACAGAGAGAGATTACAAGTAGGCAGAGAGAGAGGAGGAAGCGGGCTCCCTGCTGAGCAGAGAGCCCAATGCGGGGCTCAATCCCAGGACCCTGAGATCATGACCTGAGCCAAAGGCAGAGGCTTTAACCCACTGAGCCTCCCAGGCGCCCCTTCTTTTGTGTTTTGTGTGTGTATATCTTACGTATGAAACCATTGCCTAATCCTAGATCACAAATATTTACTCCTATTTTTTTTTAAGAGTTTTAGCTCTTAAATTTAGGTCTCGTATCTATTTTTATTCTGATCCATTTTCAGTCAATTTTTATGTATAGTGGGGAGTTGGTGTCCCATCCCATTCTTTTGCAAATTGGTATTCAGTTTTTCGAGTACCATTTGTTGAAGACTACTCTTTTCCCTTTGGAATTTCCCTAGCACTTTTATTAAAAATCATTTGATCATATAATGTATGTAATAAGATTTATTTCTGGACTCTCAGTTCTAGTTTGGAAATAAATACATTCATTTGTATTGATTTGTCCTAATGCTAGTGAGTAATGATTTTATAAAGAAGTAAAACTTTGTTTTGTACCTTTATACAAAAGGAAAAAGAATAAACATTAATCCCTGTTTTGATAGCCTATGAAATAGTCTATAAATGAGAATCCCTTCTCACTATAAATATGTAACTTAAAAATATAGAACTGAATTATGACTAAGTTTATTACAACTGTCTTGGTATATACATCACCACTTCTTAATGTAGGTTAGAAATGTAAACTGCAGTTCAGATTCTTAGCCAGCTTTATGAATGTTGACTTTTTTTTTTTCTCCTTAGTGGCTTGGGAAATGCTTTGATAGAACTGAGCAATAGAGAGGAGAGAGAAGGATAATGCACAAACTTAAGAGTAACTGAAGGTTTTCTAAATTTCTCTTAAGTGAATACTTGTCAGGTACTTATGACATTGTAGCTGATGTACTTATTAGTGTGTAAGACACTGGACCTGTCTTCCAGGCCTTATAGACTTGATCGAGAAAGGCTGTTGGGGCACCTGGGTGGCTCAGTCCTTAAGCATCTGCCTTCAGCTCGGGTCATGATCTCAGGGTCCTGGGATTGAGCCCCACATTGGGCCCCTCACTCTGCGGGAAGCCTGCTTCTCCCTCTCCCACTCCCCCTGCTTGTATTCCCTTTCTCTCTGTGTGTCAAATAAATTCAAAAAATCTTAAAAAGAAAAAAAAAGGCTGTCAAGTTTGGTACTGTTTCAGAACTACTTTGTTGGGAAATGTTAAAGTCAAAGTTATTTTTCCTCAGGGGTTTGTAGTTATTTCTCCACTATTTTCATGTGCCCATCATTACTGATAAGAGAACTAGTATCATTCTCATTTCTTACTCTTTTCTGTTAATAACTTTTAGGGTTTTTTCTTTATTTTTGTTTTTCATAGTTTTCCAATAGGGTAAGTGTGGGATTTTCTTTTTTATCTTATTTAGTGCTGAGCGAGCACTTTTTTTTTTTTTTTTAAGATTTTATTTATTCATTTTTGAGAGAGAGCGAGTGCATGGGCAGGGGAGAGGGGCAGAGGGAGAAGCAGACTCCTCGCTGAGCAGGGAGGCCAATGTGGGGCTCTATCCAGGACCCTGGGATTGTGACCTGAGCCGAAGGCAGGCATTTAACCACTGAGCCACCCAGGTGCCCTGAGTGAGCACTTTCATTCTAAGGACTCTTGTCCTAAACTTTGGACATTCTTGACTGTTAATTTCTTGAGAAAATGCTTTTCTATTTTATATAGCTTCCCTAATTTTCTGAAAAATAGAATTTCTGGATCTATTTTTCACATCCCCCCCCGCATTTTTAATTTTTTTATTTTTATGTGCTATGTTCCAGGAGAGTGCCTCAGTTCTGTTTTACGTTTCACTGATTTGTGCATTAGCTTTGTTTCACAGCTGCTTATTTATCACAACCTTCTTTTCTTTAATTTCCTGTTCTGAATTTTGGATGATTCCTGCTTTTATTTCTCCGAGGCTCTGAAATACTCTTATTATCCCTCCCCCACCCCCCCAATTTGGTCCTTTCGATTTTAACTCTGTTCTCTTTAGATGTAAGGATTGATCTTTCATTTATTTGAAGATTGTGTACTTAGGCAACCATGTTCTCTTCCTCATGTCCCAGTTGCAAATGATCTAATGAGCAGCTTGCTGGGCAGCTCCCTGTCCTAGAAGATGGCTACTTGGGACATACTTGCCTTTCTTCCAAGATGTCCTCTGTACTTTTTTCACCTGGGATACCTTCTAGCTTCTGTTCCAGAGAGAACTATTCCATGTTTTGGAGTTATTTCTCCAAGTTTTGTATAAGCAGGGGAGATTTCATCCTGTTGATTCAGTTTTCTTGAAACCAGATGAAGTATTTTTTGAATGCAAGGTTTTTACAAGAGGTTGGAAACGCTTGTACTTAACTAACTTAATACATGGATGGGGCTTTATGTCTTGGGAAAAATGGCACTGATAAAATAGGAATGAAAGAAGAGAGGAAAATTTCTATGGAAGATGTTTCACAACTGGTGATGCTGAGGCTCATCCTTAAATACACCTTTTTGGCAGGTTCTGGAGAGTGGGATGTATATTGTAAAGACTAGAAAGGAAATAGACTGGGTTAGCAGAAGAGGCAATGAGGGCCAAGAACCAGAGCTGCAGGTAAAATCTGGTTTTCTTGATGCTGCCCAATAGTGGAATCTCATGATAATGTAGGAGTTCTGAATTTAGAACTTAAAGTGAAAAGTGTATATAATAAAAATTACCCTTGGGCGCCTGGGTGGCTCAGTGGGTTAAAGCCTCTGCTTTCAGCTCAGGTCATGTTCTCAGGGTCCTGGGATCGAGGCCCCCATCAGGCTCTCTGCTCAGCAGGGAGTCTGCTTCCTCCTCTCCCTGTCTCTCTGCCTGCCTCTCTGCCTACTTGTAATCTCTCTCTGTGTCAAATAAATAAATAAAATCTTTTAAAAAAAAATTACCCTTAAAGTCTCTGAATTACTTACAAAAGGCAATACCTCTTGGCCATATTTTTATCCTTACTGGAGATTGGCAAGGCACCTCTTCGTAAGTACCATGTAGTTTTTTCATTAGGAATTATTAGGTTGCTATTTTACTTGCATTTTCAAATTTGTATAGGAATGATCTGGTCTTTTTTTTTTTTTTTTTAAGATTTTATTTATTCATTTGACAAAGAGAGATTACAAGTAGGCAGAGAGAGAGGAGGAAGCAGGCTCCCTGCTGAGCAGAGAGCCCAATGTGGGCCTCGATCCCAGGACCCTGGGATCATGACCTGAGCCGAAGGCAGCGGCTTTAACTGAGCCACCCAGGCGCCCGAATGAGCTGGTCTTAATAGAAATTTAAAATTGGTTGGACCCAGCCTTTTTTTTTTGCCTTTTAAATATACATTTTCTGTGTCTTTTAGGGTCAGTTTTTAAAATTTGTTTTCCTATGAATTTGTCCTTATGTCTTTAAGATATTTTAGCATAAGAGTGCTCTATTTTGGACCTGTATTTTCCCCCATTTTCATTTCTTATTTGCTAGGTATATAGAAATTTATAAATTTACTATTGATTATCTTGCCAGAAGTTTGTATATTATAGTTTTCACAGAAATCAGCTATTAGGTTTATTCAGTTTTCATTGTCTGACTCATCCTACTTTTGTTTGTATTGATATTTTTGTTTTCCTTAGGCTGTTTTATTTTCTTAAGTTGTATGCTTAGATCATTTATTTGTTGTTGTGTACCAATGAAAGTATTTAGAATTTTCGCCTCTGTATTCGTTAGGTGAGGCTGTTCAGATATTTGTTTTTTTTTAAATACTATAAAATCTCTTCCTTTTCACCCCCAGTTTTTTAAATTATTGACATTGCAGACATTACCATACAAAAAAGTATATGAACTAATTATCTCAGCATGAACACATCTGTGTAACCAATACAAACAACCCTATCATCTTCTAAAAATCCCCTCACAACTCTCCTTTCCTGATCGCTACTCTACCTTTCTGTTCAGAATTGTTAATACTAATGTGACTTTTAACCTCAGATTAATTTTGCCTATTTGGAACTCTTTATGAACAGAAACATAGATTGTGTTCATTTGGATCTAGCTCATTATTTTTGGCTTAACTGTGTGTGTGTAGTTACAGTTCATTCATGTTCATGCTGTATAGTATACCACCACTGTATGCACATACTACCAAATAATTACCTATTTTTCTGTTGGTGAATGTTCGTGTTGAGCTGATGTATGATTAATGTGAGTATTTCACAGATGATAAAAAAGTCAAGGCATACTCTTTTTATAGGTGATAAAGTATTAATAGAAATTAAGTTGAATTATATTCGGATTTTCTATATCATTACTTAATTTTTATATATTGTTGACTTGATAAAGACTAGAAAAGGTACTCTTTTTTTTGTCTGTAAAACCTCTCAGTATTTCTGTTACATCTCTCAGTACTCTTATCAATTCCTCCTTTTACTTTCTATCAGTTATTCTTTGTAAAGTTTAATTGTTAATGTTATTTGGTTTATTGGATGGTTTTATCTTAGGAATTAAATGTTGGTTTAATGAGAGTTTGTGTGGGGAATGCTATTAAATCACTCATGATTTTCCATTCTCAGTTATTAAAAAAAATTATTAGTGTAGCCTTTGCTATAAATATAGGAATAGTTACTTAGCAGTGTCACCCTGTAACTAGAAGTAAAATCAGTAATAGCAGCAGTTGTGTCATTATATACTTCACTGATATTTTGGGATACACTTGCTTTATTGGTACTTCATTTCAACTTCAAAAATGCCTTTTAGGTAGTTGTAAACTGAGTGGGAAACTATTATGATTTTTCCCTTTTTAAAATGAACATATGTAATTTAGACATTATTATGAGTTGTATATTAAAAAATTAAAAAAAATTTTGAGTCACAACAGTTTCCAAAAGATAAAAATAGACAAACAAAAAGGAAAAAAAGAACTTCTTAATTGGATGTAATTTAACCTATTTTCTGTGACCTCTTTCATTCTATTTACATAGCACAGAGGTTTTTTTTGTTTTTAAATCGAAATATTTCCATATAGTAAATATGAAATATCTTGTGTTTGGTATGATCAGTTTTGATAAACGCAAATTCTTTGTAACCCATTTTACAAACTGTAGAACATCTCCTTCATCTCAGGATGTTTTTGTACTCCACCACCCAGCTCTGCAAGCAGTTACTGATCTCTTATTAGTTTTGTGCATTCTGGAAGTTAAATGTACAGAGATTTGGCTTAGTTCACCAGCATAGTCTTTGAAGTTTATCCATGTTATTGATGGTATGGATAGTCCGGTTGCTCCACATTCTGGCCACTCTTGGTTGATTTCAGTCTTTTTCATTTTAGTCCTTCCAGTGGGTGGTGTTTTTTGTTTTTGTTTTTAAGATTTTATTTATTTATTTATTTGACAGAGATCCCAGGACCCTGGGATCATGACCTGAGCCTAAGGCAGATGATTAACGACTGAGCCATTCAGGCTGCCCCTCTAGTGAATGTTTTAATCATAGTGAATAGGCAGTCATTCCCCTACCTCCCAGTGTTTGATATTATCTGAATGATAATTTCTGATCCTGTGTCATAAGACATTGTATGAGTGAATACTATTGGTTATTTCCTTTGGATGGCCAGTCCTTTGTGCTCTTGTAAATTAAATGAGGATTATAAATTGAAAGTGAATTTAGAAGTCCTTTAATAGAAATACTGCAGTATATAGGTAGCCGATGGAGTTGAAAATTAAGTGACTTATTGAATGTTACATAATAAGTTAATGCTGAATGTAGGTGTATTGACTTTGATTTAATGTTTTTGACCTAAGGCCTTTTTTCTTATTCCGAAAGTGCATTTTATTTTCTTTGTAATAATAAACATTAAGAGTGTACTTTTTTGTTTCACATTGTTTCAGGAATTTTTTTTTTTTAAATAAGTTAGGAGAAAGAATTTAAAGTAGGCTTCATTCATCTAAATTCCCTTTTTTCTTAGTGTTCCTTTTTTGCCCATATAATGCTTATAAGAATAAGACCAGAAGAGAAGAAGATAGAAAGATGGAAACAACTCAGATTGAGGGTATCATCATGATCTCTTTTAATTAGTTTCTTCCCTTTTGAGTTTCAGAATGAATTGAATCCTATTTAATTTTGCCTTAATGTTCCCAGGTATGCAGGTGCCTTGAGAGCTTCAGGGGAAATGGCTTCAGNTTCCTTTTTTGCCCATATAATGCTTATAAGAATAAGACCAGAAGAGAAGAAGATAGAAAGATGGAAACAACTCAGATTGAGGGTATCATCATGATCTCTTTTAATTAGTTTCTTCCCTTTTGAGTTTCAGAATGAATTGAATCCTATTTAATTTTGCCTTAATGTTCCCAGGTATGCAGGTGCCTTGAGAGCTTCAGGGGAAATGGCTTCAGCACAGTATATTACTGCAGGTCAGTATCTTAAATATGCACCTTTCCAACAGGACAGTGTAGTATTCAAGAAATGTTATTTTTCACTCACAGTTTGTTTAGTAGCTTTCAGTTTACAAAACATGTTTTGTAAAACATCATCTCATTAAAACTGGAGTACTTAATGTTAAGCAACTTAAGGACCTATTTTATTCAAATTATAAACCAATGATGTCTGTCTTTTCTGAAAAACAGTCTGGATTTTTTGGATTAAAATTAATTTTGGCTTTAGGTTCTATTAGTAAAATATATCTCTGGGCGTATCCAGAAATAGGTTTTATTGTAGTTGATACAGTCATTGTAAGAGAGAGTCTTAGTGGGTGTTAGTGTAAGGAAATCGTATGAGGGAGGTATGAAGAGAAACAAATTCTTAAAGGATAGAAATAACTTATTTCTTCATTACATGAGACCATATATTCTGTCCCTATTTGTTTTGGGCTGGTTTTAAAAACAAATACTCTTAAATCATTGGGTTAGGTTGGTAGGGTATTTTTATAGCTGTGCCTTTTTTGGGGCAGGGGTAATATCTTGATGGAGATATAATTCATGTCCCATACAATTTACCCACTTAAAGTGTACAGTTCATTGTCTTTTAATATATGTGGAGTGTGCAGCCATTATCACAATTTTAGAATGTTTTCATGGCCTTGAAAAAGAAAGTAACATTTAGCACTCAATCTGTTTTCTCCTCACCTCTTCCAGCCCTATGCAGCCATTAATCTATCAGTCTCTATTTACCTATTCTAAACTTTTGACATAAATGGAATTATACAGTATGTGGTCTTTTTTGACTGGCTTCTTTCACTTAGAATGTTTTCAAGGTTCATTGACATTGTAGAATGTATTAATACTTTTTCCTTTTTATTGCTGAATAAGATTCCATTGTAGGGATGTATCACATTCCATTTGTCCTTTCATCCCTGATAGACATTTGGGTTGTTTCCACTTTTTGACTATTGCAAGTATTGCTGAAAATTTGTGCAAGCATTTCTGTGGACATAATGTTTTTATTTCTCTTGGGGATATATCTGGGAGGGGAATTGTTGGGTCATATGGTAACTATATTTAACCTTTTGAGGAAATGCCAGACTGTTTTCCAAAGCAGTTGGCATCATTCTATATTTCTTCCATGAATGTGAGGGTTCAATTTCTCTTGATAATACTCGGTATTGTCTGTCTTTGATTATAGCCAGCCTAGGGGTGTAAAGTGGTATCTCATTGTGGTCAGCTGTTCATTTGTAATACTATAAAACAGTAGGTTTCTTTGTGTCATTTGGAGTTAGAGATTTTCCTTTGACCTTTTTTTCCTGAAAGTAGATTTATTTGTTGAAATGAGGTTTTTAAGAGAAAAATATGATCACTTACATCTAGTTTTACTTGATTGCTTGTGTATGTGAGAGTAACTCGGAATTGCAGCAATTTCTCCAGTATCCTGAGTCTTATAGTGAAGGGATGAAAGATACTGTTCTTCATTTTTAAATTTTATTTTGTGCTAAATTTAAATTTAGCACAAAGAACAGCTCCAAGAATTCACCAATTATAAACTTTGTTTCACAGCTGGCTCATCCTCTATTACTATGTTCTTTTCTGAACCACTTGAGAGTAAGGTACAGACATCCTGTCTTATTCCTGAATACTTCAGTATTTCCCAAGAATAAGGACATTCATAACCACTAGACAATTACCGTTTTTCAAAATTTAGGAGTTTAACATGGATAAAGTACTCTAAAATACAGATTACTTAAATTTTAGCAGTTGACCCAGTATTGTCCAATATAAAGTTATTTTTCTGTTTTTCTTTGGGATCCAGTTTAGGATCACATATTGATTGCATTTAGTTGTCATGTCCTACTTGTCTCTCTTAATGTACAGTGAGTGCATTTTTGACTTTATTTCAAACTAATGAAGTGCTTTGAGATGCTGTTTATAGTATATATTAAATCTTAAATCATTTTTTATTTTGAGTGATGTGTACCTTAAAGTATTATTACAATTTAGGCTTTTTTATTTTAAGAAACATTAGATTGGTAGTGATATATGATTTTAGCTATCCCTTCCCCCCAATTTTTTTTTAAAGATCTTATTTATTTGTCAGCACACATGCACACAAGCAGGGGGAGCAGCAGCGGGAGATGGAGAAGCAGGCTCTCCACTGAGCAGAGACCCTGATGTGGGACTTGATCCCAGGAAACTGGGATCATGACCTGAGTTGGAGGCAGATGCTTAACTGACTGAGCCACCTAGGAGCACACCCCCTCCCCAAATATTTTAAACACCGTGTTTAGTTGTCTTATTTGGGGACATTTTATTAAACACTGGCTTTGTGCTGAGATGTAGTATTTGTGGGGCTTCAGTTTATATAATAATAGTAGAGAACATTTCTCCTGTTAGTTGTTTAATAAAACAAGTCAAGATAGGCTAGACTAGAATTTTGCTGGCAAGGTATAAGCTAGGAAGTCAGCAGAGGAAAAGTATTCTGAACTCCCAGAGCAGGGCTGTGTCTCTGACCATGAATGAGATTTATGAAGGTGAAAGGATAGTGGAGGAAAGATTTTGAAGAAGGCAAATTGGTTTTGGTTTTTAGCTATCAATAGAGTCAGGAAGTATGTTTAACAGATTTTAAAATTTAGGAGTTGAGTAGATGGGAACCAAGTACAGGCTTAAAGGGAGGTGGGTTGAGAGTGGTGACCTGATGGCCTGATAATGGCATAGAACCAGAACAGTAACATTAGCCTGTTTGATCCCTAGACAGAGGTTATGTGTTTGCTCTAGTGAATGAATATGCCCTGCTTTGTTTGGGAAGACAAAAGCCTGGCAAGGAGAGAGGGACTGAGGGTCAGGACTCAGAAGTTGTTTATAGTTGGTGATGACATTATAAAGTCTGGTCAGTTCTTCAAGATTTAAAAACAAATCTTTTTCTTATTGGGAATTTGACAACTACAAAAGGAGTAGATATACTTAAAAATACTGCTCAGTAGTTTTTGTATTAATCTAGAATTAATTTACAGTAATATGTATTAAATATGTCAGTGTTTTATTAAAGCGGTATTTTCTTTGTTTTTAAGCCCTTAGAGATTTGTTTGATTCCATGGATAAAACCTCTTCTAGTATTCCACCTATCATTCTACTGCAGTTTTTGCACATGGCTTTTCCACAGTTTGCAGAGAAGGGTGAACAAGGACAATATCTTCAACAGGTAAACAGGGCAGGGTTCTGTGGTTTTCATTTTGTAAATGTAAAACTCAGGTGTTGTACACTTACCATGTTTATTTGTATTTCAAAACAGACTCCCAATTACCAGTCCTCTGTAGTTCACATCATCATTATTTCTTGCCTGGAGCAGTCTCTTAACCATTATCTTGCTTCTGTTTTTGTCATTCTGCAGTGTTTCTCCACACAGCCTCCAGAGTCTATAAAATGTAAATAGGGTTATCTTGGTCCCTTATTCATTACCTCCTAGTGATTTTTCTATCCCAGTCTTGAATAATCAAGCTGCTGGCTCCCTATCTCATATGAGCTCCTCATGTGCCACTCTCTCCCTTGCTTTACTTCTTTGGCTCTCAAACACACTGGCTTCCTACTTAACTTTTTAAACCCTCTGGTATCATCTTTCTGCAGGGTCTTTGCTCTTATTTCTTTGGCTCTCAGATAAGTGCATGGGTTGCTTCCTCACCTCGTTCAGGTCTCATGGCTCAAATGTCAAGGCATCACAGAAGTTTTCTTGACTCTCCTATTGAAATAGCACACTTCTTTCCCCTCATCACTTTCTGCTCCCATATTGCTTTTTTAATTCATAACTCTCCTCTTTAGGTGAATTTGTTCTATTTTATGTCCCCATTGAGATTGTTTTCTGTTTTGGTTACTGTTGTTTATTCCTGTGTCTTAAATAGTAGTTAGCATAAGGAGGAGCTCAGTAAACATCTTTTGGATGAATGAATATTTTGGAATTCCTCATTGTTCTGAAGATTGTATAATATCTAATTTGACTAGATATTTTTTAATAAACAGCTTTCTTCCCTTTCCCTAAGGAAACAGTAATTCTTTTGGAAGGATTTTTGTAGATAAAACATTATCAAGAGCCAGGATGATTTACTTTGTCATTTTTAAATTATAGGATGCTAATGAATGTTGGATACAAATGATGCGAGTATTGCAACAGAAATTGGAAGCCATAGAGGATGATTCTGTTAAAGAGGTAATTGACACATGTTTGTGATTATAGATTTCCATTATACCTTGATAATTACACCCCCCCCAAAAGCTTGAAATAAATTCATCCTAATAGGCAGACATGTATTTGAATGCTTTACTCAGTCTGTAGTTGGAATTTGAAAGCTTGCATTTGACACTTGAATTCGTTGTATTATTTATTAAACTTAATTGATACTACTGAGGATCTGAGGTCTTTTGGTAATGTTTTTTGAACAGTGGAAGGATTTTACAGAAAGGGATTACATTTTTAAAAGCTTAAAAATGTATTTACTAAACTGGATTGTGTGGGGAAAATATACATTAGTATCTATATGAAGAAAAATTGGAATTTTTATTTCACTTTAATTTTTGCAGACAGATTCTTCATCTGCATCAGCAGTGACACCTTCTAAAAAGAAAAGCTTAATTGATCAGTTCTTCGGAGTTGAATTTGAAACAACGTATCCTTATGAGCCAAGATTTGTAGAGACTGTACTCATAATTTACTAGAAATGAATTGGTATCAGTAGCATTGTTGACTGATTGGAGTGGCGGGTGGGGTATGTAGAAAAATTCTTCAGAGGTTTTTATGCCTAAAATATATAATGAAACTTAGGAATTTGGAAAAGTACCCCATCAGAGTAATACTAAAGTTTAGATAAATGTACACTTTAAGGATATTATTTTTACCTAAGAATATCTTTAGCAGATTCAGCCTCATTAATTCACTTCATAGGGAATTAATTTTTAATTGTTTGAAACAGAGTGTATCAGCCAGATTATATACATAAGATTGAACCAGTTCATAAAGCATGAATTTATGAATTCAGGGAAGGACTATTTTCTAGGTCATGGGTAGAAATTTAAAGATTTCTGTTTATATATCTTTGTGTTAAAACCATTTTAAGACTGTGTAAGTACCAACTTACATTCGTTTAGAGTTTATCCTTTTATTACTTTTATTATTCATTACTCATATTGTTGGTAAGTTTATGAAGCACTTTAAAGTGTGTTGAAACAAATGTGGGAAACCAAAATGTTTAAAATACCATTGAATGATGCTGTTTTTTTAGTTCCAGTATAGTTAATATACAGTGTTACATTGGTTTCAGATGTACAATATAGTGATTCATCAGTTCCATACATTACTCAGTGTTCATTACAATAAATGTACTCTTAATCCCCATCACCTATTTCACCCATACCCTCACCCATCTGCTTTGTTCTTGTTGAGAATGAAATCATGTAGTATTTGTCTTTCTCTGACTGACTTACTTCACTTTTATTACACACCTTTGATCCATCCATGTTGTAAATAGCAAGATTTCATTCTTTTTTATGGCTGAATAATAATTCCATTGTATATACCTCCCATATCATCTTTATCCATTCATGTATTGATGGAAGCTTGGGTAGCTTCCATAATTTGGCTATTGTAAATAATACTGCAATAAACATAAGGGTGCATATGTCTTTTCAAAGTAGTGTTTTTATATTCTTTGGGTAAATACCTAGTAGTGGAATTAATGGATCATATGGTAGTTCTATTTTTAATTTTTTGAGGAAACTCCATACTGTTTTCCACAGTGGCTGCATCAGGTTGCATTCCCACCCACAGACATGCATGAGAGTTCCTTTTTCCTCGTCAACACTTGGGTTTTTTTTTTTTTTTTTTTCCAGAGAGGGAGAGAGAGAGAGGTGGGGTGAGAGAGAGGGAGAATCTTAAGTAGGCTCCATGTCCAGCACAGAGCCTGATGTGGGGCTCAGTCTCACAACTCCCAAGATCATGACCTAAGCTGAAATCAGGAGTCAGACATTTAACCAACTAACCACCCAGGGGCCCCAGCACTTGTTTTTCGTGTTTCTGATTTTAGCTGTTCTGACGGGTGTGAGGTGACATTATGGTTTTGATTTTCATTTCCCTGATGATGAGTGACATTGAGCATCTTTTCATGTGTTGGCCTTCTCTATGTCTTTGGAGAAGTGTCTGTCCTCTCTACATCTTCTGCCCATTTTTTAATTGAATTATTATTTTGGTATTATGTAAGTTCTTTATATATTTTGGATACTCACCTTTTATCAGATACCATTTGCAAATATTGATGCTATTTTTGCAAATATTGATATTAATAGCATGAGGATAATTTATTATGTTCAACGTATAATATATTATAGCAGATTGATTACCTATTGGTATATTCCTTATCTTATTTCTCAAAGCATGAAATGTACAGAATCTGAAGAAGAAGAGGTCACTAAAGGAAAAGAAAATCAGCTTCAGCTTAGCTGTTTTATCAATCAGGAAGTCAAGTATCTTTTTACAGGACTTAAATTGGTAAGATCAGTTACAGTCGATCCTCATTATAAATGGATTCTGTATTTGCAGATGTACTTACATGGCTAAAATTTATTTGTAACTCTTAACATCAGTGCTTGGTGCTTTCATGGTAATTTGTAGACCTGCTCTGAGTGGCAAAAATTTTGAGTTGCCAGACAGTCTTACCTGAGGTCCAAAAAGGTGATGCTCTGCCTTCTTGTTTCAGTTCATACTGTTAACAAGTGTCCTTTTACAGTAATTTTAGTACCTACATTTCTTTTTTTGCAAGTTTGTGTTTTTTGTTGCTGATTTGCTCTTTAAAATAGGCCTTCGGCCATAGTGCTGAAGTGCTATATAGTGTTCTGAGCCTGAGAAGTTTGTGTGTGAATGTTTATTAGATAAGCCTTAAAGAGAAAATGTTTGTTGGATAAGCTTCATTTAGGGAAGAGTTATAGTATAGTTGGCTGTGAAGACCATGAGTTGTCATTAAATAGAAACACACACAACACAAGGTTGTGTATTGATAGGTCAGCAATGGTATTGTGACCAGGGACTTGCAGGAGGCCTCTGAGGGTATTTAATGAGGATTAATGAGTAATGACGAGGTAAAAACTGGGATCGTACTGTGTAAATCAGGCCACATAGACCCTCTGCCTTTGCACCGTATTGCAATTGAGGACCTGGAATGTAACCAACTTCATTGCTTTGTGGCAGAGCTGGGGGTCCAGAACTTGATTCTCTGATTCTCCAATTAGTACTCTTTCCCAATTTTCATACTACAGAATGCACTCTAATGAGCAGATTGATAAAATATAACAGTTTTGCTTGCTAATTTAGTACTTTGATATGGAAATATGTACATGTTTTGAAGGATAGGGAATGAATTGGGGCAGGGATTGCATTGATAAACAAGATAATTTGTCATCAGGGAGTTCCCATCTACAGTTTGGGGTAAGATCAGTTAGGGGAGTGGTTGGTAAATGCAGACATAAGAGGCAAATAGAAAGTAATATTCTCTCTCCTGTGATACTGAGAGGGACTGTAGTGAGGCATACTGACTTTTAAGAGAAGTTCATTTTAAAAGCTTAATAATAGCTAATCACTACGAGTACTATAACAAACTATGACATGCAAGTTTCAGGACATCAAAACATGAGGCATAAATGTAATTGGAGAGTATAGAATAGAATGTTTTGGCAGGGACTCTTCAGGATGATGTTTTTCCTCATAATTTTATAAAATTGCAGAAAAACTAAATATACTTGGAACTTCTAGGTGATAGTGGCTTGGTGATAATATGTATAGCTTACCTGATGAATAACATCGCACCAGATACGTGTTCTTGAAAAGCATGTATTTATGACTTATTGTATTGTCTTGCCTGTTGTTTAGATGCTTTATCATCGTTGGTTCTGATTATTCTAGAGTAATTTGACTCCATCTTTCTTTACCTTTTTGCTGCCAAACTTGATTAAATGTTAAAAAGCTACACAGTGATTCCTTTTGTAATGAGATTAGTAATTTTTAAAAATTAAAATTTTTTTATACAAGTAACATGCTTACAGTGAACATTAACAGTAAATTTTTAACTCTAATTTCTTGTGTATTAATGTTCTTACAAAGCAGAGCACATTAGTAGTGTTTTTTTAATATTTGAAATAGTAGCTTATGTCTGTTGAATATAGAATATATGCCAAATGATTTTCCATGTTTTTTTTAACATGTACCTAACTTACATAGTTCTAACAACAGCACTATGGTACAGGTATCATCATTTCCATATGATGCCCAGAGGGGATAACTGTCTCTCTGTCACACAGGCTGTAAAAAATGGAAAGGCAGACGTGATGGTTAAGATATGTATAGTGGGTAAAGTCTTTTCCACATTTGTTAGATTAACAGGTTTTCTGTGTGATTTTTCTCAAATTTGAGAATAATTGGTTCTAGAAGGCTTTTATACATAAAGAATAAAGAACATGGGTTTCCTACCGCCTCATAATTGTCCTCCTGTCTGAGTATTCTGATAATCTGTATATAGACAGAAGCCATAAAGGCTTTTTCTGTTATATAAAATACAGTATAAACTCAGAATCTGAGCAACATTTGGGTTATAATTTAAAACTTCCAACATTATTTACATTCTGAGGAGTTCATACCAGTATAAATTGATACCTTTTAAGAACTGACGCATATCTGAAAGCTTTCCTACGTAGTCCTCATTGAAATTTTTCAGTGGTATGAATCCATCGATGTAAATTGTCTATTAAGGAGTACTAATTTTTAAAAGAACTAAAAATGTGATTCTAGTGGTCCCTCACTGGCCTGTGACTCTTGATCCTTGAGGTCATCAGTTCAAGCCCCCACTTTGGGTGTAGAGCTTTAAAAAAAAGTGTGATTCTATATTGCAGAAAAAAATTCTTTAAAACTAAAAATATTTGGTCTCCTGTTATGTTCTTTTTTTAGCGACTTCAGGAAGAAATCACTAAACAGTCTCCAACATTGCAAAGAAATGCTTTATATATCAAATCTGTAAGTTGTGCATTCCTTTTGAAACTGAATCCATTTTTTTTAAAAGATTTTATTTATTTATTTATTTATTTATTTATAAATTTTATTTTTATTCTTTGCCCAAGGGGTACAGGTCTGTGAATCATCAGGCTTACATCTTTCACAGCACTCAACAAAGCACAAACCCTCCCCAATGTCCATAACCCATCCACCCTATCCCTACCCTCCCACCCCCCAGTAACCCTCAGTTTGTTTTGTGAGATTAGGAGTCTCTTATGGTTTGTGTCCTTCCCCATCCCATCTTGAAACTGAATCCATTTTGATGAACAGTTTCCAATTAATTTTACCCAGTCTTTGTTTTTACCAAACCAAGGCATTAAAAACTTGTGTTGTATTTACATGTGATAGGATTTCTTGCATTTTTTCCCCCCTCAGTCTAAGATCAGCCGGCTACCTGCTTACTTGACTATTCAGATGGTTCGATTTTTTTATAAAGAGAAGGAATCTGTGAATGCTAAAGTTCTTAAGGTTAGTAATGAACTTCAGTATAATAAAACATTGTAATTCTTTGACAGCAATCCCTAATTCACAATACGTTTCTTTTTTCCTTTAGTGATAAACTTTATTTGAAATATTGTAAGTAGGGAAGTTATTAACATTAGACAAGTGGTTTTGTTTTGTTTTTTTTTTTTAAGATTTTATTTGTCAGAGTGCATAAGCAGGGGGGAATGGAAGGCAGAGAGAGAAGCAGAGTCCCCACTGTGCAGGGAGCCCGATGCTGGACTTGATCCCAGGACGCTGGGATCATGACCTGAGCTGAAGACAGATGCATAACTGACTAAGCCACCCAGGTGCCCTGACCTTTTTATTTTAAATCATATACATGCCTGACTTTCACCACCAGCCCACCCCTAGCATTTGATTAAGTAGGGCCTGAGGTCCTAAAAATTTTTCAAAATATTCCCAATTAGTTCTGATGGATGCCTTCCACTGCCCAGAAATACTGCTCTCGACCAGATCCTCAACTCCACAGATACTAACCCAGGAGGTTCAGAGGATGGGAGTGTGGGGAAGGAGGCATGGTGCATTCTCTAGTGCAGTAATTGTCATTTCTTGAGTAAGAGCCAACCTTATGATGTAGCTGTTTTGTGGAACTGTAGCTCTGGTACATATCCACAGTCTGTGATCCCTGGGAGAGGTATATATTATTCTAGCCTCTTGCTGAAATTCATAATACAGTTTCTAGATATACTTACTATTATATGACAAGGTTAAATGTAGTTGGAGTATTTAATATTTTTAACTTTATGTATTAACATTGGTTATTGAACCATATCACTTATTTCTTTGTAAAGGTATATTTCACATTACAAAAAGTCATTAAGTGACCCCCATTTGTAAATTAATTCCATTGTCAATTTTAGGTATCCATTATTTTCACAGCAGCTGATGTGCTGTGTTTCTGAAATGCTTCTTTTGTCATATATGTTTTGGTAACTCTTCTGTGGTCAGAGTCACGGGTTTAATTGGAAAAAAAGCTAAACAAATTTTTTTAATCTTAAAAAGTTAGGACCCGGGGTGCCTGCTGGGCTTAGTCAGTAGAGCATGTGACTCTTGATCTTAGGGTTGTGAATTCAAGCCCCACATTGGGCATGGAGCCTATTAAAAAAAAAAAAAAATTGGTACCAGGTTGACAATAAGTGCTATGTTGTTTTCAGCTGCATAGATTTCCAAGTGATTTTTATAAATTTTATTTTCAACTTCATTTGAATTATGAAAGTACTACTATTAAAGTATGATAGATATTTTAAATTACTACCTTTATAAGGGTATTGACACATTTTTTCTTTCTGTATATAGGATGTTAAATTTCCTCTTATGTTGGATGTATATGAACTGTGTACCCCAGAACTTCAGGAGAAAATGGTCTCTTTTCGATCAAAATTCAAGGATCTAGAAGATAAAAAAGTGAATCAGCAGCCAAAGACAGTAGGTTCTTATTGCTAATTTTCTCGTCTTAATAGTTTAGTCTTTAATCATAATAGTTTTGTCTTTAATCAGTGTTCAATTACTTTGTTGATCTCTTAGTAATTACTTTGTTCATCTCTTAGTAAAAATGGATGACCTATATTTTATTTGGCACATACACAAAGTCTTCAGTGTATTTTAGCATAAGAAAAAGAACTCTAGTTATGGTAAATGTAAGTAAGGTAAATGCCTTTTATGGTAGAATAAGCTTAATATTTTCTTTTCTCCTATAATCTATAACTTATATTCTTTTATATTTATCTCCTGAAAGCATTTCACATAGAATCTTGCCTAGTATTATATTCAGGGTATTTTTGCTGTTTTCTTTGTAAGTCATGGAGTTATCTCTATTTTTAGATGGAATTGATGGTATAGAGCATTGACTCATCTATGCCTACAGTGACAAATAAGTTGTATCTTTTAATTTTTATTTAAATTCAAGTTTGTTAACATAGAGTGCAGTATTGGTTTCAGGAGTAGAATTCAGTGATTCATCACTTGTATATAACACACAGTGCTCATCATAACAAGTGCCCTTTTTTTTTTTTTAAAGATTTTATTTATTTGACAGAGAGAGAGAGAGATCACAAGTAGGCAGAGGCAGGCAGAGAGAGAGAGGGGGAAGCAGGCTCCTTGCCGAGCAGGGAGCCCAATATGGACCTCGATCCCAGGACCCTGAGATCATGACCTGAGCTGAAGGCAGAGGCTTTAACCCACTGAGCCACCCAGGCGCCCAACAAGTGCCCTTCTTAATGCCCATCATCATCTAGTCCATCTCCCACCTGCCTCTCTCCATCATTTCTTTGTTCTCTATGGTTAAAAGTCTTTTATGGTTTGTTTCCCTCTCTCTTTTTACCCCCTCCCCCATCTGTTTATCTGTTTTGTTTCTTAAATTCCACATGAGTGAAATCATAATGGTATTTATCTTTCTCTGACTGACTCATTTCACTTAGTGTAATACACTCTAGCTCCATTCACGTCATTGCAAATGGCAGGATGTCCTTCTTTTTGATGGTTGAGTAATATTCCTGTGCGTGCGCATGTGCGTGTGTGTGTATGTACATGTCTTTATCCATTCATCAGTCGATGGGCCTTTGGCCTCTCCATAGTTTGATTGTTGTTGATAATGCTGCTATCAACATCAGGATGTGTGTACCCCTTCGAATCAAATCTTTTTGTATCCTTTAGGTAAATACCTAATAGTGCAATTACTGGATTATAGGGTATTTCTATTTTAACTTCTTTAGGAAACTCCATCCTGTTTTCCAGAGTGGCTGCACTAATTTGCATTCCCACCAACAGTGCAAGAGGACAGTGCTTATATTGTTATATTTGAAGAGTTTCTTATAGACAGCATAGAATTGGTCATGTTTTTTTAAAATGCTGTTAATCTCTTATTGGTATATTTAGACCATTTATGTATATATATTTTTTAAGATTTTATTTATTTATTTGACACAGAGAGAGATTACAAGTAGGCAGAGAGACAGGGAGAGAGACAGGGAGAGGAGGAAGCAGGCTCCCTGCTGAGCAGAGAGCCCGATGCGGGCCTCGATCCCAGGACGCTGAGATCATGACCTGAGCTGAAAGCAGAGGCTTTAACCCACTGAGCCACCCAGGCGCCCCTAGACCATTTATATTTAATATAACTTGATTTGTTAGTTAAATCTGTGTTACATTTTGCTTTCTCTTTTTTCCGTTTTCACTTCTTATTGCTTTGTAGGTTACTTGAACATATAATAGAATTCTAATTTGTCTTATCTTCAATTTTTTAAAAATCTTTTTCTTTGTATACCTTTTTCTATGGTTGCTCTCGGTGTGAAATTTTAATACAAAAAGGAATGGTTGGCTTTGTTGACTTAATTGCCATTTTTTTTTGTTGTAAGAGCCTTTAACTTCTTGTCACTCCAGCTGTCTTTAAACTACTTGTATTGTGTTCATCACCATTATGGTTTTCAAGAACTTTGTGCTCATATGCCTAGAGAAGTTTAATATTTTTGTATTATGCTGAAATGGGTTGAAGCAGGAAATTCCCACCAAAAATCTTTGTCTAAAAAAGTAAATCCTGTCTTTTTCAATATTAGGTAAATAATTGCTGAATTAAATATTTCAGCTCATTTAAGCTAAGTTCATTCAGTTCATTTGAGCAGGTAGCCATGTCTTAGTAGGTTTAATGTTTTTTGCAGTAATTCGACTTTTCTATTTCATCCAGGTACCTTTATTTTTTTTAATCCTTTGTGATTTGACAGTATTTTGGTAAAAAAATAAGAGGTGGGTTTTCCTTTCCTACCCTAGAGCACTGTTTATCTGTACTATTATATTCACTGGTATGCTGTAGGTTTAGTGGCTCATAGTTGGTCCTAGAATCAGAGGGTCTGTTACTCTGCATACAAGATTATATATTGTTTAAGTGTAGCTCCTTTGGGTTTATAGTTTTAATTATAGTTATATTCATTTCAGTAATTTGTAAGGGAGTGTTTTGCATTGTAGCCAGTAAATGTGGAAATGAATACTTACTGAGAATACAAATTTTATTTCCAGTGTTATGATTTAAAATTAAATTTCTTCCCCTCAGAGTGACAAAAAGAGTAGTCCACAGAAAGAAGTTAAATATGAGCCTTTCTCTTTTGCTGATGGTAAGTGGAAAAAAATCATTTCAATTGAGTTACGGTGTGTGTGTGTGTGTATGTATGTGTGTTTTTAAGGTAAAATTACTGTCTTGCCACTTACCTATTTTTTTCAGATAGCATGCTTTTTCTAAAAAGAAAGATTTCTTAAAATATAATTTACCTTAATTAGACATGTGGTAAAAATCAGTCTTTTTAGGTTGTAATTCTGTGAATATCATACTTCTTAAAACATCTTCCATAAATCCTTAACTTTGACCTGTAGTATCTTACTGAATAATAGGCTAACCTTCAGACTTCTTGCTTGCTACCTAGCTGGAGAAAAGCACGTATCTTCATTGTCTAATATTGTGGGATTTACATCTTTCTTTAGACATTGGCTCCAATAATTGTGGATACTATGACTTACAAGCAGTGTTAACACATCAGGGAAGGTCTAGCTCTTCAGGCCATTATGTATCATGGGTGAAAAGGAAACAAGGTAAGGATTCTGCTTTTTGTTTCTGGGGATTTTTTTTCTTTTCTTTTCTTTTCTTTTTTTTTCAATTGTTAATTTAGCAGTTTAGTACAAATTTTATAGCACAGTGGTTTTCAAACTTTTTAGTGTTAGAACCCCTTCACATTCTAATTCTTGAGGTCCACAAAGAGCTTTTGTTTGAGGATTTTATTTAGTATTTAATAGAAATTAAACCTCAGAAATTATTAACTCAATTGGAAAATGGCAGAAATAAACCCATTACATATCACATAAATAACAAAGATAACAGTATTTTCCAAAACAAAAAAACAGCAAGAAATAGTATTGATTCTTGTAGGTCTGTGTTGTCTGGCTTAATAGAAGACAGCTGGATCCTCCTGTTTCTACATTTAGTCTCTTGCTTTATCACACATCCTGTGACTTCTGGAAAATTCCAAAGCGCACTTCAGAGAATGAGGGAAAAAGGCAAATAATGCTTTAGTAGTGATATAAAAATTGTGACCTTCATGGTACCCCTGAAATGGTTTTGAAACCTGAGTGGCATCTGGATCACACTTTGAAAACTGTTAGTATGGCAGTATGGAATACTGCTGTGCATAAAATTACTCAGTACTGTTTTTGGAATGGAACTGAGAAAACCATGTAAGATTTTAATTTCCTTTTCTTCTCTTGCTCTTTAGATGAATGGATTAAGTTTGATGATGATAAGGTCAGCATCGTGACACCAGAGGATATCTTACGGCTTTCTGGTGGTGGAGACTGGCACATAGCATATGTTTTACTCTATGGGCCTCGCAGAGTTGAAATAATGGAAGAGGAAAGTGAACAGTAATCTTCATTTTAGCTATTTATGTTTAGGTGTGAAATAAATGTTATTTGTTGATCATTTCTATAATCCAGAGCTGTAGAGGAAGATATTTAGGTGGTGTTATGTGTTTCCCCTCTCATGTGGAACAAAAGAGGGTGAAGCAGACCACTCTGAGGATCAACCTAAAAAAATTACAGAAAAAAGAAAATTGCCTTTGGACTGTGTTGCCCTGTATAAAGGTTGCAGGAAGACATTTTAAAAAAAGCTTATTTCTTGCATTAATTTTTAAAAATTCTGATTTGAAATGCCTTTCAGCCATTACCTTCAGTGACAAATTTTTTCTCCCTGCCTTTTTCAGCCCAGGATTCAGCAATCAGATGTTTATTGCACACCTATTACTCTTTTTGTTGTTGTTCTTGCATGGTTCAAACCACCGGTGATTCATAGCTGCCCATCCTTTGCCTTATCTAACAAAAATTTTGCCAGGAAGGTGGAAAGGAAGTAAGTGTTGCTCTCATTGTGTTACTCAGTGCTGCTGCCCACATCCCATGGAAACATGGGTACAATCAAGTATTTGTCCAGCCTGACTGTTGCTGGCTTTTCGTGACTTTAAAATAAATTGTGATCAGTAATAGTACATTTGATTATACCTTCGTTATTGTGTCTCTCTGATGTACTATGGTTTGTATATTTAACTTTGCAATGGTTTTGTAGTAATCTTAAAAAAAGTTGACAAGTTCTGGTTGCTTATTTTTAGAAGATGAGGTTATTTAATAAAAAAAAAAAGAGGGACTAACAGCTTCTGACCTCAAGTCTTTTGTATACTGAGTGTTGGAGCTTGGGTAAGTTTAGGTATATTTCAGTTGCTGCAGGTGGTTAGTTTTACTTTGCTGTTAAGCATCCATTTAAAAGTGTTCTCTTCTACCTTCACCTTATGTTCTGTTCAAAAGAAATACAAAGTTGTAAAAATAATGGAGTTCTTTGGATGTGGAGTGCAACAATGTTTATTGGTCTATCTTTTCTTTGGCTCACTTGATGTTTTTACTTTCATCTATTCTAAAATCTTAAATGTCTATCTCAGAATTGAATAATAGCAATGATTTTTAAAGTGATGGTGATGGTGAAAGTACCAAGAGTAAGTGGTGTTTCCATGTGGTAGGTTTCTTACATTTTAATACATTCTAATTAATTAGTTCCTCATCTTTGTTTCAAGGGCCTTGATTGCTAGACAGAGGATAGGAAATTAGCTCATTTGTCTCTGATTTTGAGTTAGGTATATAAAATGAAGTTTGGGGGATTATCATGAAATCTCATATCTTAGGCTATCTTCATGCTCTGCAGAGCATAGCACTGGTAACTCTAGAGAATAATGGCCATTTTCTCTCAACTTTGAACAATGTGAGAGAATTTGAGAATGCTGGGGATAAAAATAAGCATTTCGGGGACGCTTACTTGTAAGTAGCTTCTTCAGCTGAATGGTAATTACTGGCAATCATTACTCCCTTTGCCTTGGTGGAGGGTGCAGATTAGAATGGGGAGGAGAAGATCATAAGAAGTGTAATGATTCTTAGATAGTGCTGTGATGCTTGTGACTGACTCTGCATTTTTTATTCAGTCTTGAACAATTCTGAGGATAAAATTTAGCAATTAGAATTCTGATTTCTGATTTGCAGGATGCTGTAGTTGGTAGATCAGATGAGGTAGGTTTAGAATAAAGTGTATGTCTTGAATGGAGTTAGAATTTTAAAATTGTAATTCTTTAATTGTTATAAAAATTGATTTCCTTTTACTTGATCCAAATAAGCATTATTCCAAAGATTTTTTTTAAAGAAATTGGACTTACACCAGCGTTTTAAATTTTATACCTTTAAATAAGGCTATTTTAGAGTTCAGCCTTGGATATAAGGTCTTTGAGAAGGGAAAGTGTTCGAGAAAATGTCTTGATTCCTGAGTGTGCCTTCTGTGCTGTGCCACGAGTACCGAGGCCCTTCTGATATTAGAGCTGTGGTGTATCACTGTTGAACTAGCCAGTGAAGTTAAGCCCAAGCGAAAACATTTATGATGTAATATGCACTTAGTAGCCTTTCAGGATACAAAACAATAATGACCTAATGTTACAGCCCTACAAAGTATTTATACTTCTGTGGGAATAGGAAAAGTAGATGGTACTGTCTCCAGCCATTATTACATAGTGCTTTGCCATTTATAGATTGCTTTCACCTGCATCTCAAACTTCACATTAATCCCGGGAGTATGCATCCATATTTTAAGGACTTAGGATTTTTTAGACTGTACCCTATTTTAAAGTTGGGGGCTGACAAACATTTTCTGTAATGGGTGGGGTGGATAGTAAATATTTCAGGTTTTGTAGACCATAGTCTTTGTTACAACTAAACTCTGGTGTTGTAGCATGAAAGGAGCTGTAGATGATACTTAAGTCAGCAGAGCTGAGTGCTCATAAAATTTTACTTGTAAAAACAGGTGGGAAATGGGCCATTGTTTGCTGATCCTCTGCTTTAAAGCATAAATAAGACTAGAGCCATCATATGGTTTCAGAAAATCATTCTGGGATTTTCAGAACAGCAAGTTAAATTTTGTAACTAACTACTAATGGCATGTAGGAAATGAAGTTGGCATAGTGTGTCTTAGGAAACACCATGCTCCCTAAATGTTGCTTACTGACTTCATTATAAATATTTTAACAAAAATAAATATGTGACCTTGAGGTCACTTTGTCAATCTTCCCAACCTATTCCCTTCTCCTGAAACCCTGAGGTCAGTTATCAAGAGCCAATACATACATATTCTGTTGTTCTTGGAGCACCAGCCAACTGTACAACAACTGTTATAAAAATGTTTATTGTTTACCAAAACCATTGGACCTCTTATCAAATGCTGCTTGGTAACAAAATCTTATCACAGTTTTAATAAAAAAGAAAGAAAGAAAGAAAGAAGCTAACTATTTGTCTCACTGTCATTAGTTAGACTTTCTGCAAGGTCATTTAATCCAGACTTATTCAGTGCATTCATCAGATTCTCAGGTGTTGCATGTACTCCCTCTTGATCTTGCCAGGCGACCAGTAGCTGCTTAGCTCTCATCTTCATGTCTTCGCTGTCACACTCAATTTGTCTAATTTCCGAGTCTTTCATTTCCAAGTAGGGAGCCAGGATCTTCCATTGGTCGCCCAGTTTACTGGCAAACGCCTCTATTTGTTCCCCTGTTACAGGCTTGTCTCGTCGAACATCAGGGCCTAGGAGACACAGGGATGTGAATTATGTACAAAGTGTGAGGACACGTACAGTTCAAAATATACAACAGAAATGGGAAGATACAGGGCCACTGAAATATTAATCACCTTCCATAAGCTTTTTTAAAAGTAGAATAATTCCTTTCTATATTTTCCATGGGATATTATAGTCATGATTGCTAAGTATCAATACTTTTAAAACTGAAGCTGCTGCCTTTATTGAAATTATGAAGGCCTCCCCTGAAAAGCAGCTGTTCCCTTCTAACTGCCCCCCCATTAACAGGTGAGTCACCTTCAAATGTAAATACTTTCCTTCCCATCACTTCCAAATTTTATTGCATAAAGTGTAATATTTTAAAAGCTGTCAAGCAATGTTTAAAATTCCTCACTATAAGAAACAGGTGAGATAAATGGTAGAAGTTGAGAAGTAGATCAAATAACGTACCTCTCAACAAAGAACCCCAATCTTTTCCAATTTTGTAAAATAGCCAAGAAAATTCAATTCTTACTTTCATTTTCCTTCAGTAAAGCATCATTATCTTCCTCATCTTCATCCTCACCTGTTTTTATTTCTTCAGAAGGAGGCTAAAATGAGGAAGAAGATTGTTTAAAAGAATGCCAAATTGTAAAATAACTGGGCATACTACTGGTTTAGACATGAGTGGCTGAGATTCCACACACAGGGCCCAGAACTTTATCCTTGAGCGTGTTAAATGTGAATGTCAGGTAAGGATCACAAATGTGGGATGGTGTTAACCTGGAGAAGGAGTGGATGGGAAAGACTCCCCTTCCCCTACACCTGGGAAGAAGGGAGCCAGTAAAGAATATGGTAAGATGAAAGATGATTTGCAAATATCTAGTGTATAGTAACAATGGACTGGAGAAAACTAGGGAAGCAACCAGGTTCTTAAGAAATTTTGAGAAATTTTACAGATTAGTTTTACCATATTGTAGTAATACAGTGAGAAAATTGTATTGGAAAAGAGAACAGAGGAGAAAGGTCAAGGTGCCTACTGCTACCCATTATAGATCCTGTTTGATAAAAGACAACACATTGGCAGATAGGAAAAATTCATGTCTGAGTTTACAGGTGAGATAATTGTTTAACCAAAATACTGTGAGCTTTAAAATTAAATTACATGCTTTATTAATCAGTTTATGTACTTCCTATAAATATATACTGAAATGCATTTTTCCTTATTCTTAAATGTGGAGGTTTATAGGTGATTTTTTCCCCCACGATAAACTGTAAATTCAGCTTCTTAGCGATAGTAGTTTTTAAGTAAGATAACAACTAAAGACTGTGAAAACGTTGATGTATATTACTTACTGGTAATTCCTTTGCTAGCTTTATTACCATGTTTTCGAGATATTCTGGCAAACTTTTAAATTGCTGGTTGGTTGGCTGGAAGAAGTGAGGGCTTCTCCGTGCTAATAGTCTCAGGGCTCTCCAACCATAATTTGAATTGTTCACAGCCCTAGGAAAAGAAATGTCAGTCTTGTAATTTATGGTTTTTTATTTCTATATGCCTTCCAGTTAGAGTATAGAATGTCACATGGTAAATTACGTTAAGTAGCTAAAGGCACCATTCTTTTTATTCTGATCTTATTTCTAAAGAACTTCTAAGTGTGCTGTACACTTAAAAAATAACACCAGAAATCAGAATCTGATGAGGCAGGTTCATATGCAGCAAACACATCTGAAAAGTTTATACACATTTTACATAATTTAAGTCAATTGGTATGTGTATAGTAATGAGGTGATCTGTGTGTGGGACAGTAATCATCTGCCTCTTTTTAGAAAAAAAAATTAATAGGTTTACTATATTCAGTGAGTTGATATCCATACTGGCAGTGCCACCTGGAGGTGTGAATTTCAAAATATTTAAGTTCAACACTGAGTTTTGACCATATTCAATCAATATGTCATTTTCCATTTTTATAAACACCTCATTTTAATTTGTTTAATACCAAACTCAATGAATAAAAATGGTTCCAAAACTAAAGGGGGGAAACATCGAATAGCCACCACAGTGAGCAGTGATGATAGAGTCCACAAACTGTTCCCTAATGAAGCACAGCACCAGGTGATACACAGTTAAGGTGAGATATGGAAACCTCACAAGTGCTAAAGATAATGTTCCAGAATCAGCCAAGCTACAGAAGAAGCCAGAGCACAAATTTATTCTGTTTGTCAAGATCCCCTAAGTTCTCAAGGGTAGCAACCTGGTTTACAAATGAGCCTCTACTTTTTAACAAGTGCAAAACTTACAAAACTACTCCTACACTGTGGTCTTGCCAACTTAATGTCATGGTACAAGGCTTTTGCCTGATCAGTTAACCAGCCTGCCTCTCTGACACATTTCCATTTAAGCAGTTTCAATCTTTTAAGCATTTTAAAAACTCCCACCAGTTACACATACAAACTTTCTTACTCTCCAGGTATCCCTAACATTCAGGTGCTTAAACCAAGGTTCATGGAGAAGTGTCACCTTCATTCACTCAACAAATACTTGTTGAGCTGGGCACTGAGACTTATGGATATCCTGAACACTTGAGATGCTACCGTCTTGCAGTTAGGAGCAGGGCCCTGAGGCCAGAGTAATTTCCTGGCTCTGGCATTTACTAGATGAGAACTTCAATACATGATTCACCCTCTGTTCACTTTAACTGTAAAATGGAGATAAGGGCAGTTTCTACCTTAGAGGTATGTATCATAAATGCTTAGGAAGTACCTGACAGTGAATGTGAAAATCTGTTGACAAGCATTACTATTAATGAACAACAAGGTATAAATTTCACACAGCGGTAAGGACAAGAACACAAAAAATGAGATTTTTAGATAGGGAGGAGCTTCTGGGCCAGGGAAAACTGCCTGAGGCACTATCTCAGAGGAGAGGTGAAGTGAGCCCATATCACAGGAATAGCTTGGGGAGAAGTTTCAAGCAAAAAGAAGAGCAAGTGCAAAGGTCCTGAGGTAGAAAGACCTTTTTTAGTTGGAGAACAGAAACCTGGCTGGTGTACCTAGAGCAGAGAGAAAATGAACAAAGGAGATGTGGTTGAAAGTTAGCAGCAGCCAGATTGAGGTCTTTAGGCCTCAGTAAGGAATGTGGATTTGTGAGTTTAAAGATCACAATTCTTATGCTGGAGAACTGACCAGAGCATCATTCATTAAGAGATCACAGTAACTGTAACTCGTAACTAGTCACAAGGTCACACTAGTCCTAGCACTCTATTTAGTGTGTGCTAACTACATGTCCGGTGTGGTTCAAAGTGAATCATCTTATTTAATCCTCAGAATAGCCCTATGAAATGGGTATTATTACTATGCAGCAATGAGAAAACAAGCAGAAAGGGGTTACATTAGCCCTAGAAGTCAGCCAGTGAGTGACAGAGTATCCTGGATTGGAACCCAGGCAATCTGACAAGAAAGCCCTTGCCCTTAAAAGATGACCTCACAATGCCTATTTAAAACCATGGGGCTAGGGCGCCTGGGTGGCTCAGTCAGTTAAGTGTCTGCCTTTGGCTCAGGTCATGATCCCAGGGTCCTGGGATCAAGCCCCATGTCAGGCTCCTTGCTCAGCAGGGAGCCTGCGTCTCTCTCTCCCTCTCCCTGCTGCTCTCCCTGCTTGTGCTCTCTCAAATAAATAAAATCTTAAGGAAAAACAAAACAAAGCATGGGGCTGGGGTACGTGGGTAGCTCAGTTAGTTGAGTGCCTGGCTCTTGATTTCTGCTCAGGTCATGATCTCAGGGTTGTGAGATCAAGCCCCACGTAGGACTCCACCCTCAGCGTGGAATCTGCCTGAGATTCTCTCCCTGCACCCCTCACCCTGCTTGCACACTCTCTAAAACAAGTAAATAAATAAAATCTTAAAAAAATCTCTCAAACCACAAGGCTGTGTGGTGTTGCCTAGAAGATTAAATGAAAAAGCTGAGGCTGAGTCCTAAGGTTACTCCAAAATCTGGGATTTAGGCAGAGAGGATGGGGAGCAGCTGAGATGTAGTGAGGCAGGAGTACAGTTTAATGGATGTCAAGAGAAGAACACATTAAAGAGGGAGAGACAAGTGGTAAATGCTGCTGGGAGGTTGGAAAAAAGATGCCGTAACCTTGACGAGTGCTATTTCAGTGGAGGGACAGGGAGACCAACCACCCAGTGGCAGTGAGCTGACAAGGGAATGGGAGGTGAGGAAATGAAGGCAAATGGTTATCAACACGTCTCAGGAGACACTGATTTAAAGGGGAAAAGAGGATCGCTGGAGGGAAGGTGGAGGCCCAAGGGGACTGTTGTTATTTTTCAAAATAAGTGTGATTCTGTTATGTTGGTCAGTGGGCATGCCCACTGAAATCAGGAATGTGTACTAATGTGAACTTGGTACATAAATTCACCTAAGAGGAACAGTACTACCCTATCAATGGTCTCCCTTTATTAGTGTTCTAATGTACATACAATTCCTAAAAAAATATTGTAGAATGTTAGCTCATAAGAAATACTACTTACTTGTATTCATTTTCAACCATGTTTTCTGGGTCTGCCTGTTCAATGGCTTCTTCAAAGAATTCCTCCAAAGTTGGCATGTATTCCCTGGGTGTTAAAAAACAACCAGTGAGGATCATGTGTGTTTGTTCTTACTAATAAATACTCCTAAAATAGTGGCACTGAAAGATTCTAATATTACCTACACTTGAGTTAGTTACATTACTTCGGAACTCAAATTTTTAAGGAGGTAAATGACTCAAAACTGAAATTCTCAAAGAGGACAGTAGTCGGTGTGTTGGCATCGTGTCATACGCTACACTCTAACAGTCACTCCGCTCTACCCTGTAATGTTACTTGGTCACAGGGGCAGATGGGGCTTTCACAGCATTTGAATTTCCCCAGCAAGGAGGAAAATATCACATCCAGTGTCCATATCCAAGGGTGTTTTTTCCTTAAGCCAGAATAAAACCCACACTAATAACTAGGCCATATTGAAATTTAAAGAATTTAACTGTGAGCTTATTTTAGGTCATTCCCATGATAGTGTGTTGGTTTTTAATTGCATCTTTCTGGAATTTGGTTTTAGAAATAAGATTTTGATA
This sequence comes from Ailurus styani, assembly GCA_002007465.1. Taxonomy (NCBI): domain Eukaryota; kingdom Metazoa; phylum Chordata; class Mammalia; order Carnivora; family Ailuridae; genus Ailurus; species Ailurus styani. The sequence goes on from LNAC01000185.1 coordinate 2,990,298, forward strand.
ATCAAGCAAATAAGATCTAAGGGTCTGATTATAAGACATCTTTGACTAAAAACTAGAAAAATGGGCTCTGTAAGGAAAACTCAAGCACCTGATCTTACAACTTTCATTACAATAACACGCTCTCTAACTGGTAAACATAAGAGGGCTGGCAGGTTTCCCTGGAGTATACCACCACTCTTTTATGTATCACGCTAGACAAAGGAATCTAAAAGTAAAATCCCAACCAGACTATCACTGATCAGTATCCAGAACCATTTATTAGTATGAAAACTACTGTACAGTTAACCCTTGAACACCACTGAGTTTGAACTGCGTGGGTCCACTTATTTGTGGATTTTTTTTCCGATAAATACAAGTACTCTAAATGTATTTTTTCTTCCTTGTTATTGTAATGTTTTTTCCTCCAGCATCCTTTACTGTAAGAATATAATACATAAAACATACAAAATGTGTTCATATTTTGTGTATCAATATATCACCCATTTATGTTATCAGTAAGGCTTCCAATCAACAGTAGGCTACTGAATGGGGAATCAAAAGTTACATGTGCATTTTTTACTGTGTGGAGGGCTGGCACCCTAACTCCTGTGTTGTTCAAAGGTCAACTATATCGTGAGCAATCAAGACTAAAAATGGAACGAACCTTCCAGGCACTGCCATATTTGACTTCTACAAACACTACAAATAAAATTCCCCTCTCTGATCTCATTCTCTTTCCCCAGAGGTGGCCACTCTTCAGAATTTGGCTTATTTATCACTCCTGTTTTTTTTTTAATTGAGTGTATAGTGTTTTGAAGCTTCTCAAAATTCTATAATGGAACCCTGCTTGTACCCTTCTACAACCCTGATTTTTCTGAAGTACGTCTGTCTGATGCAGTAGTCCAACTTCATTCTGGTGCCTGATGTATAGCAGTCTGCTACACGAACATGTCACACATTATCCATTCTCCCTTTGATATTTAGCTGGTTCCCCCATTTTTACTATGACATTGCTAAATGAACATTCCTGTACCAGTCTCATTTGTGCAGGTGAACTAGTTTCTTTAGACACTATGGTCTTCAAACTTCCCCTACAACCCACAGTAAGGAATTAATTTTATATTACAACCCAAAACACACATAAGCACGAGTATGTATATCGTATGTAAGTAAAGCTAACGTTTCACAAAAAGGTATTTCCTGTTTCACTAAAAAAAAAATTCTGGTGGCAACTAATGAACTGACTTCACAAATCACCAATTCTCAACCTGAAGTTTTAAAAGAACTACTTTAAGATCAACCAACCCAGGAGTGGAATTGTCAGGACATAGAGTATGCACATCTTTAACTTCTAGTTATTGCCAAAGTGTTTTCCAAAGGTTCCCACCAGCAGCACTGGCAAATGATTCTTAACAATTCATACAAAATCCCAATACGTTTAAATTACTGAATTTCTTGGCTATGAAACTGCCTGCTGTAGTTCTTAATCTGATCTCCAGTTACTACTGATGTTGAGTATTTTTTCTTAAGGTTTCCACTTTTGAAATTGTATATTGCTTTGTCCATTTTTCTACTGGGTTGATTTTTTTCCCCAGATTTGGCAGGGATCTAAATTTACTTATTGGCCTGCCAGCATTTAAAAAATGTTCCCAGTCTTTAAAAAAAAACTGTTTGGTTTTGCTGATGCTTTTATTTCTTAGCTATCTTACCGACTTCTAGGTTTATTTTATTCTTTTAAAGTTTTTATTAAATTTAGGTAATATACAGTGTAACATTAGTTTCATGTATAGAATCTAATGATTCGTTACTTCCATACATCATCCTCTGCTCATCACAAATGCCTTAATCCCCATCACCCACTTAACCCACCTCCCCTCTGGTAACCCTGTTTGTTCTCTATAGTTAAGAGTCTGTTTCGGCCCCCCCCCCTTTTTTTTGGTTTCCCCCACCATGTTCATCTGTTTTGTTTCTTAAATTCTACATGAGTGAAATCATATGGTATTTGTCTTTCTCTAACTTATTTTGCCTAGCCTAATACACACTAGATCCATCGATGTGGCAAATGGCAAGATTTCATTTCTTATGGTCAAATAATATTCTATTATAGCCACACAAACATCTTCTTTATCCATCAGTTGATAGGTATTTAGACTCTTTCCATAATTCGGCTATTGTAGATAATGCTGCTATAAACACTGGGGTTCGGTGCTGGATTCTTAATTTTAAGTTAACTCTTGAGTTAAGTTTATAGATGTTTAAGGTCCTAAGTTTTCTATTTCTCAAAAGTTTAAACCTACAATACATTTATCATTTAATTGTTTTCTAATTTACATTGTGATTTTTTTAAAGATTTTATTTATTTCTTATTTCTTAATGTACAAGCAAGGGGGGAGCAGCAGAGGGAGAGGGAGAAGCAGGCTCCCCGCTGACCAGGAAGCCTGAATTGGGGCTCAATCCCAGGACCCTGGGATCATAACCTGAGCCAAAGGCAGACGTTTTACCAACTGAACCACCCAGGTGCCCCGTATGATTTCTTTGATTCTGGCATTTAGAAGTATCTGAAAACTTTTGAAATATATTTTGTTATTCATGTATAATTTAAATGCATTTCTGGGGATGCCTAGGTGGCTTAGTTAAGTGTCTGCCTTCAGCTCAGGTCATGATCCTGGGGTCCTGGGATTGAGCCCCGCATTGGGCTCCCTGCTTCTCCCTCTCCCACTCCCCCTGCTTGTGTTCTCTCTCTCTGGCTGTCTCTGTCAAATAAATAAAATCTTTTAAAAAAAATGCATTCCTGTTTTCTGTAAGACTAAAGTCTGTTAATCTTGTTAGATCCTAAGTTTTTTTGAGCAAACTTATTAAATACTGAAAAGTACTTCGTGTCAAAATTCTAGTAAAACATTTTGCAGAAATGTCAAAATGAAGTGTCAGGATGGTGGACTGGTTAATTTCTATTCTAATTCTGTCAGTTTCTTGAGACTATATTCTTTAGAAACAAGATTTAGAATATCTGTATGTTTCTGATGCATTTTTTTCTTGTGTCATTGTGCAATGATTGTTTTTATTTTTAATAATGCTTTCTGCCTTTAAGACTCTTCTGTCTGATAGCAATATAACTATTCCTCTTACATCACTTTTTTTTTAGTTTCAGCCTTTCCGTATCTTTAAGGTGTTTCTTATAAAAAACATATCGATGGGCTTTTAAAATAGAATACCAACTTCTATCTTTGAACTAGAAAGTCCATTTCCATTTATTGTGTCTGAATTTCTTTTAACTATATTGTTTTATGCAGAAGTTCCATCACTTGTTTCTTATATGCGTTTTCTCCTTGCCTATTTTTATATGATTGCTTGAGTTTATTTCCTTTTATCCTCAACTCATCTGAAAGTTATATATTCTATTTCTTTTACATACTTAGCAAGCATGCTTAATAGAAGTCGAATTGTTACCTCTGTCTTCATATGTAACATTCTTTAATTCTGATCATTCCTTGTATCATGTTACTTTTATCAAATATTTAATTCCACTTTTTAAAATAATCCCCAACTAGTAATTATTACTACTTTATACAGCAAGTTCTTGATGAGATTTATTCATGTTTACCAATGTCTTTGAATAGCAAGGCTTCTTGCAATTTACTCAATGTTTCTGGGTTCAATTTCTTTGACAGTTTTTTTATTAAGAACTGTTGATAAATTCTCAGTTTTAATCTGAAAGTAACTTTACGTCTCAGTCACTCCTGATTGATCCACTGTTTAACTAGTTACAGAATTCTGGGTTGATACTTTACCACTGTGAAGCTATCATTCCAATTTTCTGGTTTCGTTTGTTCTTAAAGTCAGCTGTCAGTCTGATTTTGCTTTTTTTGCAGGTAGTCCGGTTTTTCTCTCTGGTGACTTTACAACAAAGTGTAGAGATAATGGATTTATTCTGTTTATCCTACTTAAAACCTGTATTTCTTGAACCTAAGAATTTATGCCCATTCTCAGTTCTGAAGAATTCTCAGTCATTATCTTGATTATTGTCTCTTTCTCACTCTTTTCCTCATTCTGTGGTTCTTGATCTCACTCCTTCATACTTTCTAACTCTTGATCCCTTTTAATGCTTTCTGGGTGATTTTCTTATTCATTAATTCTTATTTCCACCTGTGTCCAGTCTGCTATTTAACATGCCTATTAAATCTTAAAATTTCAATGAATAGATTTTCTTACTGCTAGAATTATTACTTGTTTCTTTCAAATTTGCTTGGTCCTGAGAGTGTCCTGTTCCTTTTTAAGTTTCAGTTCCTTCTTTTATGTCTTTAACTATCTTAAACATACTTATTTTAAGCTGTACTTACTTGATGGTTTTATTATCTGAAGTGGTTGTCTAACTTCTGTTGTTTGTTTTGTTTGTTCTACCTGCTGATTCTTTCTCATGGTACAATGTTTTCTTGAATGTTTTAAGTTCAAACGGTTGAGTATCTTCAAACTTTTATCTGTAGGATCCTTGTGTGGCTTAGGTAAAGGTATGACCTCCAGAAAGCTTTGTATCATCAGACTGAGACATCTGAAGTCACCCCCTTAGCTAGGGGGTTCCTTTACATCGCTGGTGGTATAGATTTAAACTGGAGAACTGCATGACAGCAGATGTGTGTTTATAATTTCTCCAGGTGTACTTTTTTCTTTTTTACCCACACCCCAGTTAGAATGGGCAAGCTTGTTTCCTGGGCCAGTGAGCAAGTCCCTCCTCCCCAGTCTGCTCTTCTTTTATGTTTAGTGCAGTGCTTCAAGGGCCTCAGCTTTATTGAAAGGAAACTCAGTAACAACTCCGTGCAGGCCAAAGGCCTTACCTTTTGTCCTTTATGGCTCTTAAAACCCAAGTTCCCTGGGTCCCCAAAGTGGGAAGCATCTGCAGGCTTCCCAGCTAGAAACTTTGGTTTTCTAACTGGCTCATACTTTGTTTTTTGGTTCCCTCTTTTTTTTGTGAATTCGTATTTTTCTGTGATTTCCAAAAGTATTTTATCCACACTTCTAGGTGTTTCATGGTGGGAAGCCATATTCTGCTATGCCAAAGTCAACCATACAAAGTAATTTCATTCACTTAACATTTGAGAAAAGCAACACCTCATGTGAAACATTTTAAACTTGCCTTGTCTCTGATTTGCACGCTTCCATATTATCAGGACAGAGATTCCAAAGCCTTGTTAACTCCTCACTACAAAACAGACACAGAAATACATTTTTAATGGACATCATTCTCATATGCCTTAAAATTGTAAAAATACTTAAACAGTGAATTTTTAGGTAGTGACAGAATGAGTTTTAATTTTCTTCATTAATTTTTTTGTATTTGGCAAATTTTCTATATAAGCATGTATTTAATGATAACAATCATTTGTTCTTTCTAAAAATATTTAAGCAGAGTATAAAGCAATGAATAATTAACTGGAAGGTAAGAGAAATTGAAGGTTATTGGTACCTTGCAGCAACTGGAAATGAGCTGGATCTAATACCAATTGTTTTGTCTGACATGGAAAAAATGGTACAGCCCAGAGCCATGGATTTGGGAAGCAGGAGACAAAATGGAAGCTTATCTATCTATGTGAATCCATGTAATGGGCCCTTGAGATTCAGAGCATGTGGTCTGTTTTAGTCATCTATGTATGTATCGAACACCAAAAAATGTGGAAAACACAAAAACTGGGGAGGTCTTACACTAACATCTTCAAAATGTTAAAAAAAAAAAAAAAACCATTCCACATATGGAGACAGGTTAACCTACTTTCCCATCAGAATCTTTTTGTTGGGTCCTTTCCCTAGGAAGTCCTCTGGTGCTGTTCTCTTGCGAGCTACTCTTGTAGGCTTGGTGTCTGATGTTCTGTGGTGAATAAAACACACTGGAATTACAAATGGATAGCACACATAAAACGTGTTTAATGTAAAAGAAAATTCAATTATTGTTTTCTTCCTATAAAAACATAAAAGTTCCCTATTATTATAGAACACTCATCAGATAGAAGACAAAAATGCCACATCAGGGGACAAATTACAAGGAGTGGGTATATACCATTTTTTTCAATAATAATAGATTAATTTGTTCTGGGAATTTAATGACAAGAAATAGGTGAAAGATTCAACTAGAAGTAAATCAAAATGGTTGTATTCTTATAGAATTCAGCCTATACTTTTTAATATGAAATATATATATACATCTGTACATAGTGTAAAATAATCACATCAAACTATTTTGAAATGCATTTCTTCTAATAGTGCTGGAGATGAGTATATATTTACCTTTCTTTCACAAAACTTGGGCAGCCTTCATTTTTCCATGAGTTCCAGTTTTCTTCAGTGTTTAATATATGCTGGGGAAAAAAAAAGAAATTACATTTGTATAATGAAGGCCTCTGAAATTCTACCTGGTACTAAGAAGACTATGTAAATATAAAACACATACCTCTACCATCTTTGAAAATCTTTCTCCATCGGGGGGGTTTTCAGATAGTAGCTGTGATTAGAAAGAATATACTAAGCTTTCAACAACTTTCTGCATCATAGGAGTGGTTTGTAGGCAGAGGACCAAGAAGTGTTTGTGGTCTTGTACCTGAGCTTAACTTTATCCTTATTTTCCTATTTGGGGCTGAAACAAAGAAAATTCTAAATTTCCATTTTGTTCAATCATGGGTTTGTTGCATGTTGAACTTACTTGATACACTGATTTTGTAGTATCTTCAATCCAGAGTGATTGCTCATCAGTTAAAACATAGTTTGAACTAGGGAACAAAACAACAAAAGCATGCTTGGGTTACAGCAATGTATATTCAATTTTAAGGCTTATATACTGTCTTAAAAAAACCCAAGGCAGGGCGCCTGGGTGGCTCAGTGGGTTAAAGCCTCTGCTTTCGGCTCAGGTCATGATCTCAGGGTCCTGGGATCGAGGCCCGCATCGGGCTCTCTGCTCAGCAGGGAGCCTGCTTCCCCCTCTCTCTCTGCCTGCCTCTCTGCCTCCTTGTGATCTCTCTCCCGCTGTGAAATAAATAAATAAAATCTTTTAAAAAAAAAAAAAAAAAAACCCAAGGCATGTAATAAGTTAATCAAAAGTGTCAAAAATTACCAAGATAAGAATAATCACAAATGAGAGGATTATAAAAGAAAATTCTTGCATTTCATTTAAGATGGTTAGAATTGAAGACACAAAGGTGTATGAGGGAGGATGACAATCAGTCTGATTAAGCAATAAGTGTTTCCTAAAATAAATTTAATGTGGAATGAAAACCTCTGAGAGAATAACATATTCCTCTCCATGTTCTACATTCAGATACATTCCTCCAAAAGGCAATTAGAACACAATGAATAAAAAACTCCCAAACCTTAGAGAAAGCTGAAGGCAGACCCAAAGTATTAATGGGTGCTATTAATCCAGCTCTCACTAGCACTGGATGCTTTATAGCCAGCCAATAAATAGTGACAGACTACTGTGCCAGGATGAACACTTTAGACGCATTACTCATTTATTCTCAAAGTGTGGATGCGTGCTTTAATATTTAACAGAGACCATACAGATAAAGTTTGAATTCAAACCTAGGTCTGGCTCTAAAGTCCCCAGTCTTCCTACCCTGCTATATTAAAACTCAACAGAAGGATAAGAAATAACACTTTGAGTACTTGCTATGTGTCATCTTAAAATCACAAGTCTGAAAGAGCTGAATCGCACCCAGTGAGTCATGAAAGTGGGATTCAAAGCCAACAGGCAGTAAAGGCATGTTTTCACACAACTAATAAATGCAACATTGCTTTGCAAACTTAAAAATGCCATCAAGTAATAATGAACTTGACTTCAGTTATGGATAGGATAAAAGGAAGTGGTCTTTGCTACAGGTGGAAGGTACTCAGGAAGTAGAGGAACTGATTAGGTTTTCTGAAACCCAAGGAAACTGGAACTCCTCCGTTCTTCAAAGATTTACTTCACTTTTTTGAGTTTTAATGTCCTGGACCACTTCACACCTCATGAAAGAAGTATTACAGGCTTAGTCTTCCAATCAGGTTTGGAGAAGGCCTGAGGTCAAGTGAGAAGGGAATGGTGGAAGTCTGGAACAGAGATGCACCCACAGAGCTGAGGACCCCAACAACCCTAGTCCTTAGCAGGAGAGACTTCCACTGACAGGAGAGTCAACACCTTTTCTCTGAAACAAAAATCCTAACATCCAGAATCTCTAACAAAAGCCCCTGATTATCTAGTGTTGCTACAAAAGGAAGGTTTCTGGGATGTCACCCTTAGGCATTAAATGTATCTGATACATAAGAAAAATGTATCAGTATGTGAATCCTCTTTTAGAGAGGATAGTTTAGAAATCATTTACTATCCACCCATATTAACTTACCTTTTGAATTTGACCTGCCCCTTGAGATACTGGAATAAAATGAGATATTGCAACAGGATGTGTCGACGAAAGTTACTGTCACTCAGTTGTAAATCCATCAACTGGTTGAAAAACAAGCACACAAACACAAAACACATTAAATTCAAATTCTGTGTAAAGTACAGGTTATGCTATTATAGAGATGAAAGATTTTAATTAAAAATCGTTGAGGGCCTGCACTCAGTGCAGGCATTACTGCACAAGCCCTAGGACAGAGGAACAAAGGCTTCAGAGTTAACCATTTTATGCCATGAGATTATTTATGTTGGTAGATAGCACTATTACATCTGTGGTCCTGAAGTCAAGACAGAGCAGAGCAGAAATAGACATAGGTCGAAGCATGGCTGCCACTTGCTCACACATAAAGAAATGATGGCTAAAAAGCAGTCCATATACGGAAAAACACCAAGGGATGCTGCTCATTTTTGTAGCCCTACAAAGTGCCTGCAACAGAGCTATCTGGTGCTTGGTAATAAACAAGGAATTACAAGTGAGAAATCATTTGTGAATTAAGTGGACTATTTCCTTATACTTTAGAGAAAACTGTATCATATTTGTATTATCACAGAATCGGCATCAGAAAGGACTTGAAGGTCCCTTATGAGGAAGTTGCTCAAACACCCTGCCCCTAAGTGATCAGCAAGAATGGCCTCCAGCGTGAAGGCAGTCATGCTGATTATGTCCCTAGAGCACTGAGGAATGCTGAAGTCTATTATCCGCAAACGTGTGCTGCTCTGGCCTTCGAGAGCTAAAGCAACAATGGAAAGCTGCCTTATTTTAAATGGATGACCAACCTGTAAGACACCCGACAGCCACAGGAATGGAATCCAGTTGAAGGTCCCTAAGTTCCTTTGCTATGCTTCCATTACCCAATGTTCACTAGCCACTTCCTCCTTTTTAAACATCATTGGCCTTCCGTCTGCTGTGCCTCCCCTTTAGAGACTGACTCTTTGATTCTGTTATTTATCAGATTAACTACCCCATCCTAATCCAAGTGGTACAACTCCCTGACTGCCTTTCCTGCAACTCCTGGGTGACTTCGTCATCTCCACCCAGGCTCTCAAAGTTCCTTGACAGTTCCATGGATAGGCACAGCTTCTACTGTGACCCCACTGCCATGGCCAAAAGCTCGAGCACAGCTGCCCCAGCTCTGAAACCTTGAACTCACAAGCCTCTCACTAACAGTCTCCTATTCTTACAGTCTCCCACTCAGCTGTCCCAACACCTAACTGAGACCTTCAGTACCCTGAACTCTCTATGTCCACCTGTCAGTCCCGTTCTGTTTTTACTGTAACCCTATTTTGGCTGAGATAAGGGGTCAGCAAACTTTTCTTAGTACGTATTTTAGGGTATTGAGCCAAGGGGCATATTATAAGATACTGCGCAGGTACTTCTGTACACATTTAAAATGAAAAAACAAAACAAACAAACAAAAAAACAAAACGAGCAGTCAGATTTGGCCTGTGGCTGCAGTTGGCTGACACCCGGTCCTGACTTTTTGGTTTATTTCTTCAACCACTTTGTCGCCAACTTCTTCAACACCTTTATGCCACACTTCTGTCACATCTACAGTGCAAAATGGCAACCCCAGATCAGACTAAGTTACTCACCCTGTATCAACACTAAGATTTCCCACGCAGGCTGAAGGTGGAGCTGCTTGAAAGAAAATACAAACGATACAACTCTGCAGATGGTAGCACCACTACGCTCCTGCCTCCAACTTAAAACTCTGGTCTCTAATCAGCGATCTTTCTTTACTCTCCAAGGCTATTATTCACTCCTCTTCTACCCAGCAAATCCTTCAACTTATCACAAGCATTACTTAACCACCCTTTCACTCTCAGTACATAACTTCTGACACTTTCAATGAGAAAAATATATTAAACTGGAAGCTTTACCTTCACGCACATCTGGACATCCCAATCTCCCTAAATTAACTGAGTCCCATCAGTTAACTGCCCTGGTGCCTGTATCTTTCCACCCTTTTTTCTTTCCAAGCTCCTTTCTATTAGCATTAAGTAACTTCTCTCAAAGAGACCCTCAGCCTCCCGTCATTCTCCTTGAACAGCCAAACTTTTTCAAAGAATTAGCTATATACACTGTTTCCAATTCACCCCTCTACCTGCCATAATCTGTGGCTTCCTGGTTCACCAATTCACTGACAGTGTTTTTGCCAAGATCACCAATGACCTACTGTTAGATCCAGTGAGCACGCCCTTCTCACGCCCCCACCCCAGCCCCATGAACCCCCCTTTTTTTCACAAGTCCTCATCCAATTCGATATGCTTGGCTTCCATGAAGTCATACTTTTCTAGTTTTTCTCCAATCTCACTGGCTACTCTTCAATCTTCTTCCTCTTCCCTAACTACCCCACCCCTTAAATTTAATTGGTTTTCTTAAGGACTCAGTATGTTTTCTTTTCTTTCCAGTCTATATTTTTCCTTGAATTACCACATATAAGCTGGTAACTATACTATATAACAAATCAATACTCGCAACCTAGACTGTGTTCCTAATCTCCACATCTGTATACTTAAAGAAACTACTATATATCTCTATTTGAATATTCAACTGACACGGGATCAGATTTCATGTTCAAGGGAAAACACACCAATTTTCCCCACAAAGCCTGCTCTTCTCCATTGTTGGCTACTTCAGTAAGAGGCTCCACCATCCATTTGCCTAGGCAACTCTAGGAAGACCACCTAGAAAAACACAACTATAACCTACAAGAGCAAATCTCTAGTTGGAGTATGCAAGAAGAAAGAAACAGCAGGTACCAAGACTCTGAGCCCAGTAAGAGACTGGCCTGTTTGAAGACCTTCAGTAGTTCAACCAGTCAGGACTGAGGACAAACAAGCCTCCTGGCTTGAAGAAATATAAGCTGAAGTGGCTAGGCACTGTGTACGAACTCTTCATCTATCTCAGGCTTTAAGTCCCCCACATTTATTTATGTTGGAAGATATTTTTTGATGGGAACAATGGATCGAAAATAAGAGTCAACAAGACACTGAATCAGAGGTGGGAAGGGACCAGTGTGATCATTAAAGCTAACTGCTTCACATTATGCTTATGAAAACTAGGACCTGTGCAAGATCACACAGCTGGTTAGTGACAGAGCTGAGACTAAAACTGACACACTTGACTGTACTCTTTCTTCCATAATGTGTATTTTCTAAGTTCTACTTTTCTTTGGTTATTTAAAAAATTACACCACTTACATCATGGGTCAAATATTTCTTTGTTGTCTTTGTTTCTTGAACAAAGGGCCTTTTATTGTCCTTAGCTTTTACTGCACATCTCAGCTCAGGCCTCAGCATTCCTGATTATTATTCTAAACCTAAACAGGGATCATGTTATTCTTCTTCGTTATCTTTCTGTGCCCTTCTGTCAATAAACTGTATATGTAAATAATATTCCTGGTAAAATTAAACTGAAGTATAAAATTTTTCATTCCTATTACTTTACAGAAAGTAAAATCTGCACTAGAAAAAATACTAAAAGCATTTTCATTAAAATATTACTGATTTGTCATAAACGCATTAGCTATATCAAATTTAATTTTCAAATTATGAAAATTTATAAATTTCAAAAAGGTACAGTTAAGTAATACAACATTCATGTCCCCCTATCCAGTCATGTATCAAATCCTAACATTTTCACTTGTTCCATGTTTGTTAAACAAATAGTTATTACTGAAACTGGCGAAGCCTCCTCTGTAACCTCCCTTTTCTGCTCCCCCTCTTTCCCTCTACTATGGTAAATGCTACCGTGTATTTGGTGTTTATGATTCTCTTGCACATTTATACTATTACTATGTAAGTAGGTATCTATAAATAACATATTGAGATATTCTGCATGTTTTCAAACTCTATCTAGTACAAATTATTCTGCAATAAGCTATTTTCACATGACATTATGTTAGAAATTTATACAACTTAATACATGTAGCACTAATGCAGGGGTTGGCAAATTTCTGTGAAGGGCCAGTTACTAAATTATTTTAGGCTCTGTGGATCCTACAGTCTCTGTCACAACTGCTACTTTCTGCTGTGAAGGTGCAGAAGCAGCCACGGACAACATGCGGATAAATACACAGCCGCTGTGAACTTCACTAAAACTCACTTATAAAAACATGTGGGAAGCCAGATTTGCCAACCCCTGCTCCAGTGAACACACTCTCACTGCTTTGTAGAACTCTACTGCATACATTTACCGTAATTACCAGTCTCCTGTTTGTGAACATTTGTTTTCAAACTTCCACTTACAAACACATTAATTTACAAATAATGAATCTTATGTATTTCCTTGTACATGTGTGTGGTTCTGTAGGGGCTGTAGGGGCCACATCTAGGAACAAAAGTTTTAATTTTACTAATTATAAAATTGCTCTGCAAACTGGTTGTATCAATTTATACTTCAACCAGCAGTGTGTGAAAGTGTCTTTGCCCACACTTTTGCCAATACCATTTACTGTCAGGCTTTTTTTGTCAACTTGGTAAGTGTGAAACAAATATCTCATCATTTTAAATTTTTTGGCTACTAGAGATGGTTAGCATCTTTTATAAGCTTTTCAGCTATTTAAGTTTCTCTAGCTGTAAGCCACCTGCACATACCATCTTTCCAGTTTTCCACTTGGCTTTTCTTTTTATCAATAGAATGTTCAGAATATTAATTTTCATCATATAGGTAATAAATGCCTTCTAGTTTGTGGCTGTCTTTTCACTTTGTCTCAGTATCTTTTAGACCTTTATATTAAATGTATTGGTCTCTTCTCTCATGACTGGTGCTTTGTTGTGACTCAAGAAATCTTTCCCTACTCTGAGTGTACATATTTTATATACACTTTAAAATGTTTCAAAGTTTTGCTTTTCTCATTTAGACTTTTAATTAACCTGGAATTGAGCTTTGTGCATGTAACAAGGTATGAACTGGATTTATTTTTCCCTATGGATGAGCTGTCTGAGCAACATTTATTAAGAACAATCCATCTTTTCCTAATTTGTAATGTAACTTTTGTACATCAAACTTTCCAGTTTGTGCTTCCTAATGTTCCAGTTTTTTTCTTTATACCGTATTAATAGTTACTTCACTGTTTTAATTATTAGAGCTTTACAGGTTTTAATATCTGATAGAGCAACTCTTTCCAATTTCTTCCAATTTTTCTTACTTCCTCTTTGCTTTTTCATAAGAACAGAGTATCGACTTTTAAAGTTTCCTCAAAATACATATTTGGAGTTGATTCAAAATACACTAAATTTATGTGGATAAATGGCATTGGGTTTTCCTGTAAGTGCAGCCATACCTCTTCATTTTTGTAATTTCCTCCATGAAGATTACTCCTAGGCATTAGCTTTCATTGCTAGCTTGACTTACATTTTATACTTGGTTACTTACAGGAACACAATTGATGTTTCTCTTGTAACCTTGCTGAAGCCTCCTTAGTTCTACTAATAGTTGGCTGGTTCTCCTGGATTTTCTCTATAGACAATTATATTGTCTTCCAATAGGGACAGTTCAGTTTTTTCCTCTTCAGTAATTATAACTCATTTCTTTTTTCTTATTGAAATGACTAGGTCCACCACTATTACATTGAACAGAAATATGGCTAGACATCCATGCCTTGTTCTTGAATTTACTAGGAATATTTCTCAAAGTTTGATCATTATTTATGATACTTGCCACAGGGTTTTTATTAATCCCCTTAGGTTAGGAAAATCCCCTTCCACTTCTGATTTGGTTTTGTATTGAATATGAGATTTTACTGTAAGAATTTTCTTGGCATTTGAGATATCATATAGTTTTTAAATATTTAAACCTTTAAACCTTAAGGCTGTTAATTTGGCATTAATCTTTCTGATGCTGAACTTACATTCCTAGGATAAATCCTATTTAGTCTCTACTTAAAAAAAATAACTACTTTTGATTTGTTGAGTTAAATTTTTTTTTTCATCTCTATTTGTGAGACTGATATATATACTTTTTTCCTGTCCTATCCTTATTGGGATCTTATTTAAGTTACATCAACCTCATATTAAGGACCTGGTTGCTTTTCTTCTTCTAACCTCTGAAAATTTTCACTTACGATAGGAATCATCTATTCCTTGAACTGCTGATAATATGTGAGTAAAATATCTGAAGGCGCCTGGGTGGCTCAGTGGGTTAAAGCCTCTGCCTTCGGCTCAGGTCATGATCTCAGGGTCCTGGGATCGAGGCCCGCATCGGGCTCCCTGCTCAGTGGGGAGCCTGCCTCCTCCTCTCTCTCTGCCTGCCTCTCTGCCTACTTGTGATCTGATCTCTCTCTGTGTCAAATAAATAAATAAAATCTTTAAAAAAAAAATCTGAGCCTGATATCATCCAAAAGATGTCATTTTTGACTACAATTTCTCTAATGGTTATTTGTTTATTCAAGTTTTCTATTTCTTTGTGAGTCTATTTGGTGATTAAATTTTTCTACAGAGTTACTATTTTATTAGATTTAAAAAGGTATTAGCAGAAGTTGTTCAGAATACATTCTTATATATTTTCAATATTTCTGTATTTTCAATTATGCCCATTTTTATTATTTATTCATCTTATTGTTTACTGGTACCTTTTCACTTTTTTTCCTGTTAGGCCTGCTCTATAAAATTTTTATAAAAATTGTTTCTATATAATTTTTCTTTAAAAGGAAATGGCTTTTGGTTCTACTGAAGTGTTCTGTATTTTCTTTGTTCTACTTCATCAATTTGTGCAATTATTATTATTTACTTCTATTTTCTTAGGATTCTGTACCTAGCTTCTTGAATGGTATTCTCAATTCATTTGTCATTCTTAAATTTTTCATTAATGCAGTTAAAGATGTAATTTTCTCTTTACTTCTCACTTTATTTGTAACCCACAGATCTGACATATAATACAGTTTTGCTATACAATATCTTTATTAAGCTACTTAGGTCTATTTTTCTTCCTTCTTAATGCAACCCTCTGGAATTACAAAGTTCAGTTATGTACTGCAAATGAACTAGGAAGGGTACAATTCTAAGACACAAAACTCTTTAAAAGGAAACTGCTGCTCCCTGGAAGACAAATACCAATGACAACTGAGTCCATGGGAAGCTGAAAGCATCTGTATAGATGTGAACCTATGTTTTACTCTTGAGCCCTTAGTGAAATAGGTTTCTACATGGCTTTTCTGAGCAGTGAGAATGTTTCCTTTCCTTGGAATATAAGTTTCCTGTATAATTTCTAGTTTGCCTAATAACTTCTGATAAAAACTATCAATTTTAATATTAATAATTTAATAATTTCTTCTGTTGACTATTAGGCTCATTTTTTTCTTTTTTTTGTGAAAGTCCACTGAATTGTGGGTCAGGGAGTAGGAAATCAGGCAGCAGTCTTTCTGATGCCTAAGTAGTATGGCTGTAGGAGTTGCAGATTTCACAAAAAAAGTCATGAGTATATGAGTATATAGTACAAAACTCTGGTCAACTGTGTGTCTTGAGAGATTTCTAGAAAAGTATAAAATCTCTCAAGTATACCAGAGTTCCTTCTTAAATTGTTTAAAGGTACCACTAAGTTCTTTTTTCTTTTTTTGAGAGAGCATGCACATGTGTGGGGGAGTGGTGGCGGTGGTGCGGAGGGACAGAGGGAGAGAGAGAGAATCTCAAGCAGACTCCTGGCTGAGCATGGAGTCTGACAGGGCTTGATCTCAGGACCCTGAGATAATGATCTGAGCCAAAATCAAGAGTTGGACGCTTAACCAACTGAGTCACCCAGGTGCCCCAGCATCACCAAGTTCTTATATTTCTGGGAGAGCTGTGAAAAACTCTTCTTTGACAATTAAGAAAGAAATAAGCCAAAAACTCCAAATGTTTTGAATATATTCATTTTCTCCCCAGACTGGAAGAAATATAGGTTCCAGAGTCATTATTTTATAAAAAGTGCCATCATTTAAACTTTTAATTTTCACAAATGTTGGATATTGAATCAGGGCTTAGCAGACTAAACTGTAAAGTAGTTTTCTACCTGGAATAGGTTCATATATCTCTTATTCAACTAAATTATCAAACATTTGGTTTCTGAGGAGAAAAAGAATATATAACCTATTACATAAAAACTAATTATAAACTTAAATAGTACTCCAATTTACTAATAATTTTTTAAAAGCTTTCCTTTAAAAAAAGTTAAAAAAATGAAAAATCTTATTTTAGTTTAAGGACCTCAGTGTCCCTGCTGAATTACAGGATAAAGAAAGGTATGTCCACAGCAAAGCAGAAGATGTTACCTGTCAGCTCTTTTGCTTTAGTTAAAAAGGTTACTTAGAGCTATGGTCATAAATTAAAAGATTCTAAGAAAACTTCCTGTAGTCTTAAGGAGATTTAGAGGACTTAATATCCCTCAGTAAAATAAATACCAAAATTTACATTTTAAATCTCTTTCCCCTAATACATCTAATTAATGTAAAACACAAATTATTTACTTTAGTAAATGCGAGATGTCTTTTTGGCCTTCAAAAGCCTAAATTAACTGGGACTTCCTAAACAATACAGGTTATGTTGTTACCCCTACAAAGATTTAGGATTACTTAAACACAGGGAAACTAAATCAAGTTGTGTTTAAACAGCCAATGTCTCTCTCTATATATCTTTAAACCTCAGACAATACTGCAAATTATGTGACTCTACTGAATACTCCTATGCTATCTGGTAAAGTTTCAATAATCTGTAATTTCGTTAAACTTCTAAAGAAATTAAAATTCAGATATGGAAAGAAATAAAAAGTACTTAACCACTATATAATTCCTATGTGTTTTTAATCTAAGTGTCTTCACTATATACAAACATATTTATCCTTCAGAACACTCAAATTAGGATGATGAAATCAACGTGTACTTTTAAACATACTTGAGAAAATTATTTTAAAGACTAGTTTTAAAACTTTAATAGTCATTAAACATACTGTTTGTTATATTAAAATAATATATATTAAAGTATATTTAAAGTTTAAAAACACTTACAGGAGGGAACCTGATTAACTCAGAAAGACAAAATTAAGTTCCTGGGTATTCAGTCCATTCTCAGGGGTAGTAAAATGTTCTTTGCCTTCCATACATTCTGTCAGGTGGTAGTAATCACTGCCCTCATCAAAGCACATTTTCTTTTCAAAGAACAATTTACATTTATGAATATATTGACTACTTTATGCTTCTGTGTAAATTGTGACTATGTAAAACAAGATGAGAGCTGTCATTTCTAGAGCAAACATTTTAATGTTTTTAATAATTATTAATTTCTATTAATAATTAACAGAAATGATTATTAGTTTCTATTACTCTGACTAATGACATAGAAAGGTTGGGCCATTTCTCATTCTATCTTTGCTCTTATCTTTATCTTATCAATTAACCAGTCTCCTCTGCTAACTCTTTTAGACTTTGTCCTTCTTCAGAATCAGGCTCCAAATTCATGGCCTACATTGGCAGGGTACCTTTTGTACCATTTTTTTAGCCTTTTCTAGATGGCGGCTTGGCAGCACCAGAGATTAAACTTTTTTATCTTCCTTGCATAACTATGGCTCAAATCACAAACAGAGGGGATTCTAAAAATAACAGAGTGATGAGTAGGCTCTAAATTTTCCAATATGCTCCACAATATTTAAAGAGCTATCTTATTTGTCAGGCCCACAAAGTACAAAAGTGTCACAATAAGGAGGATAGCTTATTCCTCCCACTTTGAGGACCACTTCAGATAGATTTTATTCATATAAAAAAAGTTAATCATATAAAAAGGTTTTAGTAACTGCATTTAGTTTTTCAGATGGGTGGGTGCATACCCACATGCTAAAACTGACATAAGCGCCAGCAAAAGACTTCAAACTGCAAAGTTTGTAAAGCCCTAAAGATTCATCAATGCCTTCACTGCCCATAGCAGAGATAAGCAAACATCCAAATAAAACTCTGAAAAAAATAAAGTAACCCAAAAGTCTGTACATAATTCAACTGACATGTCCAAAATGGATTTAAAACATCGTGTAAAGTATTACAGAGATGTGGAAGGCTTCTTTCAGAGGAACAGTAAAACTTATAAAATGATGCATACTTTTAATGCTACAGGTAATGCACTACACATATTTTCATCTGGATACTGAGTAGTAAATCCTGCAAATACACTGTAAAAATATGAAGAATGTACAGAAGGGTTCTTCTATAGATTTAAGTTTAAGATAAAATTGTTACTTAAGAGGCAGTAAAGAAGAAAATTGAAGATACAAAACATTACATGCTTCACATTCTCTTTGTTTCAATTCTCTGTGCCTTTTCTCTGTTCCATATTATAAAGTATGAAGCTTCTCAAAGCTGCTTTTATCCCTCATGGTATTAAGTAATGGAATTCCAGAGTTTAACCCTGGAAAGCTCATGCTCTCCTAACTGCAAGTGAAAGAAAGCTCACAAAGAATCAATAAAGAAACTACTCAGAGGGGCGCCTGGGTGGCTCAGTGGGTTAAAGCCTCTGCCTTCAGCTCAGGTCATGATCCCAGAGTCCTGGGATCGAGGCCCGCATCGGGCTCCCTGCTCAGCGGAGAGCCTGCCTCCTCCTCTCTCTCTGCCTACTTGTGATCTCTCTCTCTCTCTGTCAAATAAAAATTAAAAAAAAAATTAAAAAAAAAAAAAGAAAAAAAGAAACTACTCAGAGAGCAAGATTCTGAGAAAGTGGTGAATGGAAACCAGTGCAAAGGCACAGAATTTATACTCCAATGTGGAGATTTCTCTGAAAGTATGTATTCTTGTTTTCTATTATTAAAATGTCCTTAGAAATGTTATTTATACAAAGAACTTTAACAACATCCAGAGTTTTGAAACAGCTGTCATGTCCTGAAAAATGTAACTTGTAACTCCTAAAAGTATACAGAACTTTTATTGGTTTTATTTTGGAAGTTTTTTTGCCCCAGTATTATTTAAATAGACATCTATAAACTTTCTTAGTGTGTCTTGAGGAAGGTTCTTTGTTAAAGCTAGAAGAGCTTTGGGATTTTCTTCCCCTCTTCTAAATAGGGTAAAATAAAAATTTTGAATTCTTTATTCAACCAAAGAGTTTTTATACCTTTCATTTAATAAATAGGGCCAGATTTAAAAATCCATTCTGATAAATCATCTGTCTTAAATCTGTTTATACTTGCTATTAATTATATAGTTGGATTTATTTCTACCGTTCTTTCTGTGTTTTTTTTCCCTTCCTGCCATTAGTTGGGTTTACAAAATCATCAATATTCCTTCCCGTACCCCTTTTAGGTCTTTGCTGTTTAAGAGCTACAGGCTGTTTTCTTTTGGTTTTTAAGGTTTTCTCTTTATTCCTGGAATTACAGCATGATATACTGAAGTATGGATTTAACTTTCTTTATCCAGCTGGTAGTTGTAGCATACTTTTAATCTGAGAACTTGGTATTACCTTTAATTTTTTTTCAATATAGTTTTCTCACCATTCCCTCTATTTTGTTCTTTAAAAATCCTATTGGATAGTTGCTGGAATTTCTCAATCGACCATGCATTGCTCTTAACCGCTCCTTCAAGTTAACAACCACCCCTCCACGCCCCGTATCTGCATGTTCTCAGTGAACTTCTTATCATTATCTTCCAGTCACTAGTTCTCTTTTCATCTATGTCCAATCTATAGTTTAATTCTGTATGTTCTGCTTTGGTTTAGACGATCACATTTTTCATTTCTAAGTCTCTCAATTAGTTGTCATAGTCAACCACTCTATTTCATTTCTGCCTGTTTTAGTTTCACAATTTTTTTTTTAAAGATTTTATTTATTTATTTGACACAGAGAGCGATCAGATCACAAGTAGGCAGAGAGGCAGGCAGAGAGAGAGGAGGAAGCAGGCTCCCCACTGAGCAGGGAGCCCGATGCGGGCCTCGATCCCAGGACCCTGAGATCATGACCTGAGCCAAAGGCAGAGGCTTTAACCCACTGAGCCACCCAGGCGCCCTAGTTTCACAATTTTTTATTCATTTTCAGTGGTTGCTATATCAATTATCTCTTTGAGTATCTAAAACATGTATTTTAAAGTTTTTGAAGTCATGGTCAAGCCATGTGTCTGGAATAAATACACGTATATCCCAATAATTGATTCGTTAGGTGATCATTCCTAGTATTGAATTTCTTTATGAATTTTGAAATTGCAATGTATCAGAGTTTTGAATGAGAGGCTTTTGTTTTATTTACTTCTACTTCTTTCTCCCTGTGTACATCCTTTCTTGTTAGCAGTTTTGCATTTGCTTCCATCAGGGCCCCTGGAGTCAAGTTTGGAAAAAGCCTTATGATGAATTTCTAGAGCCAACTATTTTATTAGTATATTGCAGATATCATATATCCATTCCAGAGCAAGCTGACACAAAGCTTGACACAGGGCTGTGTCTTTGTTATCCCTTGACCCACAGCTTCCTATGAATCCACAGCCCTGCGCAGAAGGCCGGTAACATTTTTTCTTAGCTTCTTTCATAGTGGGTAAAATTCCACCCCAGTTCCTGGCTTCAAGCACTTAATCTGGCTTTGATCCCTGGTCCCACATGAAACACACCTGGTGTCTATCACTTATAGACAAACTCTTGGGTGTCACCACCTGCTTGGGATGAAGCCTGTAGGCCTGAGACTTCAGTTTCACTCACTACTTGGCGTTTCTGATCCATTAAGATATTTTCCTTGTTTCTGGAAGGCCAGCTTTGTTTTTTGGTTTTCTCCTTTTATATTTTACCTATCGTTTCTATGTGTTTGGAGCAAAGGGAGTAAGTCAAAACATACACTTAATGTGCCATCTTGAGTGGAAAATTTACATGATCCCTTAGCACTACATCTGAACAAAATTTACTGAATAAACTGTATAAATAATATTATCAGGGAATGTTTAAACCCCTTATTTGTTCTTAAATGACAAACTAATTATAAAATATTATTTTAATTAATGCAAATTAAATCTTAACTTGAGTTCAAAATATATACACTTGAAAATAAACTGCAAAATAAGCCTACAAAACAGACAATGCAGAACGACTTCTTTCACCTCTGAAATCAAATTACTCTTAACTTGTGCAAGGAATTCACAGGACTCTCAAACTAATACTTACCAGCTTTAACCAAAAATAAACATTTCTATGAAACTTAACTTAAAAAGAGTATCAGCTAAATAGAAAAAAAAAGACCATTGCTTATTATGCTTAGTAAAAAAGAAAAATTTATACCTTTTCACTTGTTAAAAATTTTGCAAAATAGACATGTTCTCCTCCTGTTTTTAATTCTTCCATCTTTTTCCTGGAGGCCTGAGTATCATCTAATTTATAACTCTTAAAAACAGCTAGAACTTCTTCAGAATACTGCAAAGTAAAAATACCAATTAGTTTTTTCTGGCATTGTTGACCAATACTTTTTAGTGCTTTTCTATATCAAAACACCTAGAATTTACTCATAGTTAACAACATATGCACACTGTAAAACACATTAAACAAGAAAAACCATGATGGCAAAATGGAATTAAAACTACTTGGTATGAAGAGTTCATGGTATTGTCAAAGTAGGAATAAATTCTCTACTAAAGAAATGTAATTTCTTATGCAGTTTGTTTAAGGGGCAAACAGAGAAAGTAGAGCTTTGAAGGTATACAGAAATTTAAAAGTGAAATTGGATGTTTAACCAGCTGTGGAAAATGCTCAAGCATTTCTTGTGCTAAACGCTGTGACCAAATAAAACAATGATGTCAAATCCTATCCAGCTGGGAAACAATCCTGCATGATTTCTCACTCACCACTTAATCTGAACACATACCATGCTACTTTTAGGAGCTACCTATTTACCTTGGATTTTGACTACAACCAAAAAGGACAAGTGATATTTAAGTAGTCAAGTAAAAGAAACAAAGAGAATTCCTGTAAAACAAGAATTATCCCCTTTTTTTTCTGATAGTACATATGTTAGGCTTGTTAACCTTTTTCCTTTAAGATTTTAAGTAATCTCTACACCCCAAGTGGGACCTGAACTTACAACCCTGAAATTAAGAGTAGCATGGCCTACTGACTGAGCCTGCAAGGTACCCATAGGCTTGTTAACCTTAAAAATAAAACTACCAGGGGCGCCTGGGTGATGAAGTCAGTTAAAATATCTGGCTCTTGGTTTTAGCTCAGGTCATGATCTCAGGGTCCTTATATCAAGCCCCACATCAGGCTCTGTGCTCAGGGTGAAGTCTGCTTGAGATTCTTTCCCTCTCTCCCTCTGCCTCTCCTGCTCATGTTCTCTCTCCCTAAAATAAATAAATCCTCAAAATAAAATTAAACTGTCAGTTATTTCACCAGCAAAAAAGAGGGGGTTACTTGGGAATAGCTGAGAACTGTAATCTGGGACAAGCAGGCTGCAGGTCTGGGAGAACAAAGAGAATGCTTTTATAGAGGAAAGGAGGAATCAATAGGGGCTGTTATAAACTAGAAGTCCACTGGACTAAACTGGGAGTTCTAAGTAGAGTGGTTTCTCATTGGCTGAGCTATGACTGCCTCTCACTGGCGGGACTGTTGCTGGGAGAGGAAAAAAGTCTTCCCTCCTTCTGTTGGGATAGTAACGTACTTCCATTGGCAAGGTCCATCTCTTCCAGTTGGTTCTGCAAATGACAACTAGTGCTGAATGTGAGAGTTCCTCTGCTGACTTCCTGATTCCACTTTAAATGAGGTTTCTTCCTATTAATTTTCATAGGCTATATGGCTCATATGGTCTCAGTCACACTACTTAGCTCTGCATTACAGCACACAAACAGCTGCAAGTATTAGCATGGCTATGTGCCAATACCTCTGTCAAGGAAAACTGGCAGGAGCCTGGATTTGGCCCATGGCCATTAATTTGCAACCCCTGTTCTAATAGGATACTTGAAATAATTTTGTGCAAAATAAAGACAATATATTTGACAAAAATTCATCAGTTCATGTTGATAATACTATGTAGAAACAAATAAAAAACCCAAGGTTGTAATTATGAACTTTTAAATCCCTAGTCATTTATAAACTACTCCACAAAATCAGTGGTTTAACATTATGAAATAGGCATAAAAATGTAAGAAGTAAAATTATATAATAAAAAGTATGCTGGATAAGAGTTAAGTTTTGCCTCTGCCATTAACTGTAGAATATTGGGTTTTGGGTAGTCTATAATTGAACTCACCTTAAGAAAAGTTTTCCATGAAATCTTCTCATAGCATTGCACAGGGTTCCTGAAGTAATCCTGAAGTGACCAGAATTTTCGATACAGATTGTAATCAATTGGAATGGAGCTAATAAAATAAAAGTTATGTTAAATAAATCACTTAAGTTCTTTTAGAAATATCTAAGTGCTCCTAACTTTTCTTAGGTTGTACACCCCTTTAAGAAGCTGACGAAAGCTATAGCTCCTTTCCCCAGAGAAGTGCATATTTTTAAACAATTTCAGGGGATTCACAGACCCTAACAGACCCACTTTATCCATGGTGGTAGAACCCCTGAATTGTGGCCCAATACATGGTTATTTAGAACTAAAGACTTTGTTTCTCATCCTCTCTTGTAGCTAGGTGTGGCCCCATGACTAAGTTATGGCTAGTTGGGAGTAGAAGTCATATGAGAAAATTCTGGAACATGTTTTACCATTTTCCTTTTTCCCTTTCTGCTGGCCATAATGCAGATATGATGATGAGCCACATGGACGATAGGGAAAAAACCAAATATCGAGAGATGATGGGACAAGAAGTAGGAGGAACACAGATCCCTAGACAATCTCCCAGCTCTGAAATACCTGTTTCCAGACTTTTCCATAAGAAAGAAATCAACTTCCACATTGTTAAAGCTAATGTCACCTTGAATCTAAGCTAAAAGCCATAGCATGAGACAAATACATAAAATACGTATCAACTCAATATTTAAAAATAAGTCTCCTCTTTAGTGTCTTTATTACAGCATTACTAATTCAACTTGCAATTTCACTGTTATAAATCTGCAGTATCATTACATTCTTTTAATTTCTAAATTTACCAAAATCAATATGTTTTAATTTTAAAAGTTAAACACTTTAGACTTTTTTACCCAAGAGATTGTTTTAAACAAAATCTATATCATTCAAAACAGCCATTATTAAAAATGCTTTAAGAATTGACTATTTCATATCCTCAAATATCCACCAAAATTTTCAACATCACCTCTGTAAAATTAATTTTACTTGTGAACACAACTGTGTACTACCTTCTATTCTTTTTAAATAAACCTTAATAAACTGAATCTATGGATTACAGTTAGCATTTTTTCTAAGCATCACAGCCATACTAAGTGTTCTAAGGAAGGCTGTAATTTTATGTGGGAAACAGGAAGGGGGTTTAGTGATCCACACAGCACTATGATATTAAGAGTCTTAACTTCTCTATTCTGGTCAATAATAGGAAGTAAGTAATCTTCCACTCTTCATCTTTGAGATGGACATATTTAAAATTACTTTAATGACTAGGGAGTATTGGGAGCCATATCATATTGCATTTTAAAGGATTATAATAAATGAATATAATTTTTGTCATGTACTTTTTAAGTTGTTTTTGGGGGAATGGTAAGGTTTAAAAGACTGAAAAATGCCTTCCTTTATATATATATATACATGTATATATATATATAAAGGAAGGTTAGAGTAGAAAAGTAAAAAATAATTTGCTAGTGTAAAAATCAGTTTTCTACAAAAATGTCTTAAAAGGTATTAGTTAAGAATGACAAAGGGAAAAGTAGTTTAGTGTAACATATGAAAGCACATTTGATGAAGATTCTCACCATATGACTCGAATTCACATATGGTTAAGATTACAAACTACAAGTTGTATCATAAAATGCCCGTTTAAAGAATTTTATTAAATTTATATTAATTGGCATATCAATTAAAAGAACCCACAGACATCTACACACAGAGTAACAGATCACTTATCTTACATTTACACTTTGACAACTGTTAACTGTCTGGAACTAAGCTGTGAGGTCGGCAATAATTGAAAAAGCCCTTGGTCTGCAAGGAAATAGCAGTCACAGAGTGCATGCACTTTATTTTACAAAAGAGGCTTGAAATTATGCTTAGGTACTTACACAGATTACAATCGCTTTGAATTATGTATAAGGGTAAATAATTAAACAAGCTAGCTAATTTTGATAAAAGAACGCTAACTTTGCTAGACCAATCCCTAGATTTGAAATATATGGCTCTTCTTCAAATCAATAATGAAGAGTACTGACAACTTATAATTGACCAAAATCCAGCTCTTGCCAAAAGTTTTATCAAGAACCAGCAGCATTTGAAAGAATCTAACGGGCATGTTAACTTTCCTAGTTTAACTCCTAGTAAAGTTAAACTAGTAAAGTTAATTCTCTCCTAGTAACAACTAGTAACAACTCTGAAAACAGGAATGCAATGATCTGAACATCAACTGACATAAACTATTTTCTATAACTGAACTGATTTCATTGATTTATAACAATAAGGTTATAAGTTTGAGTTTTCTACAGATCAAGTTAAAAAAAAAAGCCACACACACCAAAAAACCAAAGCCATAAAAGGAACATTTTCCAAAATGTGGAAGTAAAATAGAAAAAGAAAAAGCCACATATAAAATGACTTAAACCCATGAAATAATACTATAACCAGTATTTGTGTAGTTCCATACACTTAATACTTTTGAAACAAAACTGCTTTTGAAGATTTTATATAGTTTTATATATACATAGTTATTTGCACACACACACAATGTTACTCAGTTACCACATGTAAGAATATAATACACACCTCTTGAAATGTAGTATAAGGAAACTTTGCCTGTTAAGAAATGGGACACTACCTCTAATCAGAGAATGAGAATTATGTAACCATTATATGTTCCATTACTGTCTCAGCTGCCAGAAAACTCACATCTTAATTTAATGCTTGATACTAACAACAATTTGAGGTGTTAATTATCATCTCCTACTTATAAAAGCTTCTGATCTTTTATTTTTAGTTGGCCTCGTATTTATTTGAGATGCCTCATAGAAGAAATCTGAAAGTAGTATTAATATAGGACTTCTAGGAAACTTTAATAGTTGAGGTACTAACATTTAAAAAAAATCCTCTCCTCTGAAAGTTCCAATTCATGCTGTGTCTCCATGGCTTCTCCTTCATATCTAAACATCTTGAAAGAGTTATCTATACTCAATGTCACCACTTCTTTACCCTCCTTTAATGTTCTGACTCACTGCAATGTGCCTTCTAACTTCACCATTCCACAGATACATCTGGACTCTGTATTTATCCACACAAAGCAAATGTGACTACTTATTGTATGTGCAAACCATAACAAATTAAGGTGAGAGTTACTGTCTAAAAATAAAATGTTTTATAACTATAGCTACTGAATAAACACTGTTCTAGCACTTTCCATATTATCACTACATATAACAACTATGGTAATAATAAGGATAACTACGTTGTGCCTTAACAGACCATGTCCAAGCAGCATCTCATTTAATAATCTCAACAAGCAGGTAGGTGGCATTACTACATTTTAAAGACACTGAACTGAGTTGCAGGTCAGTTACATAACTTGCTTAAGGTTACACGACTAGGACTGGAATTCGGCTTGGAGCCACACTACTCTCGATGCTTCTTTGGAGATGTGTTTGAATCTGAAATCTGGGATGCTAGGAATACATCTCCCTGTGCGGATATTGGAAACTCTTCTTGATCCTTCAGAAATTCAGTTGCAACTGATAACTTTTGTCACCTCAGACATCTGGAAGTGAAAATCTCCCCTCATAGC
This sequence comes from Ailurus styani, assembly GCA_002007465.1. Lineage (NCBI taxonomy): Eukaryota > Metazoa > Chordata > Mammalia > Carnivora > Ailuridae > Ailurus > Ailurus styani. The sequence continues at coordinate 3,017,475 of LNAC01000185.1, forward strand.
TCCCCTTTTCTCTTTCTCATTTCTTCTAATCAGGATTAGGAAGAAATTATTTGGAAAGAAAGTAGAGTTAGCAGATGAGATAGGAAATAAGAGATGCGAGTGGGAAGGGGAGAAGACGGAAAGGAGGTTACTTATTCCTTCCACTTCATTAAAAAGTCAGCTCATTATTCACACTAGGTCCACCAAGTTAAATGGAAGGAAAAAGGGGAGGAGTGTATAGGTTGCCTATGTTGGCTTTCCAAATGTTAGGAATATGAAAAAGTAGGCCATATAAATAATGAACTGTCAGCATGTAATTTAGAAACCAACTAACAGAGCCCATTAGTGATTTAGGATTTATAATTTTAAGTAATATACATAAAAATACAAACAAAAGAAATCTGTAAGCATGATTTCTTCCTCTTTGTGTATGTCCTGGCACTAGTACTTGATAAGTTACTAAGGTATTAGTTTTGTAAATCACAAAATCTGAACTTCTAAAACTCACCAAGTTGTTGGAGCTTCATCATCTCCCATTTCACCTTCTTCTACATCCATTCCTTCTTCTCTATCCTCAGTGTGCTGAATTTAAAAAAATGTACAGTCTGTCACAAAGCAGCTGTCAGGCAGAAAACATGCTGGAATAACAACATTCACACACTGCTAGACAAACACTGTTAGAGAAATCTAGCTGCACTTCTGTCTAGACCTACAGTTAATATTTAAGGCAATGGCAATTCCATGTGACAAGGAGCTGAGAACTGAAGAGCAGTGTGACGATGATATAAGATAGTCATGAAAGTCATGAAGATATAGTAGAAAGTTTTAAATCAGTATTTCTCCAAACACGGTCTGTAAATTCTCCATGGGAATAAAGGGGCTATGGCAAAATACATTTTAGAAATATATATAATTACCTTTTAGAGAGAAGTTTATTATATACTTATATATAGTACATTAAGAACTCTAAGTCAACATCATTTCCAAACTGATAATAATTACATTTTAAGGAAGAAATTATGTAAAATAATCTAATTTACCGTGAGATTACTTATATCTAATTAATAATTTTTCAAACTTCATAACTTGTTTCTAAGTGAAGAACAATTGCTGAATGTCCAGAATTTGCCAACTCTGGACTGTCTTCTGGATATATCATAAATAATCTTTAAAAATAAAATTGATTATAGCTGATGTCCTTTTAAAAATCAGTGGGCAAATTGGATTATTTAACAAATGGTTCTGAGTTAACTGGCTCACTATTTGGAAAAAAATAAAATTATAACACAACCTATTCCATATACCAACATGCACGCTGGATTAAAGATTTAAAAGAAAAAATAAATCATAAAAGCATCAAAAGAAAACAACAATAACTTATTCTTCCGGAGTGGGAACCTTTAGCATGACACAAGACCAGAAACAACTAAACAAAAGACCAACAAACGTTAATATTATATCCAATTTTAAAAGTTCTATACAGCAAAGGCACCATAAATAAAGTTATAAGAAAAACTAAAAAAAAAAAAAAAAAATCAACAAAATGGCAGGCAATGAATTAATAACATTTAATATAAGCTTCTACACATCAGTAAGAAGAAGACATTTCAGGGCGCCTGGGTGACTCAGTGGGTTAAAGCCGCTGCCTTCGGCTCAGGTCATGATCCCAGGGTCCTAGGATCGAGGCCCACATCGGGCTCTCTGCTCAGCAGGGAGACTGCTTCCTCCTCTCTCCTCTCTCTCTGCCTGCCTCTCTGCCTACTTGTAATCTCTCTCTCTGTGTCAAATGAATAAATAAATTCTTTAAAAAAAAAAAAAAAGAAGACATTTCAAAAGTACAATGGGCAAGTGACATGAACAGGTAATTCTCTTCCTCATTGCTTCTAATGGGCACAGAAGAAAAATAAATTCCAATAAACATACGGTAGGTCCCCTAACTTCACTAATAACCAAGGAAATGTAAGTTAAAACGATTTACTTTTCAAGTATGTATCAATTAAGCAAAGATTTTTAAAAATTGCTAATTCCCAGGGTTGGTGTAAGGCTGTGGGAAAATAGGCAGGCATTCTCCAAGTGCCACTGGTGATGATATAAATGGGTACAACCTTTTTAAGAAGTAACTGGTCAACAGCTATCAAAATCTGATATAGGCATATATTTGACACAACAATTTCGTTTACTGGAATTTACCCTAAGGCAACACCTGTATAATTTAGCAATGACATAAACAGTACTATTCATTGTAATGCTGTTAACCATTTTTCATTATGAGAAATTATCTAGGGATGCCCGGGTGGCTCAGTGGGTTAAGCCTCTGCCTTTGGCTCAGGTCATGATCTCAGGGTCCTGGGATCAAGACCAGCATCGGGCTCTCTGCTCAGTGGGGAGCCTGCTTCCCCCTCTCCCTCTGCCTGCCTCTCTGCCTACTTGTGATTTCTCTATCAAATAAATAAATAAAATCTTAAAAAAAATTATCTAAATGCCCATTGACAGGATTATGATAAATATCCGCTTAGAAGACTTACTATGAACCATTAAAACACTAAGATCTAAATGTACTGATACAGAAATGCATCCATTTATACTGTTAAAAGAAGAAAGTGAATTTCAGAATATGTATTGTATGACCTCACTTTTAGAATACAACTGCACACACAGTAAGTCCTATAAAGACAGAAAGACATGCTAAGAGTGGTTATCTTTGGGGCCTCGGATTATGGGGTAGTTGTGCTTTCTATTTTAAATATTTCTGTTTTGTTTGCATTTTCTACACAGAATACATACTATTTCTATAAATTAGAAATAAAGGTTTTCAAAATTTTTGGTGACTTAGGAGACCCATTTACAGGAGTTATCTTAGAACACACTTATAAATATGATTAGATTTTATAAGATTTTATTTTTAAGGTTAGATTTCTTATCAGCCTCACCTTCTGACCCAGGGTGCTTTCCTGCTCATTGGTATTGAAAACAGTGACATTTTCCAGATTAAACTGACTCTGCAAGTTAAGACCTATTAAAGAGAAGAAAAAGATTTTCAAAGCAATTCCACCAAACAATTAAACTTAAAACTATAACTTTGTTGTCATATAACCAAAACATACAAAATGATAAATCTGTAATGAAACAAAAGATCAAGTCAGAAATAACACCACACTTGATTTCCAAATCCTCTCTAAAATTCATTCTTTAAGGTACCTTTAGAGTATTCAGAATTCTACATACATTATAATATAGTTATCCTTGTTATTAATGAATAGTCTAGAACAATTTGAGTGCAATACGTAACTTATAATTTTGCTGAAGCACAAATAAAAATTGTATTAATCAGAAAGTGAGAATGTATAACATATACAGTAAATATATTTTAGTTATTGAGAGCTCTCTCACTGTCAAAGAACAAACTTATAAGTGAGCAGAAATACTGGTGCTGGATTAAACTCAGAAGTGTCAGTGTGATCTCATGGTTCTTGTTGGTCATTTACAAACACATACATAGGCAGATATATTAGTAAATATAAATGTATATGCATACAAGGGTTAGTATACATACATACGTTTCCTAGCTCTGTCCACCAATTGAACCCAGAAGCAGTGATATTCCACTAGTAATTAGCAGATGTAGGGCCCAGATCTTGGCTTCTAAATACCATTCTTAAATAAAAGGAATCAGGCTCTTTGGAGAAGTGGGTGATTCCAGGGGTGGGGTAGAGAAAACAATAGATGAGCCCAGGCTATCTTCTCATATCAGGAAAACATGAAAGAAAGAGCTCCCAATGGGCAAAACTAGAACAATCTGAGTGAGAAACTAAATAATTATACTATGGGACTGTAAACCAGAGAGTAAAATATCCACAAATTCACAGTGAAACAGATGACTGAATTAGTAAGTAAATAAGGGAGAGAAGACAACTTTTGCTTATGAAGAATCCCAAGAAATACATATAGAAGGCATTAAAAAAAATAAAACAGAAAATCACCACCAGGGCAACCTAAAAATTATTGCTGTAGGCAAAATTCACTGATCAATACTAAAGTTAGTGGGCAAAGGTCTAAGAAAAAAAGAGTATTTGCAGAGCCTCAAAGTATTTCCCTTCAAATATTAATTACAAAAGTAAAAATAGTAACTTCGCAACAGGAAAATATGGTGATCAAGGATAACACCACAAGTAACAAGGCATATTAACATCATGTTAAAATAATGCACCAAGAAGGGCACATTACCTCTACAGTCTTTCCCCAGAGCCATAACCTCAATCTAATTATGAAAAAAATGAGACAAACTTAAACTGAAGGGCATTCTGCAAAAATACTAATCAGTAGTCTTCAACAGTGTCAAAGTCACGAAAAAAGCAAAGTCTGAAACGGGGGGAGTACAGCAATGTAGCAACTAAATGCAATGTGGGCTCCTGGACTGAATCCCTGAACAGAAAAAAGAAAAACAGTGATAAAACTGGTAAAATCCAAATACAGGCTATAATTAACAGTGATGTACCACCAATGTTGATTTCTTAGTTTTGGTAACTGTACTGTGATCATGTAAGAGGCTAACATTACATGAGGGTTATTCAGGTACTCTTGCTTTTATCTTTGCAACTCTTCTTTAAGTCTGAAGTTATTTCAGAACAAAAAGTTAAAGTGAAAAAAACTATGCTAGATCAAGTCATTAAGCTAGTGAATGAATGTGGTTGCCCAATTAGCACTGATTACTTAAAATATGTTTGTCTACTCCCTATTTATTATTCAATATAGCACATGCCATAATTACACAAAAGTTTCTGTCATACTTCACACATGCTAAATTACATGCTGAACTGACTTTTTGAAGGTCTTGGGATATACCCTAGTGAATGTCAAGTGTTTACAAATTTTTAAAAAAGATACTATAAGAAAATATCCCAAAATGCCAACCCAGCTTATGTTAGGGTGGTAGGATTAATTATAAACAGTTTTCCTTCATTTTCCAAATTTTCTGAAATAGGTTGTGTTATTTTTATAATTTTGAAATTAAATTTAAAAACTTTATTAAAAGATATATATTGTTTCAAGCTACCTTTAGCAATATATTATTACTTTTTCAACCAGCAAGATAGAAAATGGTTTCTCTGTATCTTGCCAAATTAGAATGCTGTACATTGAAAGAGAGTTCTAAAATGTTCTTTTAAAAAATGAGATTTAGGGGCACCTGGGTGGCTCAGTGGGTTAAAGCCGCTGCCTTCGGCTCAGGTCATGATCCCAGGGTCCTGGGATCGAGGCCCGCATTGGGCTCTCTGCTCAGCAGGGAGCCTGCTTCCTCCTCTCTCCTCTCTCTCTGCCTGCCTCTCTGCCTACTTGTAATCTCTCTCTCTGTGTCAAATGAATAAATAAAAAAATCTTTAAAAAAAAATGAGATCTACAAATAAAGGGGATTAAGAGTACATTTATCTTGATGAGCACTAACAGAATTCTTGAATCATTATATCATACACTTAAAACTAACAAAACACTATATGTTAATTATACTTCAATTAAAAAAATAGAAAAGAAAAACAAAGCTATAAATAATATACATTTGAAATTTTAGATAATATTCACAAATTACCAGGGGGGAAAAAGTTACCAAAACTGTCACGAGAAAAAAAATGAGAAGTCTGAATAGTTCCAAATCTGTTACATAAATCAAATCCATAGCCACAAAACTTTATTGTGGCTTTTTCACTCGTAAATTCTACCAAACATTCAAGAAAGAAATAATACACAATTACTCCAACTCTTCCAGAAAAGAAGAAAAATGTGAAAACTTTCAGTTCATTTTATGAAAGTAGTTTAATTCGCTATAAAAATCTAACAAGATCATTATAGGGAAGGAAATTTATAGGCCACTCTCCTTCCTGAACTAAATTCACATATCCCTAAAAAAATTAACATTCCAAATTCAGCTACATTTTATAAGGAGGCCATATCACAACCAAATTTGGATTATGCAATGTAAAACAAATAAATAAATAAAAAAGCTGAGAATTGAAATCTTGTTTTTCTATCTTCTATAACATCCAGAAGAGAAACTACAAATTAAGTGCTGAGGAGAGGGCACATTTAGTTTCACAAAACACAGCCTTCATTTATCACAGATTTAAATGGCAACTAGGTGTCTGGCACTGTTCTAGGCACAGAGAACACAGAAGTAAACAACACAAATACACTGAAAATGCCAGATGGAAGAGATTTGAAATCAGGTGGTGATAATGGGTGACTGCGGTGGTAGGTTTAGCTTAGATGCTGAAGGAGAGGCTTCCTGAGGAAGTAAAATTGAGACTGACAGCAAAAGTCATTAGTGTGATACTAATGAACAAAAAGGTTTACAGAGGGAAGAGTTAGTGCCAACAACCTAAGGTCCTATTGACCCTGGTATTTTGAAGGCATAAAGAAGGTGAGATGCCAATTTAATGGGGGAAAGAATGGTTTTTTCAACAAATGATGCTAGGACAACTGGGTATTAACACACAAAAGAATGAAAATGGGCTCCCACCTCACACCATACACAAAAATTAACTCAAAATGGACCACAGAGCTAAATCTCTTATAAGAAAACACAAGAATAAATCTTTTTGACCTTAGGTTAGGCAATGATTTCTTAGATATGACACTAAGAGCACAGGCAACAAAGGAAGAGATAGATATATTAAACTTCAACAAAATACAAAACTTCTGTGCTGCAAACGATACTATCAATAAAGTGAAAGGAAATCCACAGAATGGGAGAAAATATTTGCAAATTACATATCTTTTTTTTTTTAAAGGTTTTATTTATTTATTTGACAGAGAGAGAGAGAGAGATCACAAGTAGGCAGAGAGGCAGGCAGAGAGAGGGGGAAGCAAGCTTCCTGCTGTGCAGAGAGCCCGATGCGGGACTCGATCCCAGGACCCAGAGATCATGACCTCAGCCTAAGGCAGAGGCTTATTAACCTCACTGAGCCACTGAGGCGCCCGCAAATTACATATCTGATAAGAGCGTACTACCTACAATAGAAAGAGAACTCATACAACTGATTAACCAAAAGACAATCCAATTTTAAAAATGACAAATTAAATAAACACCCATTTCTTTAAGGAAGACATACAAATGACCAGTAAGCACATGAAAAGATGCTTAACATCTTTAGTCATTAGGAAAATGCCAATCGAAACCACAAGATACCACTTCAGATCTACTAAGATGGCTATAATAAAAAAAGTAAGACAATAGTAAGTCTTAACAAGGATGTAGAGAAATTGGAAGCCATACGCATTGATGATAGGATTATAAAATGGTGCAGCTTCTTTGCAAAACAATTTGGTAGTTCATCAAGAATTTAAATACAGAGTTATCATAAGACTTAGCAATTTCACTCTAGGTATATGCTGAAGAGAAATGAAAATATATGTCCAAATAAAATCTTATAAACAAAAGTTCACAGCAGCGTTATTCATAATAGGCAAAAAGGAGAAATCACCCAAATGTCCATCAACTGAATGGATAAACAAAATGTGACATACCCATACTGAGAATATTAAAAAACAAAAAGAAATCCTGACACGTTATAACACAGATAAATCTTGAAAATGTTATGCTAAGTTAAAAAAGCCGTCAATAAAAGACCATATATTTCATTATTCCATTTTTTAAATGTCCAGAATCTAAAGATAACAAATAGATTAATGGTTGTTTAGGGCTTGAGGAGAGGGTAAGAATGATGATGAGTGGGGAGTGACAGTTACTGGGTACAGGGTAGGAAAAATGTTTAAAAATTAGACTGTGGTCATTGTTGTACAACCCTGTCAATATGCTAAAAAACAATGAAATGCACATTTTAAGTGGTGAATTGTATTATATGTGGACGCACATGTTGAAAGCTTTTAAAAAAATAAAAAAGGTGAGTTTCCATTAACAAAAGGCCAAATTAGCTAATTAATTCAGATTAACTCTACTATAGACGACTAAAAACTTGGATAAATTACATTAATTCCATAAAAATTTACAGGGTATAAACCATGTTCACATCACTGTTCTAGAAAATGAAGTAAAAAATGTTTGTTTTTTGGGGAGGGTTTGTGCTTTGGTGAATGCTGTGAAAGATGTAAGCCTGATGATTCACAGACCTGTACCCCTTGGGCAAAGAATAAAAATAAAATTAAAAAAATAAAAAATAAAAAAAAATAAAAACTGAAAAAAAAAATGTTGTTTTTTTTTTTAAACAGTAAAGAGCTGACAAGAAAGTAAGGAATAGGGCGCCTGGGTGGCTCAGTGGATTAAAGCCTCTGCCTTCGGCTCAGGTCATGATCTCAGGGTCCTGGGATCAAGGACCGCATCCGGCTCTCTGCTCAGCAGGGAGCCTGCTTCCTCCTCTCTCTCTCTGCCTGCCTCTCTGCCTACTTGTAATCTTTCTCTCTCTCTCTGTCAAATAAATAAATAAAATCTTAAAAAAAAAAAAAGAAAGTAAGGAATATGTGGCAAACATCCAAAAGGCAAGTAAGATAAGCAATGCATCATGAATACTTAAAGCCACTTCTGTCTTGCGTACATCTGCCAAACAGAAGAATCAGTTGTAAAACTAAGCTACCCTTTTTGTAGCTTCCTGAAGCTAGAATTTTAAAAATAAATCTGGGCCCAAAAAAGGTAAGGAATCTAGTAAATCCCACCCCAACCATCGTCAAGGCTGGGAACCTGCAGGGCTATAACTCTCAGGTTAAATAAACCAAACTATAGTTCAGCATCAAGTCTTCTCAATGTTCAAAGGAATCATAGGGCTTAAACTGGGCTGAATGAAGGTAACCCTGGACTAGTGATAGCCTCCTCCTAAAGGTGCCTGGCAGAAGCAATGAAAACTCTATCTGGAGAAAAGTATCTATCCTAGGTCTCAAAACTAATCCCTCAATATTTTCTCAAATATAACATCCAATACTCACCACATACACAAACAGATAAGACATCCTGAGGAACCGTAGAAACAAACCCACAAAGACTTAAGGTACTGGAATGATCAGATATGTAACAATGCTTATCCTGGTTAAAAAACTAAAGAACATGTTTGAAAATATGAGTGGGGAATAAGAAACTAGAAAGTGACACAGCACACTTAAAAAAGACCTTCAACAAGTGAAAAATAAAAATACAATGAAAACAACAAAAATTAAAATTAAAAACTCACTTAGTAGCTGATCATCCCTAGCTTAAGAAAGAGATAGTGAACTGGAAAACTATTCTGAAGAAACTATTCAGAAGTGACAACTAGAGATAAATAGATGAAAATATAGAAAGAGTAAGAGACAGATATAGGGACAAGGTATAATAATGTTTACTGGAATTCCGGAAAGAAGAGAAAAGAAAGAGGCATACAGAGTATCTGACGAAATAATGGCTAAAATTTTTACAAACTGGATGAAAGACACTAATCCACAGATTTAAGATTCCTACAAATCTCAAACATGGTAAAAAAAATCCACAGTAAGATACATCATAGTACAATTGGAAAAAATAAAAAATAAAAAACCCAAAGCCAAGAAAAAAATCTTAAAAGAGAGAGAGAGAAAAAAATCTAGATTATCTTCAAAGAGGTTACACTGATATTTGTGTTGCCTAGAGAACAATGGAAGACAGAAGGCAGGGTTATCTCACACACGATGAATTCCTGTATCTAGTGCCAACCTAGAATCTTTTATGTACTGAAATCATTCTTCAAGAATAAAGATTTTCAGACAAAACATAGACCTGAACTAAAGAAAAATCTAAAGGGGAAATTTTTCACAACTAGAAGGTGAGAAATACTAGCAGTAAATACCTTAGTAATCTAAATTAATCTTGATCACATTAAGTAAGTAGGAAAGGAAAAAAAACACAGATACAGCATAACAAAAAAGGAAACACAGAAACCACTGCCAACATATACTATGGGTCTCACTACATGCAGGCACTGTTGTAAGCTATTCATGTATTTTAATTCATTTAATACTCACAACAACATGTAGGTGGTAAATTATTAGCCTGATATTAAGGAAAGGAAGTCTGAAGGAAAGAGGTATTAAAATATGGCATATGTGAACAGAATGTGGAGAGCGCTGGAGGACTGGTTATATTCCATTTCTGGAGTTTGACAGTGGTTACATAAAGATTTGATTCACAATAATTATAGTATACATTTATTTTATGTACTTTTCTATAAGAATGCTATTATTTCACAATAAAAAATTGTAAAAGAAATGAAAGGAAATAAATGTGCCTAAGCAGTAATGACCAGGAGGGAGAAAAAGGAAGCAGAACAATCAGCATACATTATAAAATGATAGTTTTATAGTTGATAGTTCATATCTACATATGTGTGATTCACCTACACATTTTTATTATTAATAAGCTTGGTACTTAAAGAATCAACTGTCAAACTACTACGTTGTACATCTGAAACTAATATATGTCAACTATACATCAAAAAAAAATCAATGACTTCAAGGGTTACCTGTATTATAACATCACATATAATCACACATTATTATATCATCACAGCAGCTTCTAATCCATTAAAAACTGAAAAAAATTTTCCTTCAAAGCATTTATTTAATGTACAAAAGCTTACCTGATTTCTCAGATAAAGGGAAAAGCCTGGCTAAAAAGAGTTGAATTCGTCCACAGAAGACTGTATTCTGGGATTTTGATAATCTTCTCAGGAGATCTAACAATATATGGAAATGAAGGTTATAGGAAATCATCCTATGTTTACTACAACTATACCCAGATTTGTTAATCATTCTGTCAAGAGTATTTTCCTAAAGTAGTTCTCAAAATTGGGAGTAGAAAATATTGTTCCAAAAAAGCATTAAAAAATTTAGGAATAAAATGAATTTAGCACAGGCAAGTTAAACTTGACTGAATTTTTTTTTGGTTTTAAGTTTACACCCAGAATAGGAACAGTTTAATTTAAAGGGAATGATCAGTTGTAATAAATCAGTCTGTTATTTAAAAATGAAGATACTAATCTATTTTTAAAATTTTATCACTTGTGTTTAATTCAACTACCTGTTTTTATTAAAACATTTGTTTTAAAAAAAACTAATCATTTACAACTGAATTACTCACCATTGCACATACGGAGTAAATAATTTTTCCCAGCAGAATAGAATGTGTTCTGAAATTAAGACAGAAAGTATTATTACTGTTCAAAAGTTGTTGCACTCTTCAATAAGTCAGAGCAAGTAAGATATTAAATACTGACATACACTGAGTCTACTATGCCACTTTCACTTTTTTCCCCACAAACAGCATTTTCAGTTAAATATATTTTCATGTATATAACAAAACATGATACTAAATAACTGTTTTAAACACGTAGAAGTGTGCATTTTCAAATTAATTGTTACTACTCAGTCAAATTTTGCACTTCAACTTTTTCTACACCATGACTCTTACTTGGCCCCCTCAAGACAGCAATATAATTCCCTCAGGACAAATTTTTGGCAGTCAGCAATACTAAAATATAAGCAAAAAAAGAAAAAACAACAAAAATCTATCTTCTAAATTCTGGATCTACAGAAACATAACGTTAGCAGAAAAAGAAACTAAGGCACTTACTGATTTCCAAGTAGCAACATTTTTTTCCACAAAAGTGAATATTGTGTCACACTGATCCAAAGGAAGACAATCCAAAACATCTCCCAACAATACAAAAGGTGTAGATGCGGTACAAATACCTTCAAGTGGAGCACAAGCCAATTTAAAAGTTTAAAAAAAACCAAAACTGTACAGTAAGATTAGCCCATGCAAAATAATTCTGAAGAATATCTTAACAGTATACTTAGTCACTCCTAAGAAATTTTTAAGAGACAAGAAATGGAAGCAACCTAAAAGTCCCCAAACGGGACATACTTAGGTAAATGCTGCTATGTGCACTCAATAATGATGATGACAATTCTTGATAACACTTCTAGAGCATTTACTATATGTCAGGCACACTAAGTGCTTTATGTATACTAACACATTTAATCCTTATAACCCTATGAGGCAGATAATATCACCTCCAGTTTATAGAATGGGAAAACTGAGACACAGAGAAGTTAAATAACTTGCCCAAGGCCATAGAGCCAGTAAGTGGTAGAGCTGGGATACGAACCCAGGCAGTCTGGCTCCACAGTCTGTTTTCTTCACCACTAAGCTATTCAAAAGAATATAATGCAGCCAATTAAAAACGATGGTTATGATGACTACAATAACTTGGAAAATGCTTATGATATAATGTTAAGTGAAAAAGGCAGGATTCAAAACTGTACGTATATTATGGTTACAACAGAAGTTTTTAAAAATACTAGAGAAACTAAAAACATATACCAAAATGAATGGTAGTTTTTTAAAGTAGAGGAATTATGAATAGTTTTTCCCTTTTGCTCATTTCCAAATGTTCCATAATGTTGCTAAGTATCTTTGTGATTTACCTTCAAAAAAGAAAACAAAAAAGTTTGATACTGATTTCAACTATTAAACATTTAAAATAAAAGCACTGTTTCAGGGGAAAGAATGGTATAGTAAAATGTTGTTTATTTCAAAATTCAAAGTTATTTAATTAAAGCAATAAATTAAAACATTTTTTAAAGAAAAGGTCATTTGCACTAGTAAAACATATTTTCATTTCCCTGCTTCTTACTCTATTTTAAGGTAACACTAACACTTGATTAAGTGTTTAAGAAAAGTAGCCTTTTAAGCATTGTATGCAAAGAAAATATCTATGGAGCACTGTAAGCCCCAAACACTGCAGTTAATATAGTATGTTCAAAAAAAGGAAGTAATATATCCACCTCTACTCTGCACTAGCATGATCACATCTGGAATGTGATGTGAGGGAAATTGCTAAGAACCAGTGGGTGGCATAAAGAAGCAGATTTCAACTCAGTATAAGGGAAATCTGACAAGACTAACAGAAATCAAAATAGTAAGCCCCATCAATAGGCATAGATGCTAGATGACCACCTCCAGGGACATTACAGAGGGGAGCAGGATAACCAGACATGAGACCAGACTAGACAACTGCTGAAATCCCTCACCACTTAAGGTTCTGAGATACTATATCCCGTCTGACCTAAGAGATTTGAGAGGCACACTCCCTGCCTGTAGCTGCAGCATAGTTTGACATAAATTAACTCAAATTTAATTGTAGAAATTAAGAAAATTACCTAGATTCCACTCCCAAATTCTGATTCAGTAAAACTAAGCTGAGGCTTTGCAATCTCATTTAAAAACAGATTCACCGATGATTCTGATGAACTGGACTATAGTGTGATTCCCCAGCATTTTTCACAACCTGTGCCCTAGTCTCTGCACGCCCTCTTTGCTTCACCTTAACTTTGTCCACAGATTCTCTCTCTTCAGTTCCCAAGCACCTTGCTATGTCGATACTTCCATAGTTTTATATATAATGCTTTTTCCCTGTCTACACAGTCTTCCCCCTCTCATGTGGCAAATTCCTGCTCCATCTTTCAAAGCACACAGTAAATATCAGTGCATCTAAAAAACTCCTGATACCTTTCAACAGGCGACCCCATCTACACTTCTGAAAAGCACAGTATAAATAAATTATAGCATTTATCATATTTTTATCATATTTTATATTTTTATGTAAACTACAAGCTTTCTGAGGGCAGGTATTTTTGTACTTTTTAACCAGTAAAGTGCCTGACGCTAAACAGAAGCTCAATAAATATCTGCTGAGTTGAATTCAACAAAACATATTTATGGATAATTTGAAAACATGTCACAAAGGAATACAATAGTAATCTCTCTACAGAAGGACTTTTCCCCATCCAATTAAAATAAAAAAGCATCTAAGCTTTTATCAGAAATCCTTAGCTTTCTCAAATAAAGTAAAAGTTCTAAAAATAGACTTTGTACAACTTCAAGAGTTAAAAATATTACCAGTCTACAAGAGTAACACATCAAGGTAATCAACGAACTAAGCAGACTGCTATTTGACAGAAACTGGGCAAGAAATACTCCACAGCAGCACCCATTCAAGTATGCTGAATGAATGAACATCTTGTATAAAAGTTTAACATGTGACGTTAGAATTTATGAATTATGCTTAAGTTCACAGAATAGCTTGCTGCTACACCAGCGAACCAATTTTACCTTAAATGTTCTAGTTTTTGTAGGAATAGATATCAAAATAATAAATATGTAAGTAATGCTTTGCATATTAAAAGGCACTTTTCACATAAATTACCTGAATTAATGAGTATTTCAACTAAATTTCTTAAAGAATATTGATGAACTAGTTTTTCACTGCTTCTTTCTGCAAATATTTAATGAGCTCCTACTATGTGTTAGGCACTGTGTACTTCTTATACGCCTTTTTTAGTCTTGAAATTACCTCCCACTGCCACTGCCCCCATTTTAACAGTCCCCTACTTAGTTTTTCTGCCAGCAATCTCTCCCAATCCAAATATTCCTCTATAGCTCCCTGTTAGCATGGTATACAAAGCCCTTTACAAATGACCCTAAGCTACCTCCCCTGCTTCCTTCCTCACCATTGTCATCATCCTCTCATCCTTCTGCTCCATGCAACTCTTAAGCCAGGCTGAACTTGCCTTTACATAGCTATGTATTTCTTTCTCTTTCTGCCAGACAAACATCCCAGCTCCTGTTATAGATTCCCTTCTAAGACCTTCCTGATTCCTTTAGAGTTTAGAAAATCACTTCAACCACACTTCATTCCCACTTCACAGTAATCATATCTCAGTAAAAAATTTACACATCTATTTCCTCCATTAGCCACTAAGCTCCTCATGGACAGGGATATGTTTTTCTTTTTTTTTTTGCCATTGAATCTTTTAGTCCTACCTCAGTACCAGGCACATAGTAGATGCTCAATAAATATTTACTGAATGAATGAAACAACTGGAGAACAAAGGAAGTGCCAAAATGTGTGCTGTATACTAGAGACAAGAAGTGTGAGGTAATTTCATTGGGACAACTTCCTGGCAAAGGTGGTAGGCAGAACTTGAAAAATGAACAAAATCAAATAGATGGAGAGGTATAGGGAGAATAACTTCTAAATAAAGCATGTCACGTCCATGATTTCTTTAGAAAAACAATGCTGTACTTACCTTCAGTTACTCCCCCAATAGCAAGAGAAATAATAGCTAAAACGTTTTCACATGATGAGTGATTTATCTACCAAGAGAGGAAAAAACAATTTGATTTAGGGGCCAGAGTCCAGACTAGTTTAGTAACAATAAAAACATATCCCCTGACATTAAAGCATAACAAATATAAGATAAACATATTTCTTATAGAAAATAAAATTACCTTCTAAGATGAAAACACAAAAAAATGACTAATAGTAATAGAATCACTAATTGTTAAAATAGATCAAGTAAATAATAAGGAGGTGATTCACTTGAAATCCAATGGTCTTAGGAAAATGGTTACATTAGCATGATTATGGCTACAAGCTAATCAAGTACAGAAGTGCCGAGGCCATATCAATCAACAGCACAGGGCAAAGGCAAGGCCAGGGGAATTAACTGTACTGGTGCATCAATATCTCTAAGTAAAGGTTTTAACAGAAGGGAGGTAGTGGTTAGATTCCACAACATTATAGAAACTAGCATTTTTTGAGTGTTCATTATGTGTTGTTTTATACAACCCTGAAAGAATGAATATTCCCTCTTACAAAGGAAACTGAAGTTCAGAAAAGCAAAGTAACTTGCCCAATGCCTCACAACATCTAAGTGACTAGGTCTGAAGAAGAGGACAAAAATGACTTTTGATACAGAATTGTTCAAAAGAAAGGAATACTGTATTTGGCCGTTAAAAAAGGGTCTGGCTCCTTGGAACACAACCTTCACTTAATAAACAAGAATAAACTGCTGAAAGTTTTCCTTTCCTTTGGGTGCCCAACTAATGGTAAATAAATTCAGAATTTTCATGTTAGGTTAAATTTTTCTACTGAAGTTGGATAGACTCTGGTTATTTTTGTATGCTAACTGATGAGGTTGCCACAGCAAAATTAGGACATGGAATTCCAGTTCCCTTGCTGAACATCCTTGGACTAGACCTTTCATGCTACCAAAGAATGTGTCACTGTTTATAGAGCAATGTGAGAGGACCCATCTTTAAATTCTAGTTCTTGCTCAGGAAAATCTCATAACAACTTTTCTTATATTCACTTGGAGAGTGTTCATTCATTAAACCAAACCCTTAATTGTACTTGTGCTGTCAAAACCCTTAACTATTACATAATTCCTATACTATGATTAAGTCAGCTTTCACAAAGTAGCAAACTCACTGCAGAAAAAATAATCTTGTTTAAATATCCATTCTGAGAATAAAAGCAATTTAAAAAATAACATTGATTAATTTGGCAACACAACTTTAACAATAAAGAAAAACATACTTACAATTTCTTCTTCTAGAACACCTCTGAAAGCTTGGTCAAGGGTACATTTTTTTTCATTTTCACTATTAAAAACAAAAGACACTTGCATTTTTTAAACAGCTCAAGGTAAGTATAAAGATCTCAGCAAGTATATTTTATGGATATTAATGCCTTACCTGCCAGGTAATTGGCTGAAGGTACTCAACAATGGCTTGATATTTTTGTTGTTCAGGGCCTCTCTGGTAGACTTCTACAAAAATAAAAATAGTATGTTAAGTAGAAAGATTTTTGCTTATTATTTACTGAAAAACATCACTAATCAACAGTATGTCTACCTGGGAACACTTATATTTGGGAAAAATTACCTATCAATCATTCAATCAATAATTCTTATTCAAATGCCACTTATTGATACAGACTCTAATCACTTTAAACTTGATAAGAGCTTGCCAACTAGACTTTCTCATTCCAGGCTTTCCCTCCTACCCATTTCTTTAAATACCACATTCATGAGAATATTCTGCCTTTTTTTAAAATCTCCAAATGCTCCTTATTTATAAGCTTTGGTTTTAAAATGTCACAGCCCCCTCTCAAGGTCCTTGATGTTATCTCCCTCAGTCTATCCAATCTTATTTCCCACTACTGCCTAACATAGTCTCCACTAAGGTCTAGCTATTTTTTTCATTATCTATGAAGTATTCACTCACTGTTCTTCCCACCTAATTCAAATTCTATCCATTCTTCAAGACCCATCTCAAGCCCCACCTTCTCTAGTTTGATCAGCCCAGTCCCTGACACACAGTCAACAACGAACACTTAGTTGTCTTATTCATAATTGAAAGCCAAAACAATAAAAAGGGGTTTTTGGCTCAGTAGGTAGAGCATGTTACTCTTGATGTTGGGGTTGTAAATTCAAACCCCCCTTCGGGTATAGAGATTATTTAAAAATAAAACCTTAAAAAAAAAAAGAAATATGAAAGACAAAAATATTGCAAAGTCATTCATTCTATGGAAATTCACATACACTTGGAAAGTCATCTCATTACCCCCAGGAGTTTGATTTACACTGGAAATGTCCATTCCTGACTCTGCCAAGAGTAGACCATATAATCTTGGACACACCTCCTTATCTCTTTGTGCTTCAGTTTCCTCTTAAAAAGGGGGGCTATTGTAGATGCTTATTACTAACAGCAGCAGTGGCATCACCTGCGAACTTATCAGAAATGCAGCTTTCAGGCTCTATTCCAGACCTACTGAGCCAGAACCTCCAAGGGATTCCACTGCACACTGAACCTTAAGAAGCACTGCATTAGACGCACTAGATGATCTCAAATCCCCTCCGGGACTAATATGATATTGGATATTTCTAATAGTTACTCTTAGCAGAATTTCAGAGGACCAGGGATTACAGCAAAATACACAGAAAGAAAACGACTCTGAAGACATAAACAAAATATAAGCTGGTTAACAAACAAACCCTCATTGTATGGGATAAAAAAAAAATAACCTGCACACAAGAAAACTTTTTATTCTGGTGTCACTAGAACTAGGTAAGTGCAAGTTAAATATATGAGTAGTTAAATCACGACTCGAAATATTGGCGCAAATTCTAAAAACAAATATAGGCAAACAACTTAGAACAGGGTTCTTCATGCTCTGACGGGCAACATAAAAAGAATAATGGGTCTGAAGTCAGAAACACCAGCGAAGTACATCGCCTTACTTTGGGGGGCGGGGGTGTGGTCTCAAGTTCTAGCTCATCCACCAGGGTTAACAGAACTTTGCCTACTTCACTGTGCTATTCTAAGAGTTAAGTAAGACAACATGAAAACGCTCTGTGAGGCGTTTCCCAAATGCTCAAACTACTCTTCCTCATTGTGTAAGAATAAAGTGACAGCCGGCCACAATTCCCAAGCTGATCTCTATCTGCCTTTTCCTACTCAGGAGCTCCTCGTTAATCTCTTCGGAGTGAGATACGGTGGGTTAAAGGGTGGTGAATACGGGGCAGGAACACCCCCTGGCAGCTTAGGAGGCGGAGCAGGCGCCACTTCTCTGGGCTAAAACTACAGGCGCCCTCACCCTTAAGCAATTTTGGAGACACCTGCCCGGCTAAGCGAGCACTGCAGAAGAGCTCGACCGCACCGGGGGTGGTCTGCGGCTGAGTCCTCCACGCAAGTCACAAAGGCGCCCGGAACGCCGGCTTCAGAGACCCGCGAGCAGAAGGACCGCGGCAGACAGCACAGGACGCACGGAAGAGGCAAGTAATGCGTCTTTCCCACCTCCCAGCCCCAGACGGGGCCGGGAGCCGACACCGCGGCGTCCACACCTCCGTTCCCGCTTTACCCCAGGGCCAGATTCGAGTATTTTCAGGGAGAGGAGGAAAAAGATAGAGCCAGGTTAGGACCCCGTCCGCCCACCGTGCACTCACCGTAAACCGCGTCCGCGCTTCGGGCAAACTGAAGAGCGGCGGCGTCGGAGACATCTTCCCGGCTGCGCGTGCCCGCCACCGCGCTGCGGCGCCCGCCGATGACGTCAACCGAGAGCAACGAGATTGCTGTCTCCGTGCGTGGCTAGAGCGGCCTGTGAGCCAGGGGGTGGGGCGGCTGGATGCTGGGAGCTACTGTGGGGAGAGTTCAAACAGGCGTTGGAAGGCTGAGTCAGCCACGCCGTGCTCAGTGCGGATGCGTGGAGAACCTTTGGGGTGACGGCGTATGGGCGTCCTCGCCCTGTAAGCCCGGTGCTGCCTGGCGGGGAATAGGCCGGGACGCGCACCTGCAGCGACTTTCCTTTGGGGAAGCTGGGTGAATGACGGCTAGTAAGGCTTACTGAGTGGCGCGGGAAGGTAACCGCCGCCTGGGAATCCAGGGCAGGTGGGTTATCTGGAGTGCCCCAGGCTGGGGAAGTGTTGGCAGTGCCCGTGATCTCCGGACTGCAGTCATTCTCCCCGAGGGAGTGGTCTGAGCTGCTGACTTGCTGAGTAGTTAATGGACCCTGTAGTTCATTGGGCTGTATAGTTGAGGAGCAGTTCCCTCGTCTGTGAAATAGAAATAACGCCTGTTTCACAGGACTGTCGAAAAGCGTGAATGAAATAATAAAAACAAATGTGGCTTCAATGGGAATATGAGTATCATTATCAGTATCTTCGTGTCCATTAACTTTGCTGCAAATAGGGGACTCTGCTGAAAGAAAGACCGAAGAGCAATGCAGTACTCGGTGTTCTTTTAAAATGGGTGGCATTGCGTCCAGGGTAGAGGCACCCCTTGCAAAATCCTTTCTCCTCAGCATCTTCCGTTTCTTTGTCTCCTCACTGGAGAGGCTTGACCAATGAAAAGCCAAGCAGCAGTAACTTTCTCAGTGGGAGTTACGGTGTGGGGAAAGCAGCACTGACCTAAACGCTCTTATTCCCTTCCATGTGTACCTTCTCCCTTCACTGACATCTAACAAGAATACAGGAAGCTTAACCAAAAGATAACTGCATAGTCTTGCCCTTAAGTGGGAATTGTGAACAATGGCGGCTACCTGAAGCATTACAGTCTTTTTTAGAATCAGCAGAATCATTCGAGTTTGTATGACTTAAATTCCAAATTGGCTGAAAAACCTGGTATTTAACTGATTTAATAGCTAGCTGATGTAATAGGATTATTATTATATTAAAGATGATTATTAACTATCTGGAGCACAACTAAGACCTGAGAGTTAAGTAAATTTCTCTTTTTTACAAGAATTCAAACAGAAGAAAAGCTGGAGTTTCTTGACTCATTCATCAAAGCCTAGTGACTTAGAATTCTATTTGCTTATTCAGCAAAAATCTATTAGGCACGTTGTACACAGTGAGCAGTATTTGTTGAATGAATAATAAATATTTGAACAAATAATTGAATGAGCAGAATAATATAGCTTAATTCTTTTTTGAGGAACTCCAGTTGACCCAAAAGAAATAACTAAGGTATACAATTTCTATCATGAGTAATTTAGATAATAGCTCCTATAAGTGATCAAAAGAGAGAATCAATACCATATGTAGTGGTCAAGGAGGCTTTGTGGAGAAGATAGACTGGATGAGCTGGACCTTGAAGGATTCCAATAGATGTAGGTGGGAGTAGCAAATAATGAATAGGAGAAACCTTCCCAATGAAAGGAATGGTATGAGCAAAAGTGTGGAAGGGAGAAGGTACAGTGAAAGATAGCCATTTATTTTGACTATAATACTGGGTTCTGCACAGAAAGAGGGCTGAAGAGTCAAGCTTGATTGTATTAATGTTTGAGGCCAAAGAATGTTATGGGTTTAAAATGGCTTTTATAGGGGGCTCCTTGGTGGCTCAGTTGGTTGTCTGCCTTTGGCTCAGGCCATGATTCCAGAGTCCTGGAATTGAGCCCCGCCTTGGGCTCCCTGTTCTGTGGGGAGCCTACTTCTCCCTCTCCCACTCCCCCTGCTTGTGTTCCCTCTCTCTGTGGTTCTCTCTGTCAAATAAGTAAATAAAATCTTTTTTTTTAAAAACCCACAAAAAAACCTCCAGCTTTTATGGCAAGTTATTACTGGCAGTATATTTTGGAGAGGAGAGAAATGAACATGTGTTGCTGCTAATGAGTGAAGCCACACCAGAGGAAAGAGTAGGGGAAAAAAGTAATCATCAGGTGACAATGGGGAGTTATTTTTTAATGAGTGCAGATTTTAGCTGGGATGATGACAAAGTTCTAGAGATGGATAGTCATAATGATTACACAACAATATGAATTACTTAATGCCACTGAATTGTACACTTAAAAATGATTAAAATACTAAATTTTATGTATATTGTACCACAATGAAAATTTAAAAAGAAAACCTGTTTTTAAAAAGGCACCGCTATGGCACTAGATAGCTTAAAAAGGCAAAAACATCAAAAACGTTGGTATGATCTTGACAACTCAGTATAAGGTTATATTCAATAAGGCCAAGAAGTTTTTGAAAGGTATGCATCAAAAACCACTATAGTAAAAATATTTTAGCATTTAGATTATGTTAGTAAATCCTTTATAATTCCAAATGCACTTGACTGTAGTACCTCATTTGATCCTCTTTATGATATTTTGAGGTGGGTAATACAATTATCCTATAATTATTTTCATCCACGAGGAAGCACACTTAAGGGTTCTTGATAGAGTCAATTAGCAAAATAAGACCACCCAGGAGTTTTGATTCCAAATTTCATGCTCATTACGCTATATTATATTGTCACAGGTAATGCTCAAGTTTTAGTGAGTATCTCCTTATGACACTTTCTTGTTGTATTTCTATTCCTTACAACAATATTCTACATAGTTATATAACAGTGAGGAAAGAGGGTCATCTGTCCTAGCTCACATGGCTAGAGAAAGCTAATTTGTGATTTGGACCTAGCTTTAATCCCAGAGCCTGTATTCTTCTCAAGTTTTAACTCTTGAATCATTACCAAGCCACAGGCCTAATTATTGTCCCATAAATTATTTCCTTATAGTTGGATAAGGGTGAGGATCATATTATCATAACAAAACACTGAGTTTTCAAAAGTATGTAATAACACTGAAAGGGCAGACATCCAATGGCACGTAACAACTTCACTTATAGCTATTGAGCACCTGTTTTTCTTAGCAAGGTAAGGTGGACCAGGGACTGCCTCTCTTAGCAAATACACTCCAATGAGAATTGTAGGCTTGGTGGTTTAGATAAGTCTGAAGCATTCACATCACGATTCCCCTTTTCTTTGGTGTATTTTCACTGGGATTCAAGTTACTGTTGGAGTGATGACAGAAAAGATCCAAGGAGGCAGCTTAGTCTTCTTTTGTTCTGGTCTTTATCCTCTAGTCTGGGCCTAAGGAAATGCTCACCAGCTACATTAGGATGTTGGATTGTAGCTTTTGCTGGTTCAGGTTCTGGACCCTAGCCATCTTTCCTTTTCTCGTTGTAACTTGAGTGGATTGAAATAGAGAACTGATGCTTGAGAGGGAAAGCTGAGCAAAAAGAATGAGATTCCAGCATTTGGAGAGCAGTAGAATTGTGAAGAATAAAAATGGAAGAGGGATAGCACTTTGTACATATTTGGGACTTAATTTTTGTGGAAAAAGGAATCATATGTAAACTATGTGTGGCTACTGTACGTTTTTTAATAGGGTGTTGGCAGTCTTCAAGCATTTTGTATTGTTAATAGTGTACTAGTCATTTGATACATATTTATCGAGTGCCTACTATCTACCAGGCACAAATACAATATTGTTGGATGATATATGTAGTATTTTATTAAATTGTAAGTACTGTAAATGTCATTATGTAGTGTACATTATAAAATCCTGTGTGGTAAGCTTGGTTTAACCACGCAGATGAGCTTACTTCAAGGTGAGAATAGAAGTCACAGAAATGGATGAATGGATGACTTCTTGCCCTGGTAAGCCTACCTTCCCTCCAGGGTTAGGCAGAGATTTTGCATGAAATAGTACCATTGCTTGGCTTGTTCCTCTTTCTTGTCCTGATTCTCTCTCTCCCTCCCTTACTGGCTTCTCCCAACAGCACCTAAATGATTTATTTGCCCACAAATTCTCACATCATGGTGTGCTTCTGAAGGTTCTGACTGTGGTCGTTTGGGTCTGCCAAAAAGCAGACACCAGCATGGGATTGGTGTGCAAGAATTTGTCATGAAGGGAGCAGGAGCAGGCAGAAAAGCCTTTGGACCGCAACGTGGGGCTGATACCTGTGGAAGGAAAGAGGGAAGGAAGGAGATGTAGATACGAAGTTTCTGAGTGAAGTGCAGCTCCAAGAAAGGTCTGACTTTGCCAATGAGGAGTCCTCATGTCAAACTTCTTGTCAGAAGAGTCTGGCAGTTTTCCAGAATGAGCCTGAACTAGGATCTCTGCCATGCTCAGTCATTGACTAGAAGCACCCCTTGGAAAGTCTGGCCTCCGTGCCAGTGTGGTGGATCCAGACGTTAGCAGTGAGGACTGTCAGTTCAGTCATTTGTGCTCCCTACAGCAAAAAGATCTGAGTGGAACATTTTCAGGTCCACGACAGTGTGCTAGGTATTCATATAATCATGTTTTATTCATTCATTTTTGGAAAATATTTTCATTTGTTAATTCTCAACAAATAAATACGAACCGGGCACTGTGAACAAAACAAAAGAGTTATTGCCCTCATGGAGCTGTGATTCTGTGGGAGAGCAGATTTTTTTGTTAAAAATGTAGCAGAATTTCATTGTGTGATAAATGCCACACAGGAAATGATAGCATCTATTAAGCGTGGTTGTATGCTTTGCATCTGTGAACTCCCTTAACTTTCCCAGCAAACTCAGTAGGCTTACTCTTTATTATTGCCATTCTACAGGTGAAGAGCTTGAACAGTGCTGAAGTAACTTAGCCCCATGGTCACTCAGAATCAAAGGAGTGTGAGACAGGCAGACAGTGCTTGAGCAGTGTGTAAATAGAGTTGTCAGGAAAGGCTTCTCTGAGGGAGTCATATGTAAGCCAAAACTTAAAGGATGGAAAGGCATTAGTTGTTGTATTTGTAGGAGTGGGACTTGGAAGGGAAAGGCAAGAAAGAACATCCCAGGTAGAAGGAGCAGTCTGTGCAAGGGCTTGTGTTAGGAAGGAGGTTAGAATATTTGAGAACTGAAAGAAGGCATCGTGGGAGCAGGATGGAAAGCAGTGGACAATGAGGTTGGAGAAATGGACAGGGCCGGATTGTTCAAGACCTTGTGTTACGTTGGTGTTTCATTCTCCTCTACGGTATACGCTGGAATTCTGGAATCTCACTGAACACACAAAAGTTTGTTTTGAAGGTTCTGTATTTTTTTGCATTAAATGTTTCAGAGAGTGCTTTGCTTTCATTGACCACATTGCTTCCACTCTGTGGAACATCTGATTTCCTTCGTGTTACTGGTGATTTTTCATTATGGACTCATGTTTATAAATGAAGGTCAAGATGGCTCAGTCCTAAGAGCTATTACAGGGGCTGTTCAGCCCCTACGTTTCCCATTTCTGACTTGCCATTCCCACCCCCCTTCACCCCATTCTTTTAACAGACAAAGCAGTGGTGGGCATATGACGGCTTAGCTAGAACTAAGTCTTTAAAATTTTTCTTCTGTGTCTGGAAAATATGGCTGTCATTAGTCAGAGTTCTCTTTTATAAACAACAGGGAAACCTACTCTGGCTAGTGTTTTGTAAAGTAAGTTTTTGGGAGCGTATCCAGAAGTTACTACAACAAAGGCTAGAGATAAATCTTGGGCAGACCTCAATGGAAGCAAGACATACTATCTGTCTTGGGGCACCTGGGTGGCTCAGTCGGCTAAGCACCTGCCTTCATCTCTGGTTGTGATCTTGGGTCCTGGGATTAAGCCCCACCCCAAGTTGGGCTCCCTGGTGGGGTGGAGGGGGTGCTTCTCCCTCTCCCTCTGCCCTTCCTTTCTGCTACTGCTTGCTCTGTCTCTCAAATAAATAAGAAATATATGCCGTCAGTCTTTAGATGCTCCTGCTAATGCCATCTTCAGTGACTTGGCTCTGTTCCTGGTTTCTGTGGTGGGTGGACACTTGCCATCACATCACTGAACACTCACCACCACACCGTGCTGCTGCAGCTGTCCTGGATCTCCTTCAGTCCTAAAACTTTGCACCTCATCCTCTGGGTTTGAGATCATGCCTGGGATTATCTGATTGGCTACACTCAGCTCTTGTGTTCATGTTCTAATTTCCAGAGAAGAGGAAAAGTGATACCTGTCCCTGCTTGCTTTCAGCTTCATTAGTGAGCCCCATTTGGGATTTCCCTTCAATTGGAAAGGGTCTTTGGATGTCAGTCAGTAGGATGATATCCATTGGCCCTTCTGTCTGTCCAGTTCTCTGGTACCGTTCTCTGTTACTTCAGGGGCTGTGGTGAATTTTGAGCTAATGTTGCCATCTTCCTTATCACTTGGACTAAGCCCATCTGCAGAAAGAGCAAATGAGGCCAACACACAGAAACAGTGCTGAAAGTCAGGCTATAGGAAATGAAAAGAGGGGGAGAAAGATGTTAGGTGGGGAGGAGAGATGCAGTGAGGAGAGAGAGAGAGATGGGAAAGTGTTGGGAAAAGATTAATTGCAGAAGAGTCAGAGCACTGCTCTTTTTCATGTCAGATGACTGCTTTGGTGCCATCTTCACACAAATAATTCCCTTTAATAATAGCTTAATGTTATTATAAATGCTGTGTGGTGTTGGATTTCTTTTATTTGTTGTCAAAGAGACCGAATTAATGCAGGAACTGAGGTGGGTTTCATCTACAACTGTGTAAGTTATTGTTTAGTTTTCATTTCTCAATCCCACAAAGAGGAGGTGGGGCCACCCCTCTGATGTTCTGAATAGGGTGGATTGACTTTCAAGTGATCCAGTGCGCTGGAGATTATGATCTAGCAGGTGTGTACCTTTATTACCGCCCATGAGCCAGCTGAAGTCTGTAGTTGGGTTTTGCCTCGGAGTAGTGGTAGATCTTTATTCTGGTTGCACAGGCAAGTAGTAGGCATGTCTCCTCTTAGGTAAGACCTGAAATGAATGGCCATAGACATGAATATGAGCCTATCATTGTATGACCAGTAAGCGATCTGATAAGTAGGATTCCTCTCCTGTGGTATTGGTGACGCTAAGACCTCAGTTTATCTCAACAGAACTTGGGAAGTTTGGAAGAGGGATGGAAAAAGAGTGTTTTGGTTTGGATTACCCCCAAAAGTAAGCCAACTTATGACCGTATAAATTATTTGAAACGTGATCCAAGGAAGCAGTGGAAGTAGGGAGAATCAGAGGAGGAAAAAGCCATTACAAAACTACCTTATATTATCGGTCACTGCTGGAGGTGAATGGAGCTCAATGGCACTGGAATCATTTGAGAAGCTGTGTATAATGTGCCTCAGAATTGCCTGCCCAAAGAAATGGGAGGAAGGCATGTATGCATTGACTTTGAATTTCTAGTCATCAAAGGCTGACTTACAGGCCGTTGCTGTTGTGTGCGCAGGAGCATACACATAGAGGGTTCCCACAGGGGTTCTTGAAATAGCACAATATTAGAGAAGCCTTGGGGCAGAAAAAGAAGATATATGATGCTGCTGAGGTGAATCGCTGTGTGGAGCTGGCTGTCAGCAGTGGTGAGAGTAAAAAGCGGGTCCAGGGGACATGAGGCAGGACCAAGGGATGTCAATATAAGGGGAGGAAATGTGCTGAATTCTTAATCATATATAAGGGGAGCCAAAATACAGTACTTTGTGGGTCTTAAGTAAGTTAGAAAAATATATATTAAAGTATGTAGATTTTAAAAACATAAATGATAATCATTAGTAGAATCTAAAATAATAGGTGCACTCCCAGATCACTGGAGAAAATAATAAGAAGAAAAAAATAAATTCATATTAACAAGAGTTAGAAGACCGGAAAACCGCAAAGTCTCATAATCTCATCCCCTCCCCTCCCCTCCCCTCCTCTCCCCTCTCTCTTCACTTCCTCCCTCTCCCCCTCTCCTGCTCCACGCCCAGTGCTCTCAGGTGTATGTGTGTGTGTGTGTGTGTGTGTGTGTGTGTGTGTGTGTGTGTGTGTGTGTGTGTGTAGAAGGAGAAAGAGAGTATATGTTTCAGTATATACACATGTATATCTGGTAAATTAAAAATTATGATGTTAGAGACAAAAACAGATATAGATAAAAGGAAGTATGGATCTAGCCTGAAGTTTACAGTTTGGGAGGGGTGGTCTTTAAGAAGAATAACACAAAATTACAAATACAAAATTAGATATGAAGTGAGTATTTATTTGGAATGAGAAAAAATGACAATCCATGACAGATGTCACAAACATCACGAAATTCAAAGTAACATTAACTACCTGACAATCCTTCCATAATGCTTTCTCCTACATTTTTGAGGCAATAAATCTGACTTTTTAAATTTTGGAAATTTTTTTGAAACACAAGTTACCAAAACTGACAAAGAAATAGGACATATATATAAATAATGCTATTTCTGTTAAAGAAATTGAATGTGTAATAAAAATGTTTCCAGAGAGCAAACTCCAGGTCTAGATGGCTCCACTGGTAAATTTTATAATATAAGAAGTAATATTAATTTTACACACGGTCTTTTAGAGAATAAACCACGAATAGACATTTACCAACTTGTTTTATGAGCCTAGCATAATTTTGACTTCCTGGTCTTAGAAATACATTGTAAGAAAATAAAATTACAGTCTAATGTCCCTTATGAACTTAGGTACAAAAGTCCCAAAAGAAAAAACTCAAATCCAGCAATATATCAGAAGGTGAGTGAATATATCATGAGCAAGTAAAGTTTATCTCAGGAATATAAGTTTGGTTTAATATTTGAAATATATGTAATTCACCATGTTATCAGAATAAAGGAGAAAAAATATAAGCATCTCAATAGACACAGGAAAAGTGATAAAACTCGGGGGTCCCTGGGTGGCTCAGTGGGTTAAAGCCTCTGCCTTCGGCTCAGGTCATGATCTCAGGGTCCTGGGATCGAGCCCCACATCAGTCTAACTGCTCGGCAGGAAGCCTGCTTCCTCCTCTCTCTCTGCCTCCCTCTCTGCCTACTTGTAATCTGTCTCTCTCTGTCAAATAAATAAATAAAATCTTAAAAGAAAAGAAAACAGAAGGAAATACTTAAAAGAAAAGTGATAAAACTCAACATCTATTCATAATTCTTTAAAAGATCAGCAAACTAGGAATAAAAAGAAATTTTCCAATCTGATAAAAGGTATCTTAAAAAACCTTCAGCTAACATAATAATAGTAAAATATTGAAAACTTTACCCCTAAAATCTGGAAGATAATGGAATTAACATCACTCTTATTCAACATTATAATGAAGGCCCTAGCCAATGTATTTTATTTAACATCTTAATTTTATTTTATTTTTTCCAGTGTTCCATGATTCTTTGTTTATGCACCACACGCAGTGCTCCATACAATACGTGCCCTCCTTAATACCCACAACCAGGCTCACCCATCACCCCACCCTCCTCCCCTCCATAACCCTCAGTTTGTTTCTCAGAATCCACAGTCTCTCATCTTTCATCTCCCCCTCCGACTTACCCCAATTCATTTTTCCTTTCCTTCTTCTAATGTCCTCCATTTTATTCCTTATGTTCCACAAGTAAGGGAAACCATATGATAATTGACTTTCTCTGCTTGACTTAGTTCACTCAGCATAATCTCCTCCAGTCCTGTCCATGTTGATAAAAAAGGTGGGTATTTATCCTTTCTGATGGCTGTGTAATATTCCATCTTATATAGGGACCACATCTTCTTTATCCATTCATCTGTTGAAGGGCATCTTGGCTCTTTGAACAGTTTGGCAATTGTGGACATTGCTGCTATGAACATTGGGGTACATATGGCCCTTCTTTTCACTACATCTGTATCTTGGGGTAAATAGTAGTGCAATTGCAGGGTCATAGGGTAGTTCTATTTTTAATTTTTTTAAGAATCTCCATACTGTTTTCCAAAGTGGCTGCACCAACTTACATTTCCACCAACAGTGTAAGAGAGTTCCTCTTTCTCCACATCCTCTCCAACACTTGTTGTTTCCTGTCCTGTTCATTTTGGCCATGCTAACTGGTGTAAGGTGGTACCACTGTGGTTTTGATTTGAATTTCCCTGATGGCTAATGATGATGAACATTTTTTTCATGGGGTTTGTTAGTCATTTGTATGCCTTCTTTGGAGAAATGTCTGTTCATGTCCTCTGCCCATTTTTTGACACAATTACCTGTTTTTGGGTGTTGAATTTGAGGAGTTCTTTATAGATCTTTATAGATCATTTGCAAATATCTTCTCCAATTCTGGGGTTGCCTCTTTGTTTTATTGACTGTTTCCTTTGCTGTGTAGAAGATTTTTATCTTGATGAAGTCCCAAAAGTTCATTTTCACTTGTTTCCTTTGCCTTTGGAAATGTGTCTTGAAAGAAGTTGCTGTGGCCGATGTTGAAGAGGTTACTGCCTATGTTCTCCTCTAGGATTTTGATAGATTCCTGCCTCACATTGAGGTCTTTCATCCATTTTGAGTTTATCTTTAGTATGGTGTGAGAGAATGGTTGAATTTCATTCTTCTATACATAGCTGTCCAATTTTCCCAGCACCACTTATTGAAGAGACTGTCTTTTTTCCACTGGGTATTTTTTCCTCTAGTCAATGTTTTAACACAAGAAAAAATATGACAAAAGACAAGAATTCAAAAGGAAGAAATAAAGATGTCTTTATTTGCAAATGGCATGATTTTATTAATGTAGGAAATTTAGAGGTATAAAAAAGTACATAAAAATAAACTATTAGAACTAATAAGTGAGTTTAGCAAGATTACAGGATATAAAATCAATCTGTAGTTTTCTTTCTTTGTAGTATTCTTAAAAGTTTAGGAAAATAAAGTTTAAAATAAATACCATTTTTAATAGCATAAACCCCATCAAATACCTAGGAATGAATTTAATAAAAAATGTAAAAGAATTTTAAAACATTGCTGAGATAAAGAAGACATGAATAAGTGAAAAGACAAATGATGTTGATGAATTTGAAGATTCAGTACTGAAAAGGTATCAATTCTTTCCAAATTGGTCTTCCAAATTGATCAATTTGACCAATTGATCAATTGGTTCAGTAAAATCTTAATAAAAAATCCCAGCAAATATTTTGTAGAAATTGGCAAGCAGATTTTAAATTTACAAAGACATGCAAAGGATTTAAAGTAGCTAAGATAATCCTGAAGAAGAACAAAGAGGAATTACACTACCAGATTTGGAGATTTTCTTTAAAACTATTGTAATAATGTCAATAAAATAATAAAGGTAAAAAAGTAGACCAGAGAAACAGAAGAGAGTCTAAAAATAGACAGTTGGCCACTTGATTTTTGACAAAGGTGTAAATGGAATTAGAAAATGAAGATCTTTTTCTTTTTTTTTTTTTAAGATTTTATTTATTTGAGAGAGAGAGTGTGAGTGGGAAAAGGGACAGAGGGAGAGGGAGAGAGTCTCAGGCAGACTCCCTGGCAAGCATGTAGCCCAAGGCAGGGCCGATCCCAGGACCCTGAGATCATGACCTGAGCCAAAACCAAGAGTCAGATGTTTAACAGACTGAGCCAGACTGAGCCACCCAGGTGCTCTGGGAAAGGAGGATCTTTGAATGACTTTGAAATTAAGTGAAATAGAGAGTAGAAAAACAATAGAAAAAAATCAGTGAAACTAAGAGTTGGTTTTTTGAAAAGATAAAATTGACAAACCCTTAGCTAGACTAAAAAAAAAAAAGACTCAAAATCAAATTAATGAAAGAGAAGATGTTGCAATTGATGTCACAGAAATAAAAAGGATCATGAGACTACTATGAACAGTTAGATACTGCCAAACTTGATAACCTATAAGAAATTAGTGAATTACTGGAAACATACAACTTATCAAGAATAAATCATGAAGAAATAAAGTCTGATCAGACCTGTAGCTAGTAAGGAGATTAAATCTTTAATCAAAAAACCTCCCAATAAGCAAAAGCCCAGGACCAGATGGTTTTACTTGTGAATTCTACCAGACATTTAAAGAATTAATACCAATCCTCAAATTCATCCAAATAATTGAAGATGAGGGAACACTTCCAAATGAGACCAACATTACCTTGATACCAAAACCAGAGAAAGACCCCCAAGAAAGAAAACTACAGTTTAATGAAGATAGATGCAAAAATCTTCCACAAAATACTAGCAAACAAAATTCAATAGCATTAAAAGGATTATAAACCACGACCAAGTGGGATTTATTCCTGGGATGCAAGGATAGTTCAATATATGCAAATCAATATATGTAATAAATATACCACCTTAATGCAACAAAGGATAACAATCACATGATAATTTCAGTAGATGCAGAAGAAACATTTGACAGTTAAAAATTCAATATCCTTACATGATAAAAACTCCCAATGAATTAGGTATAGAAGGAAATTACCTCAACATAATAAAGGCTGTATATGAAAAGCCCGCAGCTATTATACTCAGTGGTGAAAAAGCTGACAGCTTTTCCTCTAAGCTCAGGAGCAAGACAAAGATGCTGGCTTGGTCACAAGCTCCTCGGGAGTTTGCCAGTTGTAATCTGAAACCAGCCCCCACACAAGGAGGGCAGAAAAGACTGAAGAAATAGGCAGGCCACTCCAGATTGGTAGGTGGCAGGTTGAATAAGCAAGGGAACTTATATATGAAGCTTGACTTGGATGGCAGCAAGAAAAGTCCATCTCCATACCTGCCCACCACATCTTAACATTTATATAAAGGCCTTAACTGGCTTCGGTCACATATACCATCCAGTTAGTCTTAACATCACATCACTATCATGAGGCTATGTTCTTGGGGCAACCTCAGGGAGCAGGGAGGCCAAGCAGAATGCACATTCCATGGACAGGGGAAAGGGTGAGGAGCCTCTGATTGCCAGGTCCAGCTCAGGGATCACTTGGCTGTTATGTCACCCCGATGACCTCTCCCAACGCACTACCCATTATGACTGGCTTTAATAATAATCTCCTATGCCCCCTACTTCTGCAATGGGCCCTGAGCAGTCGGCAAGGGGTTTCACTGGCATGGAGGTGGCTATCCGGCTGCATTAGAGGCAAATGCCACAGCAACAACACAGGCACATTGAAGAGAAAACACAGAATAAGAATAATTTTCAAAATCAGTGACAATTTTTTTTTTTTACCAAGAACCCCATGATCTGACTTATTTATTAAGCTCCCTAAGCTAGAGGGTCAGATCACTCAGGGCATTTACGTGTGTCCTCATGGGATTTAAATAAAGATGACACATTAGCAGGCTTATCGGGTATGAACATACAACATTCTGTTTGGATGATGACTCAGGTGCCTCATGATGAAGTAATAATGTCCAAGGCCGTCCTATTTTGGAGGATAGCTTTTTTCACTAGAGACATTTCAGTGTTCAGTAAGGACAGGCTTTGGTGGCTCTCATTTAAGTCTTGTTGGGTGAATTTAGAAAGAGCTTCTATATGTGCCATAACATCCTCAGGCCCATGGAATGAGCAAAGACAGTGGCCAAATGATCCTAACAGTAGGAAACAAAACACATCCACCTGGCCATGAGAAGAGGGAGGTTGGCAGTTTTAGGAACTTGACCTGGTCATTCACTCCATACGTGTTGGCTGGGAGAGATGGTACTATCAGGTGTGAGGGGATGGACGGCAGGGTGGGGGGGTGTATATGCCGGACCAGGACTCTGACCTTCTCCTCTCTTTCAGTGGTGCACATTCCATTCTAGGTATAATGTGGTTCAGCAGGTCCAGCTTGCACACAGGACAATAGGATCCCAAGGGAGAGTAGTTTCTCTTTACCCAGGGGTGCAGAGTTACTCACCCATTCCAGTGGGGTGTCCCATTGCAAATTCGAGTCGATAATGCCTCTCTAAAGTATGATGGGGCTTGGTGTTCCCAGCAGCATAGCATGTTGATCCACAGTGAGAGTCAGGGCAATGGCTATTTCCCATGATTTTCATACAGATTACATTAAAAGTAAAGAAAAACCTTTTTACAATTTCTTATTAAGAGCAGACCAATAATCTAGGAAAACTGTCCTTTTAGTGGAGAGAAAACTAAATTCTAATTCTGCACCAGTGTACTTTTGGCATTAAAATTCTCTTTTTTCTTTTCAACTCTGCGGACAGGGTTTTGGTTGTCTCCTGGGGTTTACATTTCAAAGACATGGTAAGATTTACAGCCTCAAGGAACAGAGAAATAATATAAGTTTTCTTCTAAGAGTTTTTCGGTATTTGCTATTTAAAATTTTCCCTTATATTAGGGGTCATTTGGCTTGGACGTGACTCTATTTCCTCATCAATCACCACATCTTCCTCTTCCTTCTCATCACTTTCCCTGAGATTCTACCTCTTAGCATCTGAATCAGGCTTTATCCAAAACATCTTGTGCCGTCCTAGCTTTGTAAAAACACTTGTAAAATAGTCTCCAACTTATTACCATGCTTTCCTCCCCATTTTGTCTGCCAGCCCCAAAGCTAGCAAACCAGTGGACACTTGCACCTGCCTTCTCTAAATTCGGCTCTCTGTCTGCCTTGAGCTTCAGCCTCTAGTTGGGCATGGTAGACAGACCACAGTGGCAGCCGTGTTTCCTTTCTTTGCCACAGTGTGCTATGTTCAGTTTCTCAAACAAGCTCCGTAAAGCAGCCAGTGTTTTTGTGGCGTCCCTGTACTCACATGGTGGTCCACAAGCATCAGATATATAGGCTACCCCATCCACAGAGAGGTCAACGCCAACTTGGGATTTTCCCTATGGATGCCTTTTTCCCAAGGCTTGTGTCTTTGGTTTCCTGGCTGGCTCACCAATTGTTGGTTCACAAGGTCCTTGGGAGCTTCCCAGGTATGATATGAAATATATGTTTTCAAAATATATGACAAAGTTACAGCAATCCAAATAATATGACATTGGCATTATAACAGTCATATAGGCCAATTGAACAGAATAGAGAGCCCCCAAATGAATCTATGGATATGTGGTTAACTGATCTTTAACAGGGATGCCCAAGATCCCTGTAAGGACAGGGGGAAAGATGGTCTTTTCAATAAATAGCATTGGGAAAACTGGATATCCATATGTAGAAGAATGAAATTGGACCCTTATCTCACACCGTATACAAAAACTAACTCAAAATGGATTAAAGACTTAAATGTAACACCTAAAACTATAAAACAGCTAGAAGAAAGCACAAGGAAAAAGCTTCTTAAAAAAAGGTTTATTTATTATTTATTTTAGAAAGAGCATGGGGGAGGGAAGAGTTTCTTGATATTTGTGTGAGCAATGATTTTTTTTGGCTATGACCTCAAACCACAGGCAACAAAAGCAAAAATAGATTAAGTAGGACTGCATCAAACAAAAAAAAGCTTCAGGACAGCAAAGGAAACAAAAGAGTAAAGAGACAACTTATGGAACAGTAGAAAGTATTTGCAAGCCATACATCTGATGAGGTGTCAATATTCAGGGTATATAAGGAACTCAACTCAACAACAACAACAAAAAAACACAAAAATAATCTAGTTAGAAAGTGGGCAAAGAATGTAAATAGACATTTCTCCAAAGGAGACATAAACATGGTCAGTAGGTATAGTGAGAGGTCTTTAACATCCCTATTCATCAGGAAAGCGCTAATCAAAACCTCAGTGGTAAGGGGCTTGGGCGGCTCAGTTAGTTAAGCATCCAACTCTTGATTTCAGCTCAGATCATTATCTCAGGGTCACGAGATCAAGCCTCATGTCAGTCTCCAGGGTCGGTGCAGTCTGCTTGAGAGTCTCTCTCTCCCTTTGTCCATCCCCCTGCTTGTGATCTCTATCTCTCTCTAACATACATACCTACATAAATCTTGAAAAACAAAACAAAACAAAATCTCAGTGGGCTATCCCCTCACACTTGTTATAATGGTTGCTATCAAAAAGTCAAAAGGTAACAAGTCTTGGTGAGGATGTGGAGAAACAGGAATCTTTGTGCATTGTTGGGGGAATACAAAATGGTGCAGCCACTGTGGACAACAGTATGGAGGTTCCTCAAACAATTAAAAATAGAACTACCACATGATCCAACAATTCTACTTCTGGGTATTTATCTGAAGAAAACAAACACTAATTCAAAAAGATATGCACCTCTGTGTTTGTTGTTTGTTGCAGCATTATTTACAATAGTCAAGATATATGTTCATCAATAGAGAAGTGTTCATCAATAGATGAATATAAAAGGTGTGTCTGTGTGTGTGTACATACAGATACATACAATGGAATATTACTCACCCATTGAAAGGAATGAAATCTTGCCATTTATGACAACATGGATAGACCTAGAGGGTATCAAGCTAAGTAAGTTCAACAAAGAAAGACAAATACCCTGTGGTTTCACTTATATGTGTAATCTAAAAAAAAAAAAAAAGTAAGCAAAACAGAAACAGATTCATGGATACAGAGAACAGTTTGATGGTTGCCAGAAGGGAAGGGACAGGGTAATGGGCGAAATATGGGAAAAGATTAAAAGGTACAAACTTCCAGTTATAAAATAAAGACATGGAGATTCAATGTACAGCATAGGGAATATAGTTATTAATATGTAACAACTTTATATGGTGATAGAAGGCAGCTAGGTCTATCATGATGATCACTTCATAATGTATCTAAATGTTGAATCACTATGCAGTATACCTGTAAGGAATATCATATTGTATGTCAGCTACACAAAAACAAAAAAGACACGTTGTATACCTTAAGTATATACAACTTTTGTCAATTATTCCTCAGTAACCCTGGAAAAAATTAAAAATTGCCCTACCAGATATCAGTTTATTATAACCATAGAAATTAGATGCCATAGTAATGGTTTAGGAAAAGATAAATAGACTAATGAAAGACTATATCCTGGAGCCTCCAAACAGACCCACATATATGTAGAAACGTCATCTATGTTTCATTGTATCCCATTATAAGACACTGACTAACAGTGTGTAGGGAAATGGGAGATTGCATGATAAATCATTCTGTGAAAGTTGGTTATCCAGATGTGAAAAAATAAAAATGGATCCCTTTTATTATGCAAAAAATCTAGGTGGATTAAAGACATATTATAAAATGTAAAATTAAATTATTTAGAAAACATCCTAATTATCTTGGAGTAGGGAGAGATTTTTCAAAAATACAAAAAACATAAACCATAAAGGAAAAAATTGATTATTTTGGCTACTTTAAAATTAATTTCAGCTCATCAAAAGACGTCATAATAAAAGTGGAAAGATGGAACTTAGAGTGGTAGAAGATAGTTACAACTCGTATGATCAGCGATTGATATCTAGAATATATTGAAAACCTTAAAATCAATGAAAAAATGACAAACAACCAAATTAAAAATGGCAAAAGATGAAAACAGAAGATTCATACAGAAGAGGAAACATGAAAAGCTGCTAACGTCACAAGGAATCAGGGAAGTGCATAAAATAATGCTGAGTTATTGTTCTCTCATCTGTCAGATTGGCATGAGTTAAAAAGCCTGACGAATGTTGGTGAGGAAGTGGGGCTTGTCTGTTCAACAGATGGAAATGTAATGTGTTCCAACCATTTTGGAAAAGAACTTGAAATTCTAGTAAGATTGAAGATGTAATAGCTTTCAATCCAATAATTCCACTCTAGGTATAAATGCAAGAGGTTTTCCTACACATGTATACAAAGAGATGTGTACAAGAATGTTTCAGTACTATTGGAGATGCTGCAGGACTAGAAACACCAAGCGTCGATCAGTGAATTGGTGAATAAAAATTTAAATATTCAATGAGTGTGTAAGGGAAGGAAAATGAAGGAACTACGTGTACTTGTTTCAGTGGGAATAAATCTCTTTCCCCAGTGGGAGTGATCCTGTTTTATAATTTTCAATAGGAATATAATAGGCAAAATAAATCCTATGGAGGAGAGAAAGTCCTGTGGATGTCCAAGGAAAAAGCATTTTGTGGATGAAGGGTTGTTTGGGTTTTTTGTTTTTGTTTTTTTTTTTGCCATTAAAATATTTAAATTGCTTTGCCACTTTCTATCCGTAATAACCCATTATCTTAAATTCCGTTGAATACTTTCTTTGAAGTAACTGGTTCTTACCACAAGAGGTCAGTATTTGCGTGGAAATATCTCCCCCAGAGTGGTATAGTGAAAAAACAAAACAAAACAAAACAAAAAAAACTGAGACCAAAAGAAGTGAACTTGTATTTAGATGTATTCCTATCCAAAGTGGATCCCAGTCCTGGGCTTCAACTGTCTTATTCAATGCAAATTTTAAGTAAGTTATTAGAGAAAACGATGGCTCTAGTGCCGCCTTAGAATACTTGATTCTTGTTAGTTCTGAGCATCTAGCAGTTTCGGGCTCATCTTGACACTGATGGTGTTTTTCTTTCAAGGAGTTCCTTTAGTGTCAGTTTAAAAAATAAGTGATACATACCTGTATCAGGGACAATTACAAAGTTATGATTATTCCATGAAGTTTTGTGACCTCGCTAGCATGTATTCATGAGGACCTCATAGAGGAAAATGAAGCATGTTGCCTGCACGGTTGGAGGAGGTCTCTGCCCCTTGGTTAGACTTTCCACTACAATGTGTCTTCACCCAACACCAGCTTCCTTCCACCCACTTTGTAAATGGAAAACAGCGACGAGTTTCCTGTTTTGAAGTCAGACCTCCACTAAATTGTCAGGGTTGATGGCAATGAATCATAGGGAATCTAGATAGCATTTTTATTGGAACACTTTCCCCACAGTGCTTAGCACACTGCCCTGTACTTGAATGTCTGCCCTAATGAAAACAGAAACCTGATCAATCCATTCCCAGCTAAAAATCTGTCAGTGACTCCAAATAACTTTTAAGACTGGTTGAATTAGCTCCACATTCAAAACTATTAATAATGTGGCCCTGATTAATCTGTCGGCCTTATGCAAAGGGTTCAATATTTACATATATTACTTAGAAATATATATGAATATTAATAGTTACTATATGCTGAGCATATCATCTGGCATTGTCTTTCATACTTTAATATATGATCTCATTTATTCCTTTTTGAAATATTGTATGCAAATAAAGAAACCAAGACTCCAAGAACATAAATCTTTACAACAGCTAGGATTTGAACTTGAGTGTTTTAGACTCCAAAGTCATTATTATATATTACACTTCTCTCATCTTGCCTCTCCTCATAACCACATACTCTGCAGTCAGATTGAGGTACTCTCAGTTCCTTTTATGTCTAATAACTTTTGCACAATCTTTACTTCTTCTGGAATGCCTTTCTCCTCTGCTGGAACTACTCAAATCCTTCTTGGGTTTAAAACTTAGTTTTATCATGTGCTGTGGTTGACCCTCCCTGATCTAGTCAACTGTGCTCGTTACACCTGCTCTGAGTTCCAGTCCTGAGTAGTTCTTCTGGAATGTGTGTGAGGGAGTGTGGCAGAGGATGGGGGATATAATTGCTGATGCTTTACGCAGTGCGGAACTTCATTTTTAACTTGAACTCCAACAAGGAAGTGATTCTTCCTTCCAAAGGGAGCAAAATAGTCCATCTCCTTTGACCCCAGAATATGGTTACTAGGAGAGAGAGAGAGAGAGAGAGAGAGAGAACTGAGGGAAGGAGTAACTTAAGTTTCAACACTGAGCTCCCTAGTTAGAGGGCATAGAAGAACACAGGGCTAAGAGAATAGAAGAAGATATTACCTGGGTTAACAAATCAAATGGGCAACTGTATTTAAAGGCTAGACTTGAAATGAACTTTGAGCTTTTGCAAATGTAAAGAGCAAAAGGGCCTAGAAAGTAAGGAAAAACAACCCCCACCCAAACTACTACAGGGAGGATTTGGGAACTCAGAATGGGCAATTCCAGAGAAACAATTCCTTTCTTAAATTCTTCTCTTAAGGTAGCTTACTGCTGTTTGAGCATGCTGTGTGGGAGCAGAAACTTTGGTGGATTCTGTCTCCAACATTCCCTTTTCATTTCTTTCTCAAAAATTGGAAGCTAGGCTTTCCCTTAGATTTCTAGCATGAGTGTTGTCTTATTTATTTATTTATTTATTTATTTATTTATTTATTTATATGGACTTTTTTTTTTTTTAAAGATTTTATTTATTTATTTCACAGCGGGAGAGAGTTCACAAGGAGGCAGAGAGGCAGGCAGAGAGAGAGAGAGAGGGGGAAGCAGGCTCCCTGCCAAGCAGAGACCCAGGACCCTGAGATCATGACCTGGGCCGAAAGCAGAGGCTTTAACCCACTGAGCCACCCAGGCGCCCTTATATGGACTTTCTTATTTAGCTATGGCTTCTTCAGCTCTTTTCTCTTTGTGGGTTGAACAGTTTTCTAGTTGATGGGACTCTAGAAATTTCCAGGCAAAATATGTTTCCATTTTCTTGAGAAGAAGGACTTCTTTAAAGAAATGGCCTTATTAGTCTATCATTTCAAGTATTTTCTTTTTATCATTCATTTTGAAAATGTTATGGGAAAGGGAAGTGCCAGATGACTCATGCATATGCATTTCTTCATTTAATTCCAGACACAGTCCCTATGATGCTATTATCCCCATTTCATAGAGGAGGGGATAAAGTCGGATAGAGATTGAGGAACCCAGTGGTAAGTGGGGAAGCTGAGATTTGAATAACATTAACTCCAATTCCACTATCCCAGAGTTTCCCAAATTTGAATGAAGAATAAACTTTTTAAAAATTTATAGTATATTTTAATATTTAGAGCTTCAGAAATGATTGAAGCTCACTCGACCTCTTTTTTTTTTTTTTTTTAAGATTTTATTTATTNGTGCCTATTTTATTTTATTTTATTATTTTTTTTTAAGATTTTATTTATTCATTTGACACAGAGAGAGAGATTACAAGTAGGCAGAGAGGCAGGCAGAGAGAGAGGAGAGAGGAGGAAGCAGGCTCCCTGCCGAGCAGAGAGCCTGATGTGGGCCTCCATCCCAGGACCCTGGGATCATGACCTGAGCCGAAGGCAGTGGCTTTAACCCACTGAGCCACCCAGGTGCCCTTTCTTTTTTTTTTTTAATTCCCATTCCCTATTTCCCCCATACCCCCACCTACGTTCCCTCTGGTAACTATCAGCTTGTTGTCTGTAGTTAAGAGTCTGTTCCTTGCTTTGTCTTTTTCTTTTTTTCCTCCTTTGCAGATCTGTTTTATTTCTTAAATTCCATGTATGAGCGAGATCATATGGTATTTGTCTTTCTTTGATTGACTGATTTCTCTTAGTATTATACTTCCTAGTTCCATCCATGTTAGATTTCATTCTTTTTTATGGCTGAATAATATTCCATTGTCTATATCTACCACCTCTTTATCCCTTCATCAATCAATAGACACTTGGGCTGCTCCATAATTTGGTTATTGTAAATAATGCTGTAGTAAACATAGGTGTGCATGTAT
The DNA here is from genome assembly GCA_002007465.1 of Ailurus styani. NCBI lineage: Eukaryota > Metazoa > Chordata > Mammalia > Carnivora > Ailuridae > Ailurus > Ailurus styani. Next base: position 3,057,780 of record LNAC01000185.1, read on the forward strand.
CCCTTTGAATTAGCGTTTTTGTTTGTTTGTTTTGGTAAATACCCAGTAGTGCAATTTCTGGATCATAGAGTAATTCTATTTTTAATTTTTTGAGGAAACTTCATACAGTTTTCCAGAGTGGCTGCACCAGTTTGCATTCCCACTAATAGTGCAAGAGGGTTCCTTTTTCTCCATATCCTTGCCAACCCTTATTTCTTGAGAATAAACTTTTTTTTTTGAGAAAAATATTTCCACAGACATTGTGTTGGCTAAAATTATTTTATGTTTCTTGAGTGAATAAGCATAAAACGAGAAGTAAATATCTCATGCTTATGGCGTTTATGTAACTACAGAACTAAAAGCAAATGTACACAAATAAATAAAAATTTGGATAATATTAATAATGAACAATTAATATAATTTTATTGCACTAAAATTGAGGCTTGCAGTATAATTGTAATATTGATTTTTACCATGCAGGTTCTTTTCAGTTTGGTGTTTCTATATGCTGTGTGATGATTCTATTTTAACATTATTGTTTTCTCTTTGAACTACTGTTAAAACCCAAGATTTTTGTAGCATATCGTGTTATGATTTAGCCTTTACTTGACCTAAGTGATTATTTTGTTATGAAATTCACCTCTGTTCTGGTTTCATTAGCTCATGACAATAAAAACAAGGACTATGTTTCTGGAATGTTCACTCTTTGAGGGTGGGCCCTCTGTCTTGTTTTCCCTGTTGTATTCTTGGTGTCTAGAATAGAGTCTGGCACATAGTAGGTGCTCAAGAAATGTTTATCAAATAGAGGAGTTAATAAACAAAAAAATGCTTGAAGCTAGTACATTATTAAGTGTAAATGCAGGTCCCGGAATCTTGTGGTGGTGATAGATAGTTAGATGGCCATCTAGATGATTCAAAGTGTGCTTATATTGTGGGATAATATTTTGAGTTATTTCTTTATTGATTTCTGTATTGTCTCCAGCCCTTCTCTGTCTTCTTACTTCAGCCACTCAAGCAGGTACTTGGGGTTCTATTCCTATGACCTCATGGAGAAAGCTGGTGGGTCAGAGAAGCAGAGATTTTTAATAAACTTTCTTGATTTTTCTTTCTTAAGCCTTCCAATGAAAGAGCCAGTTTTGAGTATCCGCTTCTTCAATGTGATGCTTTTTTTTTCATTCATACCTCCAGATCTACTCTCCACTTTCCTCCATCCTCATCAGTGCCTTTGGAGGCTGATCCTTATGAGCTATATAACTGGGCCCTCTTGACTTTTGACTTTTTCTTTGGTTTGGTCAGAGGGAGGCGGTGGCATGAGATTGGAGGGGCACACCTCAGTAGCTCCTTATTTGGACAGATGTCCTTTCTCCCACACAGCCCCCCATATATTGGTGTTTGGGTTCTGTGAAAGGTTGTGGAGTTGGGACCAAACCCCGGAGATGTGAGGTGAGGGGAGCAAGGAGACTTGAGGTTGTCTGGCTTCCTGGTGAAATGGTGGACTCAAGTTAGAAACTAAGTTTAATTATAGAGAATTAAGTAGGAGGGGATACAAGATGGCAGACAGAGTACGAGAGCCCCAAGCTCACCCCCAGCCATGTTTACAACTAGATACCACGCACATCTGAGTCAGTAAACCAGAGAGCAATTTGAAGACTGGCAGAACAAACTCTACAACTAAATGTAGAGAAGAAGTTGCATCGGAGAAGTTAGGAAGGACAGAAATGGTGGCTGGGAGCTGCCCACGGGAGGGAGGGAGCTGCAGGTGCGGACAGGGGAAAGCACCAGGAAGCCCATAGAGGGAAAACAAATCTCCGTAACATCTGGCCTTGAAAACCAGAGGGGCTGAATTCCATGAGTTTATATAACCAGCAGGACTTGGAATCTGGAGCTTAATAAGTCACCTGAGAATACAAGAGCACTAATTAAAGGGATTCATGCACCCCTCTGTTTATTTCAGCATTATTTACAATGGTCAAAATATGGAAGCAGCCCAAGTGTCCATTGATTGTTGAATGGATAAAGAAGTGGTATGTGTGTATATGCGCATACACGTGCACACAATGGAGTATTACTCAGCCATAAAAAAGAACGAAATCTTGCCATTTGCGATGACATGGAATGAATTAGAGGACCATATGCAAAATGAAATAAGTCAGTTAAAGAAAGACAAATGCCATGTGAACACAATGGCGTTGAAAACAAACGAGCAAAGGAAAAAAATGAGAGAGAGAGACAAAGCAAGAAACAGACTCTGAACTGTAGAGAACAAAATCATGGTTACCAGAGGGGAGAAGGGTAGGTGGATGTGTGAAATAGGTGATGGGGATTGAGGAGTGCCATTGTTGTGATGAGCATGGGGTGATGTGTAGAACTGAGTTACTGTATTGTGCATCTGCAACTAATATAACACTGCATGTTAACTAAGTGGAATTAAAATAAAAACTTAAAAAAAAAAGTCAGCTGACTCAGCACTGGGTATGCCAGGAGGGTGATTGATAGCTGGGTCCCCCACCCTTAAAAAGACCCCCCCAGACCCTCCCCAAAGAAAAGAGGGAGAGAGAGGATTAAGTAATATATTTTCCATACACAATTTTGCAGACGGGGATTCATATCCCCATGACATGTTTCTAAAAGGTTATCATTATGATGGAAACTCAAAAATTTTAAATTGTCATAGTGAACTCAGTGGACCCCCATCTAAGAATTCACTTTGAGATATATTATGTTATGCTAAACTTTGAGTTATAAAATTTTAAAAGCTGGTTTCTGTGTGTATGAATGAAAGTTGTGATTAAAAGTTATACTCGGGGAAGCAACAGAATATAGTGGATAAGAATGAGGAATCTGGATTCAGAATCTAGCTTTGCCACTTATGAGCTATATGACTTTTGAAAGGTTGCTTAAAAAAAATCTGTGTGCCTCAGTTTCCTCATCTGTAAAAGAACACAAAATTTTGAGGATTAAATCCAGTACTATGTGTAAGTAACTTAGAAAGGTACACACAATAAGGCTCCCAATAAATGTTTTTATTATTATTACTATTTTTAAAAATATTTATTTGTTTGAGAGAGAGAGCGAGCATGAGAGGGGGAAGGTCAGAGGGAGAAGCAGACTCCCTGTTGAGCAGGGAGCCCAATGTGGGGCTTGATCCCAGGACTCTGGGATCATGACCTGAGCTGAAGGCAGACACTTAACCAACTGTACCACCCAGGCGCCCTATTATTACTATTATTGTTGTTTCTAAGATTTCCGCATCACTCAAGCTTTCATCGTCTCACAAATGTTTTTACTTACCACTAACCTTGCAGTGCATAGCAGCAGATACTTGTACAAAAAGGAATAAGGAATTTTTCTGCTTCTAAGCAGAGGCTTGCCATTAACTAAGAAATCCATTTCTTCTTTTTGTGCACCTAGACCTTTCTTGTGCCCTTGCAGGTTGGCAAAGGATGCAGTAAGTTTGAGTCAATGGTTTGTGAGTGGAAGTTTCCATGTCGCTTTCGAGCTAGGGTTTTTAAGAGGCAGGTGTGCCCTCTTCATACTTGTCCCCCTTAGCGTCCCTCTTAGTGTCTCAAAGGTGACGAGACTGGTGATGACACAGCCACAAAACAATGGAGCCTGAGTTCCCGAGTCGCCGTGTGGAAGAGAGCTGCCAAATGACTAGGAGTCTCCCTCCCACATTGAATTATGTGCAAGAAATAAGCTTCTGTGTTCTTTAAGCCATTGTAGTCTTTTTTGAGGGGCTGTTAGAGCAACTAGTGTGATCCAAATTAATATGTGGTCAAATAGGTTGTCTAGTTGGATTCTGATTTTCAGAAGGGGAAAGCAGGGGAAGAAGCTAGAAAAATGGGAAAGCCTTTCACATCTTGTTTTCTTTCCTGAAGCCAGATCCCTTCTAGGTCCTCCTAGTCTCCCCACTGTGTCTCACCCTGGGCAGTGTTTCCCTCCAGCTCTTCTCCATCATGTTCTTTGTTTTGCTCCCAGGCAGCAGCCTCCTCAGCTCAACCATGAATGGCATCCGCTAGGAGTGCTGGCCCCTTTTTAGATCTGGGTCATGCTTTGTGTGTCTTTCCACATTAGTGTGATAAAGAGCTCTTCCTGACCCTCTGGCTCTTTCCCCATATGATCCATTGGCAATTTGTACAGTGAAAAGTTGGTCTTCCAACAGTCCAGAAGTAATGTGACTTACTCATCAAAGGAACGTCATAATACACAGGGCACTTGAATTGTTTCATTTTCATTAAATAAGTTGTATTATTATTTTTTGGAAACAATTTTAAATTCCAGGCTAGCTGTATATCTGCCTCTCAAGACAAAATACCTTACTTTCAATCAGCACTTTTTGCAGTGAAAGGCCGACACCTTCGCTAAATGGCAAAAACAGGTAGTGTCCCACAGTATTTTATCACCATCCTCCAACCTAAATTTTGGATTTGACAGAGCTACTTCTCAGGATACAAACAAACACCCTTTTAGCAGATCTTTACATACCCTTACACCAGCCCATCCAAAGTGGGGACAAGTGAAGAATGGTTCTGAGCGTGTTGCCCTAAATCAGATCTGACTTAGGGCAGCACAGGGAGGCCTGGTTTGGGTCAAGTCCAGCATGGCCCTGCTCCAGGCTCTGTCTGGAAGCCTTCCCAGAGGGAAGGTGTGGGTGGTGTCCCGTTCTCTCCCTTCTCCAGCACACTGCCAATCTGCATCCTTGGCTTGAAAGGTGTAATAACACAACTAAAAACAAATCGTAGGCACATTTTTACCTGGAGTTGCCAACTGTCCTGGGTTGACCGTTCTCATCCAAAAAGTAAGCCTGGATTTTAGAGAAAAATAAGCACTTCAGAAGCATTTGGAATTCTCCCTCTCTCTCTCTTTTACACTCCCAAATCCTGGAACCAAAAGAAGGCAGTACTTCTTAAGTTGCTCTATGTAGATTCAAGTGCCTGCATCGATAATATTTACTATCAGGACTTCATTTTACATTTTAAAATACTATTCCAACTCTGAAAAAAATTACTCTTTTGGCAGGTTTTCAGGAAATAAATGTTTACCATGTGAGATTTTAGGGGGAAAAAAAAGGAAGGGAAATTAGTCACTCAATACTTCGAAGCATCCAGCAACTTCAAAATCCCTGGAAAAATCAACACAAAGCAGACCTCTTACAGATTTCTTAACTTTTCTATTCTCTTAGGAATGCCAACCTCTCAGCTGGCTGGAACACAATTTGCAAGCCAGGATTGGCCCAAACCAAACTGTGGTTTTTCATTCTGCTAGAGCAATAGCACTCAAAGGGGTAATCCCAGCTGCAGCTTCAAGTGTGCCCCCCAAAACTGGACAGCCTGGGGTTTGGCGCACAGATATTTGTACGACCTGCTCCGTGGAGGGTGTCACGTTCCGGCCCGTCACTAGAGGGGGAGTGACCACCCACCGGGCAGAGAGCACTTACGGGAGACACCATGTGTTCCCCAACCCAATGCTGCTCTCCCGGTTGGCAGGGTGGGTCGCCAAGGAAAAGTACAGATTTAAGTGCCAAAGAGCCTCGCTCATATCACGTCTCTGCCGGGAACCTACCACAGCAGAAAAGTTAACCAGCCACCTACCGCCCATTTACCAGCACAGTGGAAGGGAAGGATCACAGGATCTCAGCGCTCGCCGGGAATGGACCGCCGCCATGTGAGAACCCCTCTCAGGGTGGCCTTAACAGAAAGTGGTGATGGCAATTGTTCCAGTGGGCAGAGACACAAACCACACGCTTGGAGGCTCACTTTATAAAGAGGGAGAAGCAGCTTGAGAGACAGATGGCTGTGAACTGGGGAGCAAGGGTGAATTGCTTGGCTGCTTGGTCAGGGCCCTGAAGGAACCAGATTGGAAGATCCATGATAAGGTAATCTGGGGGAACAGGGATGAGGTCGTGGACACAAAGTGTGTGTTTCTTTGTATCCTACCTTAATGCCCCCCAGAGAACTTCCACTGCAGGGGTCACCCTCAACAACGAGGTCGACAAAAGGTCTTATTTTATGGTTGTGGGCAACGCATCATGAGCCTTGAGGACACCAGACTACCCACTGGGTGGCAGAGTGATTTTGATTTCAATTAGTCCACAGCAGAATTAACACCTGCCTTGCCCACGTGTCTCTGTTAGAACCACTGTCCAAGGGCTTGCACAGTCCCTGATCTATAGACGTGGCATCCTGCATAACACTGTCACGATGGGTTCATGACCAGAGATCCACTGGTCTCATCAGGTATTTGCTTAACCAGGGGCAGCGAGTCCAGTGGGACAGTGAAGAGATTATTGAAGGCTCAGCTAGGGGCCTTGGGGCAATAACCTGTAGGGCTGGGGTGCGGCTGTCCTCAGTGTGTAGTATATGCACTAAATCCGTGGCTCTGGTGCTGTGTCCCCAAGACCTAGAATTCACAGAGACAGGAGCCAAGGGGAGGAACTAGGTGTGGAGCCTCTCAGTCCCTGCTTCTCAAGCTTGCAATGTCAGGCTCTGCCATTAGAGTTTGTGTGGTTCCCACAAGGGAAACACTAGGCAGTGTGTGAGCTTGGCTGGGTCATTTTAGTCTCCTCACAGGAGTGGGTTGCTTCAAAATAATAAGAGCCTGGAGGAGTTGACTAGAACCCAGAGGACTCATTTGGATGTCTCTTGGAGCTTCCATGCCAGGGATGATAGTAAATGGGCAACTTTGACAGCTAGCTATGGCTTGATGAGAGCAAGGCAGCTCAGGGCTCAGGCTGAGATCCTGGATCATCAGCCCATCAGGCAGGCAGGCTCGGCTGTCTGGAGCACTGGCCAAGAGTGACTGAAATTAGAATGGGTGGGAGAGGAGGGAAATGAAGCCTTTATCTTGAGATCTGCTTTCCAGGAACTCAAGAGCGAACCCTAGCACCTGACATAGGTTCTGAAACAAAGCCGGGAGGCCCTGTGTGATTGACTGTATGAATCTTTGGTGACTGCAGGATTGCACGACTGTCTCGTGCTCTGTCGTAAAGGAGCTCACGTTAATTCACGTTTGAGTCGTGCTTAGGGAGCTCAGGGCAAAGTCTGTTAGCACGTGGCACTCCCAGCCAGTTTCAGCAAGGTTCACTGACTGTCCCTCCCACAGAACCAGGGTCTCGTGGTGAAGGCTCACACACAGCTTTGGAAATGCACCAAACCACCTCTCTGCTTGCCTCCCTGAGCCACTGTGTCACCAGCAGGAACTCGTTATTCCTTCAGAGTCAGAGCAAGCGACAGAGAGAAATACAATCCTTCAGGCTTAACCATTTTCTTTCCCCCAAGTAAAAAAGCCAAGTCACACATGGCTCCAATTTGGATGCTGTGTCACTTTCCCACTTTATTGCTCCACACATAAACCAGTTGAATGTTTTGGTAACTGACTGAATGAATTTAGTTTTTCAATTATCCTGTGTACCGTAGCCCGATAAATTATCAAAATAAACAGCAAGCGTAATATAATTACAGTGTTGACAGTGGTCTGAGGCTTAGCTAGATGGAAAATCTCTCTCCCTCCAGCCCTTCATTTCTCTCTCCTGGCATCGGCTAGTGGGAGATGAATTCTCCAACATGTGAGCTGTCTTCTTGAAATGCAGACATAGGCGTGGGTGGACCCGGAAGTATTTTGCCTAACCATGAAAGACTCTGAATAAGGTCAGCAATTTATCAACATTTTAATGCTCTTCCCGTCTTTCTTGCTTTCTCTTAGTTTTTGACATTTTGACAGTCTGGTTCAGTGACTCTCACCTCTTTTGTTTCTAGCCCTTTCTCCCATCATAGAATTTTGGTGGCATGCTTAAAGAGACTGCAATACTCAATACAAGAGGAAAAGAGCCGTAGCTTGCCACGTGATCCCTGTTAGGCGCAGCGCTTGCCCCGGGGGTCTGGGAAAGCATCCACAGTTCTACTTCATTCACCTGGCGATTTTTCAGACCCATGTGGTCATTTGAGATGACCTTTTCAGTGTCTTGGCCTTTTGCTCATGTGTTTAAATTATCATAAAGTCTGCCTTTAGTACTGGATTGATTAAAAATCTGTATTTTACTGCCTGACTCTATGTTTCACATAGCAACCATCTTACCTCTGTGTTTCTTCTTTTCAACAGCTCTGTAACACAAAATATTCTAGTTGTGCCATAAAGTAAAATTTACACCTTGCTCAATATTTGACTTCATATTAGCAGTGGGTTTGTGAGACGCCACTGTCCTATATGTGACCCACCAGTTAGAACCATGGATCTAGCTAGTAGTGGTGATTTCTGTGAAGAAAACAGTATGCGTTACATTTGTTAAGAGAAAATGATGCAAAACTTGGAAATAAAGTGGAAGGATGAATGTCTATGCAGATGGTTTCTGTCTGGCTGAAGAGATAACACCAAAGGTTATGGCCCTATTGCCCTGTAGTGTAGTTTTTGTATCTAATTTAGCATCTTTAATTTTTTAAAGAATAGACTGCATTTTTTAAAGATTTATTTATTTGAGAGAGAGCATAAGAGAGAGAGAGCTTGAGCAAGGGGAGGAGCAGAGGGAGAAGCAGACTCCCAGCTGAGCAGGGAGCCTGATGCGGGACTCGATCCTAGGACGCTGGGATCACGACCTGGCACCCTAGACTGTGTTTTTTATAACAGTTTTAGATTTACAGGGAAATTGAGAATCTAATGCAGAGGGTTCCCTTCTACTCTGTATGTACCCACTTTTCCTTATTTTTAACATCTTACATTAATAGGGTACATGTGTTGTAAATAGTGAACCAATACAGTTACCTTGTTATTTGCCAAACTCCATACTTGACTTTGTTTCCCTTAGTTTTGACCCGATGTCCCTTTCTGTCCCATGATCCCACCAGGATCCCACATCACATGTAGTGGTCAGGTCTCTGTAGGTGCTTCTTGGCTGGGGCAGTTGCGAGGTCTTTCATTATTTTTGATGACCTTGACGATTTTGAGGAATCCTGGTCACATATTTTATAGAATATCCTTCTATGGGAATGCATCCAGTGTTTTTGCATGATTAGACTAGTTTTATGGGCTTTTGGGGAAAAGACCACAGAGATGAAGTGCCACTGTCATTACACCCTATCAAGGGTACCTCCTATCAATGTGATATCAAAATGATATACAACTACTAATGCTGGCCTAGAGCACCTGGCAGAGGTAGTGTTTGTCAAGTTTCTCCACTGCACATGTCTCTGTTCTTCCCTCGTTCAACTCTGTCCTCTCTGGAAGGAAGCCACGGCATGTAGTTCATTCCTAGAGTCCCGAGTTCTGCTCTGCCTCCTTGAGGGTGGAGGGTTTCCATAAAATTGTTTGGAATTCTTCTTCATGGGGCGTTTGTCTCTTCTCCCCCACTTACTAATTTATTGAACCATGTATTTATGTCCTCTTTATATGGACTCATGGCTCCCAGGCACCGGGTTTATTGGTTGCTAATGGGGTATCGTTTCTCCGGAGCCCTCTCAGCTGACAGCAGGGAAATACATGTACGTACATTAGTTGGAGTGTACACACATGTCTGTGAATATTTCTGTATGTAACCATCTGGAGCCATATGAAACTACACATGAGTTCTTACCGACGTCTCCAACTCCAACCACATGAGTCATTCTGGCCTCCTCCCCTGGAGTCCCTGTAAATTCTCACTTCAAGAGTGGGAAGCCTGATTCTCACCACCCACCATCCATTCACTTAATTGTTCAATTCTAGGATTCACGTAATGCAGTATCAGCATTGTTAATCCATGCTCCCATGGGAAACCACTTTATCTGCTGGGGTACACTGCTTACACCCAGCTCCTTCTGCCTTTAGTCTTACAGATTCCACTCATTTCTAGAGTTACTAAGGTCAGCACCCACCCCCTCCCTCTCCAGTGAGGTTGTTTCACATGTTTGTCATACAGACAGATTCTCAGGTCATAGCCAGTGTTCCATCCTGGGATCACCCAAGCTCCTAAATGATTTTTAAAAATTTTCCGCATGTTAGGATGCCCTCTTTGTGCTGGAAAGCTCTGTGGGTTTTGATAAATGTATAAGGTCAGGTATCACACAATTTTACTGTCTTAAAAAGCCCTCTGTACTCTACCTATCCGTCCTTCTTTTCTTGCTTCCCTCCCTCCTGGCCACTGCTGATCTTTTTCCATAGTTCTGCCCTTTCCAGAACGCCCAATAATTGGAATCATACGGTATTTGGCCTTTNGCCCTCTGTACTCTACCTATCCGTCCTTCTCTTCTTGCTTCCCTCCCTCCTGGCCACTGCTGATCTTTTTGCTCTTTCCATAGTTCTGCCCTTTCCAGAACGCCCAATAATTGGAATCATACGGTATTTGGCCTTTTACTTTGTGATATGCATTTAAGTTTCCTTCATGATTTTTTTGTGGCTTGGTAGTTCATTTCTTTTTGTCACTGACTAATGTTCCATTGCACAATGTGGCACAGTTTGTTTAGCCGTTCACTTACTGAAGGACATCTTGGTTGCTTCTGGTTTTGGGCATTACGAATAAAGCTGCTGTATTTCTGCTAGCAACCCTTTTTTTTCACTTCCTGTATGTATTCATTTCTTGTGTACGCCTTTGAACCAGTTTTTCTGTCTTGCCAGTTCCCTCATTAACAACACGTGCCCACTATATTATTTGTATGAGTTACATTTTTAATCTTTTGACAATCATACATTGACATGCTCTTTTTATAAAATGCCTTTGGGATGATGTATTCCTTCTGCGGCTTGGGGCACATGCTGTATGACCTACCTCATTTCCATAAGCGTGGCCCTTGATGTGGCCTTGGGTTGGGTGAGCACTTCTAAGGGGAGCCAAGGCGAGCATTTCTGATGAGTGGTGCTGTTGTGGTTATGCAAGAGAGTTTGTTGAAAGTACTACTTTGCTAACGCTCCTTGAGATGATTCTGTGTCCCGTAAGACTTTCATCAGGGCCCTAGGGGCACCTGAGTGGGTCAGTCAGTTGAGCATCCAACTCGTGATTTCATGATTTCAGGTCAAAATCTCATGGGTCATGGGATTGAGCCCCTTGTTGGACTCCTTGCTCAGTAGAACCTTCTTGTCCCATTCTCTTGCCCACCCCCCCCAATAAATAAATAAATCCTAAAAAAAAAAAAAAGAAGACGACTTTCATCAGGTCACATTAAGGACATTATTAGTGTAAGGAGCATGGCAGGAGAGGGGGATGGAAACAGCACAGGGTTTGAGGACTTCTCTGTTACTCAGCACCAAGTCCATTAACACCTGGAACCTAAGCTTCCTAATTTTTTAAAAGGTAGGAAACATGTTAGCAACACAATGATACTATGATGGATAAAATATCCTAATCCATTGAGATATTTGCTTAAAAGAAATGAAATCATGTATGTGAAATACATTCTAAGCTCTATAAAAGCATGAGTTGTTACTGTCTAGTACAGGGGTCGGCAAAATTTTTCTGTGAAGGAACAGATAGCAACATTTTCAGCTTTGCAGGCTACATGGTCTCTGCTGCAACTACTCAACTCTACCATGACAGTTCAAAGGCAGCCATAGACGGACAGCACATAAACCAACTAGCATAGCTGTGTTCCAATAAAACTTTGTTTATAAAAACAGACAGTGATCTGTATTTGGCCCACGGGCTGTAGTATCCTGACTCCTTGTCTAGAATAAGTGTGGAAAGATACAAACTGCTCTTTTCCCTTTTCCTTCTGAAATCTCTTCCAAGTACAGTGCTGAGGAGGACATCCAGTCATTTACTGAGGGTCTTGACTCACAGTCTACAAAGTCTCTAGGTGGGTTGAGTTACTTGTCAGCCCAGCTCTTTAAAAACACAACTGCGTCCCTGCTTTCTACCCAGGGTCCCATCTTCTCTGTGGGTGGGGCTTACCCTGCTTCCATAGGAACTGCCACACTCATCTGTCCATAAATCTGCTCACCTGCTCTCTGGGCCATATTATTACGTGTCTGGGAGGACCGAAACCCTGTTATTTCTTTAGCTGAACCAGGGAACTGAAAGAGAGTGCCACAGGAGGGGAAGACCAAGATCTTTGCCTGTGTCTTAGAGAGGTGCTTTTATACCTGAATTCATTTAAAACTTGCAATTATTCTGTGAGGTAGGTTTTGGCACACAAATTTCACATTTGACAAGTTAAAATTTTAGAGTTAGTTCATTTGACTTTTCATATATAAACATGTCTTCTGAAGTTGTGACATCTCAGTTTCATAGAGAGTAGAAAATTTCATGTTGTCAACTCAAGGTAACTCAGTCACTTCTGGACTTGAATTCAGCTGAACGGTTTTAAACTCAATTAGTGCAAGTTCCCTCATCCCCTCCTTCACTCCTTGTGTGCAGATGGGGTGAGCCAAATTTCTGGGGTGTTGGTTTATATAACATCCTGGTGGGGAGGGGTCAACACCAGCTTCTGTCTCCTATGTTCTCCTGAGAAGTTTGTCTTTTCTAGTCCACGTGGTCCTTATGGATTTCTATCATGTCTGTGAGGATCACACATTCCTCCCTCATCTTGTCCCAAACCCTGGCTCCTTTGGGACTGTGACTTCTGCACAGTCACTTTCCTGATCATGCAGAGGCTCACAGGAACCTTTTGCTCATGGTTCTATGAGGGTGCCCTGTGGTTCACCTGACCTTGAAATTTCCTTCTAGGGCCATTTTGGATATGAGGCTTTTCTTCAAGATTTGAATTCTGAGCTACTCCCAGGGAAGCCAGACAATGGGCTCTTTGGCTCTGGACACCCTTTAAGGTTATCTGGGATTTCTCTCTTCCCTTTTGTCCAGCGTTTTAGGTCCATGGAGGGGGCCACTGGGCAAGGCACTTCTTAGGGACCTAAATGTTGGCTTGTAGCCTTGCTTACTCTTCATCCCACGATCATTGACTCCATCTTTGGTTTTTTCAAGTAGAGACAAATGGTACATTGTCATCCTACATATTTTCCTGTTCTTTAGTTCATAGTATACACTCTGCAGAATTCTTAAGGATCCTACCTAGTTCCTTAGTTCAACATTTTCTGTCACAAACACTTTTCTCTTTCAAACCCCCTGCCTGCTGTAACAAAGAGGTGGGTTTTTTTTTAAGCTTTATTTTTTCAGTGTTCCAAGATGCATTGCTTATGCACCACACCCAGTGCTCCATGCAATACATGCCCTCCTTAATACCCACCACCAGGCTCACCCATACCCCCACCCCCATCCCCTCCTTAACCCTCAGTTTGGTTTTCAGAGTCCACAGTCTCTCATGGTTCATCTCCCCCTCCAGTTTACCCCAATTCACTTTTCCTTTCCTTCTCCTAAAGTCCTCCATTTTATTCCTTATGTTCCACAAGTAAGTGAAACCATATAATAATTGACTTTCTCTGCTTGACTTATTTCACTCAACATAATCTCCTCCAGACCTGTCCATGTTGATACAAAAGTTGGGTATTCATCCTTTTTGATGGCTGTGTAATATTCCATTGTATATAGAGACCACATCTTCTTTATCCATTCGTTTGTGCTCTTTCACCGTTTGGTGATTGTGGACATGGCTGCTATGAACATTGGGGTACATATGGCCCTTCTTTTCACTACATCTGTATCTTGGGGTAAATACTCAGTAGTGCAATTGCAGGGTCATAGTATAGCTCTATTTTTAACTTTTTGAAGAATCTCCACACTGTTTTCCAAAGTGGCTGCACTTGTTTGCATTCCCACCAACAGTGTCAGAGGGTTCCCCTTTCTCCACATCCTCTCCAATGCTTGTTGTTTCCTGTCTTGTTCATTTTGGCCATTCTAACTGGTGTAAGTTGGTATCCCAATGTGGTTTTGATTTGAATTTCCCTGATGGCTAATGATGATGAACATTTGTTCATGTGTTTGTTAGCCATTTGTATGCTTCTTTGGAGAAGTGTCTGTTCATGTCTTCTGCCCATATTTTGACGTGATCATGTTTTTTGGACATTGAGCTTGAGTAGTTCTTTATGGATCTTGGATATCAGCCCTTTGTAGTGTCATTTGCAAAAGTTTTGTTTTCAAGATAATATCTCTGCATGAGGCTCTAAGAAGTCTGCTTCAGAACTCATAGTTGAGCAATTATTTCTTTGAGTTTAGCACATTTGTCTTCCCCCTAAGAACAGTATGTATGGAGAATTGGTTTCATTTTATTTGTTCGGTTTTTCCCTAGAAACAAATATTATGAAAAGCTTAAGATCAGATTAAATACAGATGTTTCTTTGTCTAAATGATTAAGGGAAGAGCACAAGGAAGGAGGAGGAGGAGAAACCTTGAGTAGCATCTCAAAATATAATCTATGCATCCTCACATATGAGGAAACAGAGGCCCCAAGGGCCCAGGGCACACCAGAGAGATTGGAGGATGTGCAACTCTAAGCCAGGTCAGTGGCCAGGCCTGCCTGATTCCAAAACAAAACTGAGGTAGGGGGAGAGTTAAAAAAGGAAGGAGTTTTCCATTTCAGCAGATCTAAATGCTGCAGAGATGCCCAGAGAGGAAAGAATGAAGACATAAGTTTTTTAAATGAAACAGAGATTCAGATAACCATTGACAGGTTTGCTCTATGCTAGACTTTGTCCCCCATCACAAAACCGCAGACTTACAAGTCTTGCACCACTTGCTCCACTGAGGTATTTCTGACTGTTAAGAGCTCCCAAGGAGTGTGTGTTCTTAACATTTTATTCTGGGTGTCCAGTAGGAGAAGGTTCTAAACACTAGAACGTCAGCACGGTCACTGTGGTAGAGGGAAGCAAGCGAGGGCAGGAGGGTGGATGAGTCCTAACAACAGGAGCACTCATATGGGCCAGATTCCTGGTGATCTTTTGGGGGGTTGTCTGACCTGGGGAGAGGAGAAATAAGCTGGTGGCTTTGCTTCTCTGCTCCCAAGAACTGTCTTGGGGCCTCTTCTCTTCCCTGCCAGCCCCCTGAGACACACGTGATGTGCTAGCCGGACCCTCCCAGAACTGGCTTTAAGTGTGGGGAAGGGCTGGGGAGCAACTGTGCGGGCCTGAGCTCTCCTTGAGGGTTAGGGTTTGTGATGTCTGTCTCCCCAGTGAAAAGGGAATTCAAATGATCGGATGTGATTTTGGGGGCGGGGGCAGTGGGGAAGTCTTTTAAAGCTTTTTTTTCCCTTTCAGTACACATTCACAGATTTTAGCGGAAGTCTTTGTCAGACCTCCTGTTCTGATATTTTGCTCATCAAGCGTGGTTCACGTATAGGTAAAGTACAGGGGATTTTTAGGGCCTAGAAACTTCTCTGTGATGCAGTGATGATGGACACCTGTCATTGCACATTCTATGGATTTTGACAAGTATATAACACAAAGAGTGAACCATAATATAAACTGTGGGCCTTAGTTAATAATAATGTATCCGTATCGGTTCGCCATCTGTAACAAAGGTACGACACCAAAGCAAGAAGGAGGGAGAGGGGGTATTGCTGTACTTTCTGATCCATTTCTCTATAAATCTTTAACTGTTCCTTAAAAGTAACACCTGTAAAGATAAGGGAAAAAAAATCAAGTTCCATGTATAAATGTCAGTCCCTCCTTTTTATTCCTTCTCCCCAAATTCTTCCCCACAATAACTGAGTCCACCTTTGGAGACATGCTTCTTTGGGTGAAATGTCTGGTTCCCAGTCTTTTTACTAAGATTTGCTTTTTTCCTCCTTACCCCTTCCTCCCTTTCTTGTATTAATGGCCTGGGGGGTGGTTATTGGAGTTCGGTTATTCTGGTGCAGACCCCTGTAGAGAGAGATTGGAATCTTGCCTGAAGGCTGAGATCTCCCTTTGTATTAACAACCTGAGACAAGTGTCCCTCAGGGTGGATGATGGGCCTATGCAAGGGTGGGGGAGGGCACTTCAGGGGCGCTGGATGTCTGCAAGATGCTCTTGGATGGGAGGTTTTAAAGGTGATGCCTGGAGGCAAGCTGGAGGTAGAGAGAGAGGAGTTCTGGTGAGACCTCTTTGCCCTGGAATCTTCTGGGCACAGTCAGCTCTGGTTGTCTAGCAATTGGTTACTCTTTGTGACTATTTGCCTCTTATTGTGCTCTGGCCCTTCGTGCAAAGACTTCTTTGAGCTTCTAACCTAGAGAATGAAAGGAAGGGATTTGGTCCATACTTGGGTATGAGTGTCAAAGGGGCAATACTCTCCTTCCTGCTTCGATGATAGCAGGGATCCATGTGGCCCCAGGAGAATGTGAAGCTTATGGACATAGCAGGCTGTGGGGTCTGGAGACATTTTCCTACTAATCTTGAGGGATTAATTTATTTTCTCATGACAAGTGGTCTTTTCTTACATAATCTCTAGAACTAAGTATACGATTAATTCTCAGAAATTGCAAAGGGGCTGGACCAGAAAGGATGAGACTCTGGAGTTCATTCATACACAGTAGAGGTGACAGCAGAAGAGCAACCTTGCCTGCGTTTCATTGGTGCCAAGTGCCTTCCCGTGGGGGTTTTATGTTGCTGGGACCAGCCTGCCCCCAGACATCTGCTCCTGAGGAGGTTCATTTTCTACCTGCATTTGGATAACATGCTGGGTTCCTGGCTTCTCCTGCTCTGGTCTCCCTATGTGCCTATTGTTTCAGAGTACAAGTCAGTAAGCTGAACTACAGAGGGAGGCCAAGGCACCAGTTGGCCAAGGCACCAGTTCTTACCTGCAGACTGCAGACTGTGGAAAATGCGATGCATGTGATCTTGTTGTCTGTGAGAAGAACAGAAAAAGGTAATTTCTGGAGGGTCTGTAACTTTCAAACATTATGGCTGTGGAGTTGAAAAGCAAGCAAAAATGATTTGAGGCAGATGATTTTTTTTTTTAATGCCCTCAGCAAGGTATATGCAGTAGAGCCAGCTTCTCCTTATCTGTCATAATCTAAAACTCAGGTGTGGGGAGCAAGTGGGGGACTGCAGTGGACTTGGAGGGCAGGGCTTTTTCCACTGAAAGAACTCTTTCAAATGGACTGGGTTGAAAACTAATAGCTTTCTCCCAGCCAGCCCTCAATCTCTCTCTTTTTCTCTCTCCCTTCCATTCTATGTATGTATGTATGTATGTATATACATATGTATGTAGCTAGCTATCTTCCTATCCACCCATGCATCCATCCATCTTCTAATTTTTCTAGGCTTTTTTTTTTTTCCTTTTTGAGAAACGTCAGGGTCTGTATGGAGGTGCTGGTCACTATTCCTTGTGCCTGTTGATTCAGGACTCTTGGTACATTTCACTTTGAAGCTGTAGATATAAGGTTGAAATAGGTGAAGCTGTAGATATAAGGTTGAAATAGGTGAAGTTCCAGTAGAAAATGATTATCTCTTTGCAATGTCTATTAAGTGGCATCTTACAGGACCTGAAATTCAGACTATTATATAAAACAGGCCTCAAACTATACCTTTGGTGAAAACACCAGCTTTTTTTCACATGGTATTATTCAAATGGAGGCATAGCAAATAGTTCTTTAGAAAAAAGTAATCGTCACCATCAAAAACAAGATAATATGAGTGTTACAACACATATGAGCATTGTATATGCTGATTAAGCAAGAGAAAAATGATTATTCACTTTCCTATCTATGAGCATCATGGTAGGGCTGGGAAACATGGTTGGACCTGGGAGATATTTGGAGTAGAATCTTAGTTTTGTTTTGTTTTTGTTTGTTGTTTTTTTCTAGAGAGAGAAAGAAAGACAGCAAGTGGTAGGGAGGGGCAGAGGGAGAGAGAGAATCTTAAGCAGGCTCCATGCTCAGCATGGAGCCCAACACAGGCTCAATCCCACGACTCTGAGATCATGACCTGTGCTGAAATCAGGTGGTTTAACCAATTGAGCCACCCAGGTGTCTCCAGAATTATAGATTTTTAAAGACATGTTTGCTAGTCCAATGGGGACTCTTGCTTTTTATGTCTGAGCAGGAGTTCCCATAGCTTCAGGCTTCTGTGCCATTCCTCTTGTATCCCTGTGCCCTCAGATCTCAATCAATGCAACCTGGGGCTGTGTAGTGCAGCTGAGTTCAGCCAGCCCGGCACATATCCTTTGTGACCTTCAGCTCCCCTTTAGTTGACCTTTTGGAGTTTGAAGTTTCAGGAGAGATACTTTCAGGGGGATTTGTGTAGGAGCAAAAAGATGTGTTCCTATAGATCATGAGCAAGTGGGTAGAGCCTGTGAAGAAACTGCTTATGGTGAGGCCAGAGCCTTCTCACACATGCCTCCATCCATCTATCTCTCTATCCATGTATGCATGTATCCATTCATCCATTCATGCGTACTGTTCATCTACCCATCTATGTATCTGCCCATCTGTGCATCTGCCCATCCATGCATCCATCTCTGCTTCCATCCTTCCACCCAAGTCTCCCTAAGAGCACAAGATGCAAAACAGATGGCACAGGAGGGGAATTAGTGTGAGCAGCTTTGGGTGGTTCAACTACTATTTATAGCACCGCCCCCCCCATATCCTTGCTCCCTTTTATCACAATAGAATTTTTAGCTTGATGGGTGATTGTATTTCACAGCTAGAGACTGCATTTCCCAGCATCTCTTGCAGTTAAGTGAGGCTGTTTGATGAAGTTCTGGCTAAAGAGATGTGAGTGGGAGTGATAGATGCAGTTTCTGCCCTCACCTCTTCCCCCAAGCCTGCTTCCTGGAATGTGGGTGTGGTGCTGAGCTCTCCTGGCCCAGGCTTCAGGGAGGTAGCTTCTGGATGGCAGAGCAGGAAGACAGCAGGAGGGTAGCTCCCTGGGCTGCTCTGGTGCAGAGAATTAGGCGCAGGGGAAGAAGCCTCCATCTTTTCTAGGCTGCCATTATTTTGGGTCTTTGTTTCAGGAGCCAGATCTGTAATTAATACAAATTCAGAAGAAACTCTACTCTGATACCCAATGGAAGGGATCACAGAAAGAGGTACAGTTTTTTTTCAATATTACTGGTGTAAGGGAGAAGAGATCTAACAATTTTAGTTTTCGCCATATCACGCCAGTCTAATCTTTTGAAAGGAAGTATTATCAGTGAGCTAATTGTCAGTGCAGTTTCCCTAATGATATCGGGACAGGTCTGGACCAATGCTGGTCCTGTATGTGAGCAGAGGGCAAAGGAGGGAAATGAGAGGAGAGAATTAATTGCTGCTTATTTGAGTATTGTGTCACAACCAGGGAGTAGAGAGCGGGATTCCAGCCTGGGCCCATTTGGCTCCAAAGCCCATCTCTCTTCATTTGGCACTAATCATTTTAGAAAACTCTGAGACGTCCAGCTACTCTAGAGTCTAGGGTGGTTTCTTTGAACTAACCTCTTTGGACATCCATGGCATTTGATGCCAAGTTGATCTAAGCCTCTTTGCTCATCAATATTGAAGGGGTTGGTCTAGTACTTTTATCTAAAGTGTGCAGATCAGGATTCCTACATTCTCTCTCCAGTTCTGTTAGAAAGCGAGAGGTAATCTTGGTGGCTTGAGATTTCTTGTGGCAAAGAACAAAATATAATGTGAAAAGCCTAGGCTCTTAGGAAGGTCATGGTTGGGAGAACAGGAGACAGTATGGACAGGTGGAAGCTAGGTGGCCATGGGTGCGAAGCCCAGTTCTTGGAAAATGATTTCATCTGCCTGATCTTTCATTTTCTTGCCCAAGGGTTGGATATAGTATATGCCAAGTTCCTAACCTATACTAGATGCTATTATAGCTACTGTATACCCAGCACTTTGTGCTTGTCAGGCCTAGTGTGGCTCCTGCACCATGGCACAGGAATTGATTTTATTTTTAAAAAAGATTTTATTTATTTATTTGACAGCATAAGCAGGTAGAGCAGCAGGCAGAGAGAGAAGGAGAAGCAAGCTCCCCACTGAGGAAGGAGCTGAACCAGGGGCTCGATCCCAGAACCCTGGGATCATGACCTGAGCTGAAGGCAGCCACTTAACCAACTGAGCCACTCAGGTGCCCCAGGAATTGATTCTAAGACGCTTATAATTCCTTGCAGTTTCCAGCCATGATTTGGTGGGTCACGGCAATGAGTGACATGTAAAGAGTATGGCAAACTCTGGCACCAAAGATTAGAAGACTGGCCAAAGGACAGTTCTCCATACCTGGCCAAGAAGACTAAATTGAGACCCTCTGGTTATGCCCATTAAAAAAAATTTTTTTTTTACTTATTTGGGAGAGAGAGGGTGCATGAGTGGGAGGGAGGGGCAGAAAGAGAGGAAGAACCAGGTTCCCTACTGAGCAGCGAGCCCGACATGGGGCTCTGTCCCAAGACCCCGAGATCATGACCTGAGCCAAAGGCAGATGCTTAACCAACTAAGACACCCAGGCCCTAAAGTTGGTTTGCTTAAGCCTGCTTTTTTCTGGACTTTTGCCCAACTGGGGATGCTATGTACTTATTTGAACAATATCTAGGAAGGGAGGAAGAATGATGAATAGGTGAAGCAAAATCTTTTCAATATCTCCTTTGTGATTTACAAAATAAATATGACACCATACCACTAAAGGATTCTTCCTAGGAAAATGGAACTATTGTACAGAGGAACATTTCAAGAAGACTGGAAAGTCTACCTGTACTTGTAAAATTGTTGAGTATAACAGCAAGAGAAGAGATACTTGATCATATTGCCATTTAGAAAAAGTTTCTGAAGCTTTTCCCAGACTCGGGCCCATACTTTGGTAAAAGAATGAATCTGTTTTATCATCTGATTCTTTCCAGTCTATCTTCCATTCATGTTGATGGAATAATATGTATAATATACTTAGATCCAATATACTGGATGTATAATAAGCAATTATTAGTAAGATGAATTCCTTCATTTCTCCTGCTTGACTTCTTCCACTCTGGTGCTTTTATGATTTTATAACTGACTGGCCACATTCACTTTCCTCTCTTCTCAATTCAGTCATTTTTTGGTCTTGCAACTGATGTGTAGATCATCTAAAACAGTGAAGGAGTTTTATTGTTTCATCCAGAACATGTGTGCATAGTAATTAGCTCTACTTTCAAGATGCATTTTTTGGGAAAGAAATCAGACAAGAAGTGATGCTTGGGCTGAGTTTTTTTTTTTTTAAAGATTTTATTTATTTATTTATTTGACACAGCGAGAGAGAGATCACAAGTAGGCAGAGAGGCAGGCAGAGAGAGAAGAGGAAGCAGGCTCCCCGCTGAGCAGGGAGCCCGATGCGGGCCTCGATCACAGGACCCTGGAATCATGACCTGAGCCGAAGGCAGAGGCTTTAACCCACTGAGCCACCCAGGCGCCCTTGGGCTGAGTCTTAAAGAAGGTTCTTTCCAGGTATAAAAGATGAAGAAGGAGTCCAGGTAGAGTATAGGGGTGAGAAAGAGCATGGGGGAAAGTGCAGGTGGCTTGGAAGATTGTTTGGGTGCATGTGGAGGTGGAGGGAATGCTGGAGGTGTGGGTGGGAACCTGTGATTCTCTGGAAGATGTTCAGCTGGGGATGTGGGGTAGGATGGACTTGGATTTTGAATTAAGAATGAGGAACCTGACCAGATTTCCATTTTTGAAGGCAACTGTGACAGCATTGTGGGCAACAGCAAGTCTTCCAAGTAGCCCCTGTTCCCTCATTTCTAAAGTAGGGACAAGGGGCACCTGAGAGGCTCAGTCAGTTAAACCTTGGACTCTTGATTTCAGCTTGGGTCATGATCTCAGGGTCGTGAGATGGAGCCCCCTGTCAGGCTCCGTGCTCAGCGGGGTGCCTGCTTGAGATTCTCTCTCTCCCTCTCCCTATTCCCCTCACCCCACTTGGACTCTCTCTCTCTCAAATAAATTCTTTAAAAAAAATAGAGACAATAGGTTTTGCATGAAGATTAGAGGAGATAATATATGTGAAAATGCCAAACATGTTAAACTATTATTACTCTTGTGTGACTTCTTTGAGTCATGGATGAGTTAATATGCTTACTTTTTCAGGAAGAGACCAGCTTTGTCATCTGAGGTGAAAAAGATATGCTCGGCATTGTTACCTGATTTATATAGCTTCCTACTTCCTTAAACATCTGGTTTTTAAAATGGGAGTGGCTATTACTATTTGCTGTCTGCTTTCGCTTAAATTTTAATTCCCACCAATTGGAAGGGTGGTGGGGAGCTGGTGAATATTGACAATAGAAGAGAAGAAGAAAGGGTTTTTTCCTGCTGGTTGTGCTTTCATCCTTTCAGGAGCCATTAAGGAAGAAAAACATTTCCTTCTTCTCCCAGCAGGTAGGAAGTCAGGTGCCTGAAGACATCATAGTTCATTAAATCTCTCTTCCCAAAAGAGCATCGGTTGTGAGTAGTGAACAGAAGCCTGGTAAATAAATAGCTAAATGTATGGAGAAGCATATGAGGCATCTTATAATGTGGAATACTGATCTGATTTTATTCAGGGTGGTATTAAGAAGGACCCTGGTTCCTAAAGAACATTAGAACGTTTTCAGAGCTCAAGTCTGCATCCTGTCTCACTGCTTGGTGATGATGTGGCCCAGGGAATGAGGTCACCTCTTTGAGACCCTCCCCTTTTCTGTCAGTGGGGAGGGTTTGAAATTGTCTGACTCAAGCACTCCTTAGTGCCCGACAATGACAGCACTGTAAGTTAAGGGCTAGGAGAGGAACAGCCTCAGCTGTGGGAGCTAGCACTATTCCCTTCTCATGGGGGCAGGAGACATTTAAGTCGCTTCTAGGCACGAATCTTAACGGACACTTAAACAGGAAAAGGATTTGGTTTAGTCTCTAAACGATCTCGAGGGATTGGGTTTTGTCTGTGAAAGGTCTTGAGCCTGAGTAAGTACTAGAGTCCAGCGCTTGCCTTGTGTCATGGGGCCCAGGTGACAGTGGGTCCTGCCAACCTGACCATGCCACATGGACCTGGCAGCAGGGCATAAAGGTGCCGAGATGGCCATTTTTGGCTGCAGAGATGGGAGCTGGCATGAATGGTGAGCAGGGGTAAGACAACATAGTCCACACGGCTGCGGGTGTGAAAGTCAAACTCTGTCTTTATTCTTTTACCATTTTATTTGGGCTAGGTAGCAGCATTCTTGGGAAGCTTCTTGGAAGGGGAGGAGAGGAATTCTGTTGGATATAAATCTTACCTTTGAGCATCAATTATATCTAAGGCCTATTTTCAGCACATTTCATGTTAAACTTTTCAATGGCAAGTCAAGGAATAGGAGGAGGATGGGCTCAGAGAAAAGGTTCTTTGCAGGAGTTCAATGTAGCGGCCAAAAGTTGACTCTTCCATTTCATTATGCATGCGCCTTGGAGTTATGCTTTTTGGAACATGAATTAAGAGACTTTCCAGCTAGCATATAGCTTTCCCCATCTTTCTTGCACCTCTGCCCTTGGCTGATCTGATGCTCTACTTTCCTGACCGACATCACTAGCAGCTCTGTTATGGGTCTGATACCACGCACATTCATACCACAGCCACAAAACAAGGCTTTCTAGGTGCTCTGTCTTTTCCAACAGATACCTTTCCACCATCCCTGACTCCACCAAAACGAAGCAGAAGCACATCCTGAGTTGATCATTTCCTCTGGGCTCAGCCAGGCACATAGCAAGAATGTTGGCTGGTGAGGGGCTCAATACACAGCCCACTTGACTGATGTTCAGGCTTGACGTACCCAGGCAAAATCTGCAAGGATATTCGTAGACATTTCAAGTGATTGACTCTTCTGAGGAAATGCTACATTAATATATATATATATATATTATTTTTTAAAAAACCACAATTGAAAAAAATTCTTTGCCATTGGGTAGAATTAAATCTGACAAGAAACCCTAGGAGTTTTTTTTTTATTAGTACCATTATTATTTTCTTTGGCTCCATGTATTATATTGGTAAAATGACAAAAAAATAAAAAAAGGAAGAAAAGGAAAAAATTGTAAAAAGGCAAATATTTTGTACAAAATTACAAAGTTTTAAAAGCTCTTTAAGTATATTTCATATTACCACTAAGAGTTGGCCTATAAATCTGTATGTCTGCATATTTTTCTTACATTTGGGATTTTAGAAATGTAAGGTACTGTTTACACAATACAGTTTAAGTTCTTAGAGCTCAACAACCAATGACAGCCTTTTTTCGATTGGAGCAATCCATACTTTGGAAGATGTGATTTGCATAATTGTGCAGTTATTGGCTGAGAAAAATCTATGTGATTCAGTCCATTTGCATACTGAAAATCAATGCATCATACTGGGGGAACATTTTAGTTCTGAAGTCCTTGAGTAAAGGAGGATGGTAAAGGTAACCAGCTGTCAATTTTTTCAAGAATTGGTTTTCAGTGCTTTTTTCCCAATCTGGAGAGAAGGTGATACAATCAGAAAGCAGTATCCTTTCCCTTTGAGAACCATCCAGAAATTCGCTCATGTTATTACATCACAGTCCATTATAATGCAGATGATATTACTAAAAGAGAGGAAAAATAATGGGCATTAGCTTTTCTTAAAGAATACCATTAGTGCACAATTCAAAAAAAGGAACATTATTTTTATAGGAAAGATTCCAAAATACAATATTCAATTATTTTTTTCAAAGAAATTCCTGTAAGGTCATATTCAGATTAACTAAAAGGTAAATTTCCTTTTGAAGAAGTCTATTCTGGGCTCAACTCAATTCCCAAGTGGCTAAACAAGGCAAACAAATGACAAGTCTGGGTCACTCTCATCCTCTACTGTAATTTCTTTCTTTTTTTAAAATTGAGGCATAGCTGACATACCAAGTGTACAATATGATTTGATATTTGTACACATTCTGAAATGATCACCCCACCAAGTCAACATCTGTCATCACACATAGAAAAATAATTTTTTCTTATAACTTCTTAAAGTTTTAATTTTAATTCCAGTTAGTTAACATAGAGTGTTAGTTTCAGGTGTAGAATATAGTGACTCAGCAATTCCTGGTGCTCATGATGACAAGTCACTGCTTAACCCCCAATGCTGATTTTACACATTCCCCCAACCTGCCTCCCTTCTGGTAACCATCAGTTTTGCTCTCTACAATTAAGAGTCCATTCCTTGGTTTGTCTTTCTCTCTTTTTCCATTTGTTCATTTGTTTTGGTTCTTAAATTCCGCATGAGTGTAATCATATGGTATTTGTCTTTCTCTCCCTGATTTTGCTTACCATACTCTCTAGCTCCATCCATTTTTCTATTCTGTTCCATGATTTGTTCCATGATCTACATGTCTGTTTTTATGCCAGTACCATAGGGTTTTCATTACTGTGCCTTTGTAATATAGTTTGAAATCACATATCAAAATGCTTCTAGCTTTTAATTCTTTCTCAAGATGGCTTTGGCTCTTTGGGGGTCTTTTGTGGTTCCATACAAATTTTAGGATTGTTGTATTTCTGTGAAGAATCCCTATGGAATTTTGATAGAGATAGGACTGAGTTGCTTTGGCTAGTATAGACATTTTAACAATATCCTTCCAATCCATGAGCATGGAATATCTTTGCATTTATTTATGTCGTCTTTAATTTTTTTCATCAATGTCTCATAAGTTTTCATTGTACAGGTCTTTCACCTCCTTGGTTAATTTATTCCTAGGTATTTTCTTTGATGCCATTGTGAGTGGAGATGTTTTCTTAATTTTTCTTAGCATTCATTATTAGTGTATGGAAATGTAACATTTTGGTATACTGGTTTTGTATCCTGCAACTTTACTGAATTCATTTACTAGCTCTAACAGGTGTTTTGTTTGTTTGTTTTGGTGAAGTGCTTAGGATTTTCTATATATAAAATCATGCCATTTGCGAATAGTGACAGTTTTACTTCTTCCTTACTTTTGGATGACTTTTATTTCCCCCCCCCCACCCCAATTTTTCTGGTTAGGACTTTTTTCCCGCCATACATTTGAAAACTCTTCTATCTCCATAAAAAAAGATGTTGAAAGGAATTTTTTAAAATTTAAATTAGCCAACATATAGTACATCATTAGTTTTTGGTGTAGTGTTAAAGATTCATCATTATCACAGGCCGTCTTAATGCTGTGGCTAGGACTTCTAATACTACATTGAAAAAAATGGCAAGAATGGGCACATCCTTGTCTTGTTTCTGATCTTAGAAAGCTTTCAGCTTTTCACCACCGAGTACGATGTTAGCTATCGGCTTGTCACATATGACCTTTATTATGTTGAGGCCTCTATATTCACTTTGTTGAGAGTTATTTTATTATAAATGGAGGTTGACTTTCATCAAATGCTTTTCTGTATCTATTGAGATATTTTTTTTTTAAAGATTTTATTTATTTATTTGAGAGAGAGAGAGAGAGATCACAAGTAGGCAGAGAGGCAGGCAGAGAGAGAGGAGGAAGCAGGCTCCCTGCCGAGCAGAGAGCCCGATGTGGGCCTCGATCCCAGGACCCTGAGATCATGACCTGAGCCGAAGGCAGAGGCTTTAAACCGCTGAGCCACCCAGGCGCCCTCTATTGAGATATTTTTATCCTTCATTTTGTTAATGTATCCCATTGATTAATATGTGGCTATTGAACCATCCCTGCCTCCTTGCAATAGATCCCACTTGCTTATGGTGTATGATCCTTTTAATATATTGCTGAATTCAGTTTGCTAATATTTTGTTGAGGATTTTTGCATCTCTGTTCATCAGGGTTGTTGGCCTGTAATTTTCTTGTGGTATACCTGTCTGGTTTTGGTATCAAGATAATACTGGCTTTGGGTGCCTGGGTGGCTCAGTGGGTTAAAGCCACTGCCTTCAGCTCAGGTCATGATCCTGTAATTGAGCCCTGCATTGGGCTCCCTGCTCAGCAGGGAGCCTGCTTCCTCCTCTCTCTCTGCCTACTTGTGGTCTCTCTCTCCTGTCAAATAAATAAAATAAAATCTTAAAAAAAAAAAAAGATAAGATAATGCTGGCTTTGTAAAATGAGTTTAGAAGCATTCTCTCTTCTATTTTTTAGAAAAGTCTGAGAAGGTTAGTATTAATTCTTCTTTGCATTGTTTGGTAGAATTCAGTGAAGCCATTTGGCTGTGAACTTCTGTTTGTTGGGAAGTTTTTGATTACTGATTCAATCTCCTTACTAGCCTGTTGACATATTCTGTTTTCTTTGTTATTCAGTCTTGGTAGGTTTATATTTCTAGGAATTTATCCGTTTCTTCTAGCCTGTCAAATTTGCTGTCAATAATTGTTCATAGTAGTCTCCTATGATCTTCGAATTTCTGTGGTATCAGTTGTAATATCTCTACTTTCATTTCTGATTTTACTTAAAATTGAGTGCTCTCTTTTTTCTTGGTGAGTCTAGCTATAGTTTTGTCAATTTTATCCTTTTAAAGAACTAGCTCTTATTTTCTTTGAGCTTGTATTTTGTCTTCTTAGTCGGCATTGCATTCCCTTCTCTCCTTTTTGTTATTTCCGACCTTCTACTAAATTTGGACTTCATTTTCTAGTTCCTTGAGATGTAAACTTAGGTTACTTATCTGAGTTTGTCTTGTTTATGGAGGTGGGCATTTATTGCTATGAACTTTTCTCTTAGAGCAGCTTTTGCTACATCCCGTAAGTTTTGGTATGTTGTATTTCCATTTTCATTTGTCTCAAGGAATTTTTTGATCTCTCTTTTGATTTCTTCTTTGATCCACTCGTTTGTTTAGTAGCATGTTGTTTAATCTTCAGATATTGGTGAATTTTCCAGTTTTCTTTTTGTAATTGATTTCTAGTTTTAGATCACTGTGGTCAGAAAAGATGTTTGATAGGATTTCAATCTCCTTAAATTTAATGAAACTTGTCTTGTGGCCTAATATATGATCTGTCTTGGAGAATGCTCCATGTACAGTGGAGGAGAATATGTATTCTTTTCATTTTTAATGGAGTGTTTGGTATATGTCTGTTAAGTCCATCTGGTCTAATATAGTGTTTAAAGATGATGTTTCCTCATTGATTTTCTGCCTGGGTAATCTAGCCATCGATGTAAATGGGGTATTAAAGTCCCCTGATACTGTATTGCTGACTATTAGGTCTGTTACTCTTTGTTTCATAAATTTAGGTGCTCCTATATTGGGTCCACAAATATTTATAAATGTTATATCCTCTTGTTGGACTGATCCCTTTATTATTATGTAACGCCCTTCTTTGTCTCTTACACTGTCTCTGTTTAAAGTCTATTTTGTCTGATATAAAATAGCTATCCCACCTTTCTTTTGGTTTCTGTTTGCTTGGTATATCTATCTTTTTCCATTCCTTCACTTTCAGCCTGTGTGTATCTTTATTGTCTGAAGTGAGTCTCTTGTTGGCAGCATGTACACAGAGCTTGTTTTCTTACCCATTCAGCTACTCCATGTAGCTGATTTTGATTGGGGAATTTAATTCATTTCATTCATTTAAAGCAACTGTTGATAGGTGTATACTTACTATCATTTAAAAAGTTGCTTTTTGATTGTTTTATAGTTCCTCTCTCTTTCTTCTCTTGCTCTCTTTGTGATTTGATGACCTTCTTTAGAGGCATATTTAGATTCTTTTTATCTTTTGTGTACCAACTACAGGTTTTACTTTACTGTTACCATGAAGCTTACATATAACTACTTATATTTATAACTGTCTATTTTGACTTGATAACTTAAGTTTGCATTCTAAAACTCTACATCTTTATCCCACTTCCCACATTTTGTTTTTTGATGTCACATGTCGTCTTGTGTATCCCCAATTTTTAGTTATTTTTTTTTACCAATTTGTCTTTTAACATTCTACCAGCTTTATAAGTGATTAACCCACCACCTTTACCATTTACTCTTACCAGTAAGATTTATACTTTTGTATGTTTTGTTACTAATTAGCACCCTTTTTTTTTTAAACTTAAAGAAGTTCCTTTAACATTTCTTGTAAGGCTGGTCTAGTGGTGATGAACTTCTTTGGCTTTTGATTATCTTGGAAACTATCTGCTTCAATTCTGAATGATAAGGCTTATGGAGTTTCCCTTGCAAATACCTGTTTTCTTTTCTCTTGTTGCTTCCCCCCCCCCCACATTTTTACTTAAATTCTAGTTAGTTAACATATATGGTAAAATTGGTTTCAGCTATAGAATTTAGTGATTCATCACCTACATGTAACACCCAGTGCTCATCTCAAGTGCCCTCCTTAATACTTATTACCCATTTAGCCCATAAATTCTCATTACTTTTTAATTGTTATGTGTCTTGGTGTAGATATCCTTGGCTCTGTCTTATTAGAGGCTCTGTGTGCTTCTTGGACCTGGATGTTTGTTTCCTTCCTCAGATTAGGGAAGTTTTCAAATACGTATTCTGCCCTTTTCTCTCTTCTCCTTCTGGGATCCCTGTAGTGTGCATGTTATTATGCTTGATGATGTTACAGAGTGCCCTTTAACCTACTCTAATGTTTTATTTTTTTCTTTTCGCTGTTTGGCTTGGCCGCTTTCCATTACCATCTTCCAGACTGCTGATCTGTTCTTCTGCATCCTCTAATCTGTTTGATTCCCTCTAGTGTATTCTTTGTTACTGAAATCTTTCGGTCCAACTGGTTCTTTTTGTATTTTCTCTTTGTTGATGTTCTCACTGAGTTCATCCACTCTTTTCTCAAGTGCAGAGAGTACTTTTATGACCAATACCTTGAATTCTTTATCAGCCATATTGTTTATGTCTATTCATTTAGCTCTTTTATTGTGATTTTTATCTTGTTCTTTTATTTGGGACATAGCCCTCTGGCTCCTCATTTTGTCTAACTGTTTGGTTCTATGTATTACATTGGTCAGCTGCATTTCTTGGTCTTGAAAGTAGTGGCCTTGTGTAAAAGAGGTCCTGGGGTGTGCTCTCACGCAGTCCCTCCCAGTCACCAGAACCAGGTGCTCCAAGGGTGTCCCCTGTGCGGGCTGCACGTGCCCTCCAGTTGTGGCTGAGCTGACTGCCTTCAGCACAGCCAGCTACACTGACTCACTTTGCCTGGTGTGGGTGCACTGGGCAGGCTTTGCTCCCTGTGCTGTTGAGAGGCCGGTCAGCAGCCACCATGAGTTCACTAGTGGCTGGGACCAGCAGTCAGGCTAGCTGCCTGCAATTAGGCAGGCCCACCAAAGGACAGGCTTGTTCCCCGCACAGCCAGCTATAGGAACATCCCCTCATCTCCCCAGGGCAGGAGTCACTTTGGAGTAGTGATATCCTGGCCAGGGCTGCCTCCTAGGTGTAGCAGGGTAGGAGCTCCCCTGGAGAGATGCTTGCTGAGATGGGTGACTGGGCTGGTTGGGGGCAGGGGGTCTGCAGGAGAATGCCAGGGCAGAGCATGTAAGGTAGATGGAGGGTGTTAGCACTGGCTCCCCTTGGCTAGCCTTGGCTTGCCTTGGCTATCTAGGCTGGAAAAAGGAAGAGAAATGGTGCCCACCAGCACTTTTGTTCCTAGGGAAATCTTCAGATCCATGCCCTTCCAGCACATGTTCTAAGATAAGTCCCAGGTGTTTTTCAAACTACTGCTTCTGTGCCATGTCTTGGGTAGAGTTATGTGTGCTGGCTTTTAAGGGTGGGGACTCAGTTTCCCATTGCTCTCTAGCTCTCCAGGTGCCTGGTGTGGGGTCTGATCCTCTCACCTCACCATGCTTGTGATGTCCTTCCCATTTTCATTAGTCACAGTGGGGGTTTGATTTCTAACCACATCTCTGCCCCTGCTATCTCTTACGGTGTGACCTCCTCTCTGTGATTAGTTGTGGGAGGTCTGTTCTGCCAGTTTTCAGTTAGTTGCATGGAGGTAGCTGCTATCTTGGGTGTCCTTGCGACAAGGTGAACTCGGGATCCTCCTATTCCGTCATCTTCCCCAGTATTCCAGTGGGCATCTTTATGACCATTATTGTGAGCACTTTATCAGGAAAGTTACTTACCTCCATTTTATGAAGGATTCTCCCCCTGCCCCCTGAAGCTTTATCTTGCTCTTTTGTTTGGAACATTTTCCTCTGTTTCTTCATTTTGCTTGACTCTCTGTGCTGGTTTCTATGCGTTAGACGAAATCACCACCTCACCCAGTCTTGAAGGAGTGGCCTCGTGCAGGAGATGAGCCTTACGGTTCAACCCCATTCTAGCTTTTGGTTGTCTCTCAAACTTTCCTATTGTCCAAGCAGCCTATTTTAATAGCTCCCCATAGTTGAGGGTGTGCCAAGACCTGTCAGTGTCCCAAAGGGGAAGAAGATCACAGCACCTAGATGCAGGCTGATTGGAAGTCAGACCTTCAGGCAGCAGTGTTTAAAGTCTGCAAATAGATACAGTCCTGTGGGACCACAGGTGTAAGCGCTGCCAGCCACCAGGGCCAGGTGATCTGGAGGTGTCCCCTAGGCAGCAGTTGCAAAAATACCAGTGTGCACAGGGAGAGCACAAAGATAGTATCCCCCCCAGCCTCTGTTCCCTAGGAACGCCTCAGATGTATGCCAACCTGACCAGTCCCCTAGCCCACCAGACATGGGCAAGAGCTCCCCTCCAGGAGATGCTGGTGCTCTGGAGCACAACAGAGAGAGAGAGCACGGAGACAGTGACTGTCCTGCAAGACCTCTGGAAATGATCACAGTCAGTCCTTAGAGGTGTGCTTCATTACAAGCCTGCGCCTCAGGTTGCAGCCATGGTGATAAGCAGACAGGCGTCTTTCACAGAAAGTGGAGCTCCTGAGTTTGTTACCTCTTGCTGCGCCCTGGGGGGTAGTAGCTGTTTAAGAACTCTTTCTCTGCTGGTTACAATCCTGTGGGATCCATGAGTGTAAGCCCTACTGGCCACTGGAACCAAGTCATGTAGAGATGGCCCCTGGTGACAAAACTGGTGCACTGGACAAAGGTCTGAGCTCCTTTCTGGGAGATATCAATGAGCTTGAGTGAATCTGAGGGGCAGTGTGCAAGGGCTGCAGACACCAGCCTCCGTTCCTGAAGAACACGTCCACAAACCCCTAGATGTGTGCTCAACCAGAGGCCTGTCCCTTAGGCCCAAGATCCTGGACAAGAAAAGCTGCTGCTGCTGCTTTTTATTTTAGAGAGAGAGTACACGTGTGAATGATGGGGGGAGGGAGGGTGAGAGAGAGAGAGAGAGAGAGAAAATCTGCAGGCAGACTCCCCGCTGAGTGCGGAACTCACTGTGGGGCTCGATCCCAGAACCCTGAGCTCATGACCTGAGCTGAAATCAAGAGTCAGACACCCGATTGTTGAATGGATGTATGGAGGATCCAACCATAGTTAGAGCAAAATGTATTTAAGGTTTTTTTGTTTGTCACCACCATTTTCATAAAGGTTTTATGAGACATAATTCACATATAAAATTCACCCACCTAAAGTATACAATTCAGTGGCTTTTAGTATATTCACAGATTTGTACAATTTAGAAGTATCTAATTTTAGAACATTTTATCACCACCAAAAGAAAGCCATACTTATTAGGATTCACTCCCCATTTCCTCCTCCTCCCACCATAAACGTTTAAATCTAGTTCTGATGAAGAAAACAAAGACGCCCCATTCTGAAAAGAGTCATGTATTATGTGAAGCTTTAGATAAGGATCTTTTGAAATAAAATATAGATACAGCCAAAAGCCTTTTTGGCTTACAAGCTTTTCAGGGGTATAGACCATCTCCCTCCATTATCTAGCATAGCACTTGGCCCATACTAGATGCTCAATAAATACACATGTAATTGAATGTTTGGCCACCTAAAATGTCCATGTATGGAACTCTATAAAAAAGACATAACACTGGTGCCAAATTTATTAACTGACAATACTACAGATAATGACCTAGAACAGTCTAATATTTACTTCCTGTACATTAGGCACATTTATTAACTTATTTAAGCTTTCATGACAACCCCATGAAGAGGATACTGTTACTATTTCCCTGGGGTTTACAACCTTCCCCCCTGACAGAACCAGGACTAGAACCCATTTCACCCATGAACAGGATGTAAGCTCTGCTGCCCACCCGCAGATCTCCCTCCTGCTTACCTGTCTCTCTGTCCTTTTCGCAAATGAAGTTATTGACATCTTCACACTGGAAGTCATTCCACTGCCCAGCATAAATCAGCCCAGCGCAGTCTTCTCCTGGCCCGTGGCCATGACCCCAGTTATCTGGCTGTCCAGCTTTCCAATTTCTTTTAAGAAAACAGAAATTGAGTGTCATTTGCAAGTCATGCAAAAGTTTTCTTTACCCAAGAGCAGCAGAGAAATGTAAAAAACAAAACTGCAGCATGCCATTTGTCCTGGAATGAAAATGCACTGTTTAAGAAGCTGTTCTTATTCAGAATAAAAAGCAGCTGTTTTGCAGGGTAGTGTGTAACGCAGCATTTCCCTGTAGGCTTGTTATCTTTGCTGCAGTGAAATCAACTCACTGAGCTTCTTCATCAGAATGCTGAGGGAGTAAATCCTTCTGGCAACACAGTCAGATGAGTAACCTTCCAGTGTGTACCGGAATGCTGACTTCTGGGGCATGTGTGTGTATGTTTGTGTGTGAATACACATGCACTCAGTGGACATGATACACACACATACACACACACTCTCACTCTCAAGAGAACCAGAGGGATCCTTGCCCATTTTGATACCTTGCCCAGGCAGAGCGTCAGGCAGGGATAGTGAGGGACTGCTGATACATGTTTACGAGAATTTACAACCACCAACCCTGGGTTATGATAGTCTGCTTTAGAAAGAAATAGTAATTTAATCTTACTGAAAATGACTCATCCATTTCTCTGCCTCTTTTGGGAGGGAAATGCTCAAAAGCAAGTTTTCTTTAGGATGCGTTCACTTGGGGCTTGTTAACTTGGATGCTTC
This sequence comes from Ailurus styani, assembly GCA_002007465.1. Classification (NCBI taxonomy): domain Eukaryota; kingdom Metazoa; phylum Chordata; class Mammalia; order Carnivora; family Ailuridae; genus Ailurus; species Ailurus styani. The sequence goes on from LNAC01000185.1 coordinate 3,091,415, forward strand.
AGCTCAAAACACCACTTTGCCAGAGTCTGCACTCCTCGATTCTGTTTCTATGCAATAAATTTGATGTGATTCTAGGACTTAAAACTTGAAAGCTGAATCTTCTCTAAGAAGCAGGCTCTTGCATAAAAGCTTGTGGTTATGGCCTGGGAAGACAAGCTTGCCTCGTGTGGAGGGTCCGAAAAAACATGTGTGGCGGAAGGCTCTTCCCATAAACAATGACTCATTACCCCGTCAGCCATAGGGTGTCCTAGAGTCGCCCGAGGACACAGCCTCTATTGCCCTTTGTCTTTTGACAGGAGTACTGGTACGATCAGAGGGCAGTGGGAAAAGACAGGTGAAATTTTTTTTTTTTAAGACAGGTGAAATTTACAGGTAAAGGGTGAGATGAGGTAGAATTGCCTCCTCCATACTGTGTGTATATATATATATATATATGTATATATATGGATTTTTAAAAAATGGAAAGTGACCTCACTTCAATAAATCTAGTGACAAATAGATAATCTAGGTGAAACCACCAACTGAAGAGAGTAAAAATGGGTTGATACTTAGGAGGGAGCATTAGAAATACTCATTCGCATATGCAGTCAACAGATCTCCACAGAGCACCTACTACACGCCCAGATGAAGCTACGTGATGGCAACACAGCAGTGCGCGGAGAAGACGGAATTCCAGCCTTCTTGGAACTTATGTCACCGGCAAGAAACAAGTGAATTAAAAATCTACGACCACCACGGTGATGCCAGAGAGAAATGAGGTTGGAGGGAAAAACAGGTTACTTTCCCGGCTGCTTTTCTGTGTGTATTTCCATCCACCTTGTGGGACCCCTTCAGCAATGTCAACAATGCCTGAGCAGCTGGATCCTGCTGATATTTCTGCCAGCAACGCCAGGGGATTTGATTCCAATTTTGTTTACAGAATTTGAGATCTGTGATTCCTGAATGTATAATGATGGGACATTTGATAGTCTTTATCTCAGTTTACTGGAAAGTTATATAAATAGGACTTTGGAGAGAAGACCTGCTTCGTATTATTCTCTTGCATTTCCTTCCATTTAAGTAGATAAATGGGATTTAGGGACAAGACCAAAAGATAGCTGACTGATAAGAGAGGAGATAACATTTATCACCATTCTCCATTATTTTTCTAAGCCATTGGAATTCTTTGCATGCAGTGCTCAAGGTTTTCCTGTGGGACAAGAACTAGGACGCAGTCCTGTGGCTGCGAGGGAGTGATTTGAGGGGCCACTCGCATGGGAGGGTGGTAGAGGAGCCTGAAGCCAGGCTGCAGGGGGCAATTCGTCCTGTAGCCTAAGCACCCAGTCTCAGAGCATCTCTTTGGAAAAGCCAAAATCACATGGAGTGATTTGTAGCAAATACCCCGAGTCTGCATGTTTATAATACAACAGAACGGAACATGTCAGATAAACAGAGTGTATATATTTTAGAGAAGAATTTCAGCTTAAATTGTGCCTTAACCTCCTTTACAAGTAGACTCTGGAAAGAAGATGGATGAAGCCTGGGCCCCAAATCCCTGAATCCCATATTATAACAGACACATTACAGAAGTGGTTGGGTAGCAACAGACATAGGGAAGCATATTCTAAGTACACCAGGGACCTGGGAAGCACTTGGAGTCACTGCTCCAGTCAGCTGCAAACACACGAGCACATCGGCCAGTGGGTGTGAACCTCCCCACCGAGGATTTTGGTTTCTCCTCATGGCAGCAGAACATAAACTTCCCATCTTGGAAATAGCCCCTTCCAACCTCACGACTTAGTACTTGCTCATCAACCACAAGATTGACTGAGAATTCATGGCCAAGAAACTTCTGCTGGTAAAAGCCTGGCCTCAAAAACAGGAAAATCTTCGTCTTGAGAAGTGTTACTTTGCTGTAGAATTTTCTTCTGATACCAGGTTCTGCACAGATTTCTCACTGGTGGCCTGAGCCAGCACCACTCTGCTAGAAACGTGAAGCATAGACCAGAGTGAGTTTTTAGTGAATTAGATGACTCTGAGTGTTTCCTTCTGGTGGCCACCATTCTATGGCTTTCAGGTCTAAAAAAACATAATATATAATATTACGTGGAGCGGTATGCGTGGATAGAAAGGCAACCCAGTGCAGAATTGGGAGTGTTACTCATCACTTGACAGCATACTTCCACCAACTGGTGTCCTGTGCAGGAGATCAAGAAGTGGACAAGAGGAATAGAGGAACTTCAAGTGTGGTTTGGGAAACCCTCGGGGAGATGATCACGTCTCTGGGGATCTAATGTGGGCAACTGCAGGCAGGGCGGGCAGGAAAGGGCGTACGAGGCTCCCTTACAGTTGTGCTCTGAGCCAAGCCAGTGGGCAGAATCCATGTCCTACTTGTGACCGATTGATTCCCCCACTCCTACCGGGCAGCCTCTGTGAACAGTGATGAACTCTGCCAAATGACATACTTGCATTTATTCCATCAGGAGCAGAAAGCTCAGCTGTGATGTGCTCCTGGTTTCACTGATCCTCTTTCACTGTTTTCTGTGTCATTGCTTTCAGGTCATTATTATTTCCTTCCTTCTACTTATTTTGGGATTAATGTGCTCCACTTCTGCCCATATGAAGTAGAAGCTGAAATCATGGATTTTCAACTTAAACACGTTTTTTTTTTCCCCAAACATAAGCACTCTAAAGGAGTCTAAACACTATTTTAGCTGCATCCCACAAATTTTGATATGTGGTATTTTCCTTTTCTTTGACACATTTGCAGATTTCCTTTCTGGTTTCTTTGATCCATGGGTTATTTAGATGTGTGTCCTTTAGTTTCCAAATACTTGGCAATTTTGCAGATATCTTTTTGTTATTGATTTCTAATTTAGTTTTGTTTTGGTCAGAGAACACACTCTGTATAATTTCAGTTCTTTTTAAATTCACTGGGATTTGTTTGATGGTCCACCAAGTCTGTCTTGGTGAATGTGCTGAATGTACTTGAAAAGTGTGTATTTATAGCTGTTGAGTGAAACAGTCCATAAACATAGATTAAGCCAAGTTAGTGGATAGTGTGTACCATATCCCTACTGATTTTTCTACTTTTCTGTCAACTGCTGCGAGGAGAATGTTGAGATCTCCCTTGAAGCCCTGCTCTTTGCTGTGTTCACATTTAGGATTGGTATGTCTGTCTTCTTGATTATGAAATGGTCTTGGAAATCAGACTTTTTTTTTTTACACAAGTAGGAGAGCAACACGTTTCACGCATGTTGCTGCCCCTACACTCTAGGAAAGATCCTCTAGGCCAGCACAGAGGCTGGCTAACAGTGGACTCCGCAGGATAATTTCGTGAATGGGAACATGGGACGGTGGGCTACTGGATCCCAATTTCAGTCCGGAGTCTGATGCTGGCCAGGAAAGAAGTTTTCACAGATCTGTGGTGAAATGAGAAAAATAAGGACAGGTGTGTGTATGTTAGAGGAAAAGGGTTAATGGGGAGCTGGGAGACTTGGTTCATTTTTCTACAGCCTAGACAAGGCACAGGGAGGTACCAGAAGCACAGAGAAGGAGGGTGGAGGTGAGTCTGGCCAGATGGAGAAGTATCTGGGGAGACATACTGGTGAGAGACCTGTAAGAGCCTTAAGCCCAGACCCCAACCCCAGGTCATGGTGGAGAATGTTCTTCTTCACAGCCCTGCTGTGGAATCTGAATGAGACACTGTGTGTGGCATCTCAATCAGGATATGGTAAAACACCTCAATGCCAGATAGTGCTATTCTGCAGTTACTGACCAGTGTGAAGACCGTTAACGATTATGAAAAAGATAGTGATACTAATACTGGGACTAGTAGGTGACCTTTCTTGAGTACTTACTTCCCATGGGTCACACACTGTCCTAAATGCTTTATATACATAATCCCCTTTTGTTTTCACAATACCGCTGTAGGCCCTTCTGTAAGACTGGTTGCTAGGCAAGGACTTGAGATTCCGCAAGCTTGAGTAGCTGGCAGCGATGAAGGCCGCGTCCACGCCTGGAACCCAGACCTCACTGCGCTGGCTCCTTTTCTAGTCTGAGCACTGTTTATTATTCTATGTCAAATTAAGTTAGCCTTTCGTTGTTGAGGACTCATAATCCGTCTGCCCCATTTATTCTTGCTTTTAAAACTTGATCCCGGGGACTTGTCAAGTGTATGTGTTCCTCAGGGTGGGAAACGAGAGAGATGGGGGTGCTGTGGCTAGGGTGCACAGAAGACAAGCCTCTCGCGGGGCTCCACGGTGGCTGTGGCTGCGGACGGAGTTCCCGGGAAGGGGTCTGGTGAGCTCATCCTTCTCAGGTCCCAGGTACTGACGCGGGTGCTCTCTTCCCAAGGCACCCAACTCTTGCTAGAGCAGAGGGAAGAGGAGAAAAGCACTGCTTTGGGAAAGCTGGTGAAGCCTGTAATGTCTCAGCTTAATCCATCCCATGTGGGCCAATCCAGTTTTTTCTTGGAGGAAGGCTTCCAACTGAATTTCTTTTTTTTTTTTTTTAAAGATTTTATTTATTTATTTGACAGAGAGAGAGCGATTACAAGTAGGCAGAGGCAGGCAGAGAGACAGGAGGAAGCAGGCCCCCCGCTGAGCAGGGAGCCCGATGTGGGCCTCGATCCCAGGACCCTGAGATCATGACCTGAGCCGAAAGCAGAGGCTTTAACCTGCTGAGCCACCCAGGCGCCCTCCAACTGAATTTCTTAGTGAGTCTTACCCAGACCTTTTTTGCACTTAAGGCTGTGAGGAAAGTGGAGGCGGCTGATTTTTTTTTTTTTTAAGCTCATCTACCCTCAACTCCCCCCCCCCCCCCCCGCCCCNAATCTTGTCTAAGACCAGCTTTACCTTTATCCTTTAATAACTTCCGCCATCCATCTCTATCTCGGACCCTTCCAACGGTTCTGAGTCTCCTGAGGCACATCTGTGACACGCTGGGTGCTCTCCTTGGGCTACCGGCTAACCCCCCGAGTGCCAGGGTGTGGTATAGCTTCCTCTCCCCTCCACGCAGGTGCAGGGGGACCAGACAGGGTACCTGTCGGCCATTTGCCTTGGGGGGGCACTGTGAGGCTCACCTTCAGAGCAGACTTAAATCCTTCTAATGTTCCGTCTTCATGTTTGGCCACTGTTTTGTGAAGAGATGGCCTTATTCTGGTTTCTCCCTGTACTCTAATCCTGCTTGTCACGTGGAAGATTTGTCTACCTGTGCCCAGGCCCACGCACACAGAAACATCTTTTTTTTAAGATTTATTTTTTAGGGGCGCTTGGGTGGTTCCTTCGGTTAAGCCTCTGCATTCGGCTCAGATCCTAATCCCAAGGTCCTGGGACGGAGCTCGGAGTTGGGCTCCCTGCTCAGTGGGGAGTCTGCTTCTCCCTCGCCTTCTTTTCCCACCCCTGTGCACTCACTCTCTCTCAAAGAACAAAATAAAAAAAAAGCAATTTATTTTATTGAGAGCAAGCAAGAGAGAGAATGCGTGAATGAGCAGGGTTCAGGGGGACAGAGGGAGAGAGAGAATCTCAAGCAGACTCTCCTCAGAGGGCAGAGCCTGACTTGGGGCTGCACCTCACCACCCTGAGATCACGACCTGAGCTGAAATCTCAAACATCGGATGCTTAACCGGCCGAGCCAACCAGACGCCCCCATAGAAATATTTTAAGAACTCTCGCTGGCTTCTCCACCACCTCTGGCCCCTGCTCTCCCTCCTTGACCACTACAGCTCCCACCTCAATACTCCCGATATGGTCTCAGCCTGAAGCACCTCACGGTCTCCTCTCCGGGTGCCATGATACCGGCTGCTTCCAAGCCATGACACCCTCGTGCCTGCTTGAACCTCTGCAGGGTGTGCCTTCTCTTTTCCAGCAAAGGAAAGGCTGGTTTTTTAGAGGTGAGTTTTCATAAATTCTCCATGTGGTACAGTTTGTTGCACATTTTCACATTCATGAGAGGCAAAGCGGGAGTTGGAAGAAGTGAAATTCAAATTGGTACAAGTCAGCCATCTCTTGACCCTAAGGTAATATTAGGGAAGGAGTTGACATGACAGTCCTAGGGCTTGAATGAGGGGCCCAGAAGTTTCCATGAGCCTGGGAGCCTGAGCAGGTATTGCAAAGGGTTTCCATTCTTTGTTGCTGCCTTTATAGAATTCAGGTCACTCCAGACTTACAAGGATTTCTCAAACACTTAGGGGATGATAATTCCCCCCCACACACACACACCACACCTTTGTTCCTGGTGCACCTGTCACAAACATGTGGTTCACAATCACACTCTGGCCAGACGCCCTGCTGGGGTCAGGGCCGCTGACGGCGTTACCCTGAAGGGAGCTCCCGGCCCTTGAAGAGGGGCGAGCTCTCATCGTGCCTGACACAGTCTTATCCTTCACAGCAGCAATTAAAGAGAACACCTCAGCTACCATACTGTGAGATGTTATGAGTCTCTGATTTTTTTTTCCATAGAAATGAAAAAAATTCACGCCATGAAAAGAAAAAAAAATCCCATGAGTTTATAGCATACTGATTCTCAACCACATACGGAAATACACAACTGGTAGCAGAAGCCTCAGTGTGAGGGCAGCTAGGATACAGGGTGTTTAAAGAAGAGATTGCAAGTGGTCGGGCAAGGGATGAAAAACAGAGAACAGCCTGGAAGGTTCTGAACACTCACTTATACTCTGGAGATGTCCCATCCAGCCACTTCCATTCATTTTCTTGCTCCGAGTCTGTGAGGCCGATCCAGTGGCTCTCTCTCCCGACCATCTGCTTCTTTATCCATTGCTGAAAGACAATGAGGGGCAGTGTTGTTATTATTGGGGGGGACAGGTTTCTGGAGGAATTCCCCCTTCCCCTGAAACATCTGGGGAAAAGAAAGGAGATTTAAAAGAGAAGGTGTGTTAGGGGGTGTGCATGCTTCTGCTCTTTTTTTTTACTGCACCTGTTTTGTTTTGCAGTGGTTGGGGGGTTTTGACATGTTTTCCTTCTCTAAGTTTGTAAGTGATACTTAAGGGATGCTCCTCCTCTTCTAAATCACCCAGACAACTTAAATGAATTCCACTGGGCTCCATTCCTTTCTATCACCCGAACAGCCATGGCGTTATCGAGCTCTTCCTCGGACCAGCTCCCGTGTCCACGTGCCACAAACAACCTGTCCGTAAACCTTCCCAGCAACCAAGGTAGTGAGCGGCTGAGCTGAGACTGGACCCAAGTCTGCATATTCTAAAGCCCGGGCACCTGACTGGATGCCCAGCCCCAGTCAGTTTGCAGGAAACATCCATTGTCAGGCCTGCGTCTGCTGAAGATACTTAGGAAAAAGGAAGGTGGTCACTGGAACAGTGTGGCGCCAAAGGGCATTGGCATATGTTGCTAGAGGGACCTCAGCTTCAGTCTCAGCTCTGCATTTACTTGTCATCCTATGAATAAAGCCATTAAACCTTGTGGGGCCTCAGTTTTCTTATCTGTAAAAGGGGGATAACAATACCCATAGGTTCCGGGCTTGCTGTGAGGTGTAAAGGAGAGATGCCTTGTACAGTGCCTGGCCCATAGCAGGGGCCTAGGGAGCGGTCACCAGTGTGGTCATGTGTGAGCTCGGCCCCGTGGCCTTCTCTACTGCTGAGGCCACACATCTGGTCCCCCGCACCCACCCCTACAGTGCTCATGCCCCTTGGCTTCTCTCTCCACAGGTGTCTGGTGCCAGCCAGCAGACATGGCTTCCACATTACAGCTCTTCCGACAAGCCACTGGGAGGAGCCACCCACCTCCAGGCTTAACAGCGCAGTATCTTCCAGGTGGAAGCGAGAGGACGTAATTCCCATGCCACGAATGCTTCTTGTCACTGGCTAAAGCCCAGATTGCCATAGTGCGGCCTTCTGTGTTTATGTGACTTATGAATTTTTGATATCTTTGAATCCCCAGTTAAGCATGCAATTTCCACATGTAAACAATCCTTACAGTTTTCTCCAAGCATACCGTAAACATACCTGTTCCTCTCTTGTGTTTATGAAAACGAGATGTGAAGATTTGTCTTCGCAGAAGAGTTTTGCATCCTCAAAAATTTCTTTCTCGACCGAAAAATAGTAGCATTTGTCCGTGAAGTTCCTCCAGTGAGGGGGACAACCTAGGAGTGCAAACGTTTAAATATTACTTGAGAAACAAACACACCTACAAAGCACTACGCCTTTCTTCAGTTATATTTAAGAGGCTGTGGCTCTGGCCTTGCTTCCCTCCAAGGCCAGGGGCAGTTTCTGTGTCCACGTGTGAGCCCGCGACTACCGGTCATGGACACACCACCAGGAGCAGAGACTAGTGGGGAGCGGGGAGGCAGGCTGCAGAGCACACAGTAGTTAAAACTACAGAGCCTGGAAAATTACTGACACTGGGTCTTAGTTCCTCTGCATCTGGATTAGTCTTTACAGTGACAGAAATAACAGAAACAACAGGGAAAGGCTGAGCAGACACAGATGTGCCACATCAGTCTGGAGTCATATGGAACCCATCAATAAATAGATGGGAGAACCCACAACCAAAACTGGGTTTGTGGAAAAACGAAGATGACCAGAGTCATGCTTCAGGAAATCAAGTGGAATTGGGTGTGATTCAAAGGAGAGAAAAATATGCTTAGTTGCTAACCAAACACAGAGGGTTTTGCCAAGTTATCAAAATTTGGTAATCGAATTAAATAATTATAAAAAACCTAGAAGCACCAGAACACCCTCTCAAAACCATGCAATCTGGGCTTTAGTAACAGAACGTTCCAGCTACACGGTTACTGAGGGGCGTAAGATGAGAACAAGATCGGATGGGGGTAGCCAGCCTCAGACTTGCATTAAGGAAGTGTTTGGGGACACACTTGCCCCTGAGGGCCTGACTCTGCGAAATAAACAAGTATGAGGGTACATGATGGAGTCTAGAGAGAAACACATGTGCCTGAGGGACACCTCCCGGCACAGAGGCCTGTGAGAGCAGCAGAGGCCATGTGCCTGCCCACGCGGAGCCTTCAAAGCCAAGTGAAGGGCAGCATGGGGGACCCACGGGGCTGCATGCCGGGGGCTGGCCACGAGTGCACACAGCGCCCCCGACCCCAGGTGTGAGGGAAGTCTAGACTTACCATTGGCCTCGGGTGCGGAGGTTGGCTCGTTCTGCAGGGCTAGAGGCATTGCTGCCCCCGATGGGCCTGGGGGACCAGGGGGGCCCTTTGGGCCTGGCATGCCGGGCACCCCAGGCAAGCCTGGCAGGCCCCGTGGTCCAGGCACCCCTGGCTCTCCTACAGTGCCCTGTAGTCCTTGGAAGCCAGGAGGGCCCTGAGGGCCAGGGAGTCCATCCTTGCCTGGTGGGCCAGGGGGGCCTGGGTCCCCACTGGGGCCCTGAGGGCCAGGCTTCCCAGGGGATCCACGGGAGCCTTTGGGGCCCTGCAGGCCTTTGGAGCCTTTGCCGCCACGTTCTCCAGGGGGGCCAACGGGCCCAATTGGGCCCCTCTCACCGGCGGGGCCAGGTGGGCCAGGCTCCCCCTTCTCTCCTTTCTGTCCTTTGTTGCCAGTGGGACCAGGGGGTCCCTGCTGTCCTCTGTCACCTTTTGGACCCCTGGGGCCAGGAGGACCTAAAATATAAAAAAAATGTAAATGGCATGAACATGAAATCCATTATGAGTGGTGGTGAAGAATTTATCTTCTTATAAACTCTCCAACTACAAAAAATCTATACATCTAAAATATATACAAGGAGTGCTACTTGTTTCACCATACTATTGTTGATGGTATTTTATGTTTTTAAACAAAAAGGTTTCTTCACTAAGTTCACCCTGTCTGCTCCAAGCATTTGGAGTATCTCTTAATGGCACACAGCCTTCTGGTATCCACGGGTGTTTTAGGGGAGGACATCTTCCTGCCGACACCACAGCAGTGACTCACACCATTAACCTGGGTTCCCTTAGTCCTCTGGCACTTTTCTGTCACCAGCAGAAAAACTGTGCAGGTTGGGATGGGAGATTCCCTCCTACTTGTTTCCTCTTCTTTTCATTAATTTGACACATATTAACAACCTGTTATATGCCAAGCACTGTGCAAGGTGCTGTGGGATAAAAGCTGAAGAAAAATGGCATCCAATGTTGACAGGTGCCAGCCTCTTCTCTGTCACATCACTCCTGGCCCTCCTGTCTCCTCACCATGCTGTGGGGATGCTGCTGTCCTTGGGGCTGAGCCTCCCTCACCTGTGGACCAGCTCAGAGGGTCTTGGTGGGAAAGGGCTTGATGAGCTGGGCTGAGAAGAGTGTCCTCTCTCCCAACTTGTTAGTCTAATAATGCAAATGGGGAAGGGGGGCTAGAGAAAAAAACAGGTGACCATCTAATTGGGCAGGCGAGAAAAAAAAGACACCATTTATTCCCAAAGGAAGAAGGCAACTATCTGCTCATCCCTTATCATCCTAGAGAAGCTCACATAACCTGGGACTGTTTTACCTGTAAGGTCTCAGGGGCAACAGGGAACTGCATGGAAATACAGCACAACCAGGATTTGCAGAGTGAATGAGTTTTCGAGGCACTTTCACATATGTTATGTCACCTGACCTTCACCTATGGCATCTGATTCCCAGAGCACATTTGAAGACAGAGCCAGAGACGCCAACCTTCTTATTCAACATTAGCTCAAGACAGATACACACAGGAGGATGAGGTGTGGACAGTCACGGTCTAGTGGTGGAGCTGTCCCAGGAATTCTGGTCTTCTTATGTGGAAATGACTGTACCTAGAGGACACCGTTCTCAAATATTCTACTCTCCAGAATATTTGAGTTTCTGAAATCTCACTGTTCTACAGAAGTAAGTGAAAGAGATCCATACTCATTCTTTCCATAGAATTAGAGAGTCTTTCAGGCTGGGTGGGCAGAAGTGCTGGGGAGATGAAGGGTAGGTGGGCCTCCTACCCTATGTTTTTCTTGATCCCCTTGCCCCAGTCCTCATCCACCAGCTGGTCAGGACAGAACAGTGAAGTAGGCCTTCCTGCCTCAGTAGGGCGATCTCTCTGCTCCACTCCCCTTTCTAGGTCTTGACAGACGCCCACTGTACCCTCACACTATCCATGGCTCCAATTAGCTCATACATCTGTTCTCCCTCACAAGAACCTCAGCTCCAGACTCAGCTTTCCTTATTTAAGGCTACCCATGATGTCGCCCTTGGATTTATTGGCAGGCATTCTACTGAGCTACAAGAGAGTTTATGTTAATAGTTAGGACTCGTTTCAGCGTGTCCCTTTCCAGGGTTATTTGCTCCATAAGTGAGACACTTGAGAAGATGTTGTGATGAAAAATTTTCTCTCTGAACCCAACTCACTGACTTCGGCCCCCCAGCTCCTGTTGGCTCTTCTCGATCATCAGCTCTCCTGGTCCTTATCTCTATCTCATAGTCAGATGGTTCACTTTCTCTGGGATGTCCTGCCAGCACCTACAACCTGGCATGTCTAAGACTGACCTTATCCTCTATTGTTATGCCCTTCACCACATCATCACAACCATCTCTTCCGTCAATCATCATGTCCCAGTGTAGGTGGTAACCTCTTATCTCCTCTTCCTACTTTTGATTCCTCTCCAGTCATTCCACTCTGCATCTTTCCCACATTTATCTTCCTTCCTCATAACTCTGATCTCCACTTGCTCTAGAATATTCAGCCCCCACTACTTGGTCATCTGGTGTTAAATCAAGGCTTTCATGACCTGGTCTAACATGTGTTTATTCCATCCTCCTCTGCACTTCTGCAACTTTTCTCTTAGAATTTCCTCTGCCTATATCCATCTGGAAAATTCCGGGACGCCTACCATATTATCCTCCCAGGTGGAAGTTTTTCCTCTTTCTCTCATCTTTTAGTACTTGTTTGTTCTTTGAGGGCACTTCCCCAACTAGTATCTAGCAGTGTCTTGTGCATAGTCGTTATTCAGACAGTGTTTATCAAATCAGTGTGTGTCGAAGATCCAAAGACCTAGTGCAGTAATGCCAACAATTTGGGCCCCAGGACAGACCAGAAGGGAGAGATTTCTGGGGAACAATGGCCTGACTGGTATCCCTCACCTTATTCTAAGCAGCATAGCTCCACTCAATCTACTTCTCAGGATGACCCTGGCTGCTGCTATAGAATGATACTGGGGAGATCAGTCTTTCTTGGCTCTACTCACATTTAAGAATTAATCCAGGGGTCCCTGCATCTGCAATCCAAGGGGTTTTTTTTCCTTTTTATTTATTTATTTATTTTTAAAGATTTTATTTATTCATTTGACAGAGAGAGAGAGAGAGATTACAAGTAGGCAGAGAGGCAGGCAGAGAGAGAGGAGAGAGGAGGAAGCAGGCTCCCTGCTGAGCAGAGAGCCTGATGTGGGCCTTGATCTCAGGACCCGAGGCGAAGGCAGGGGCTTTAACCCACTGAGCCACCCAGGAGCCCTAGGTTTTTTTTCCTTTTTAAACTGATGTGGTTCATTAAGTGTACTAGTAAAGGTAAGGAAGGTGGATTTTCACTGCCAAATCTATCTCCTGTAAAAAAGGATCTGATAGTTCATTTGTGTAGTTGAGAAACTGTGTCCTAGAGATTAACAGTGGGAAGGTGGCGTATGCATTCCTACATAATGGATGTAGCATTATGGAAGTTCTAGTAGAATAATACTGAAAACAGGCCAAAAAAACCACAACAAAATTCTAATTTAGTTAGAATAATAGCAAAAATTAAAGTACCTTTTCTTCTCACCTATTTCTGTTTTATGTTCTACGTTTAGCCTTATGAAATCCAAAAAATGAAGAAGGTCTGTTGGGAAATTCAAGTGCTTTAGAGATTCTTTATCCTTATTCTCTTTATGGGTTTTGCCAACAATCAGTGTTTCTCAATGGCTCACAACTGGGTTTGTTACTGTAGTTGCAGGTGACAAGAAAGGAGTTTACCTGTGCCCATGGAATAGTCTGTTCAGGGGTTTGTCTTCCTGATGTGACAGACCGAAGTGACAGGGAGGTCTATTTCTCCCAGAACACCTTCCTCTGGTTTCTAACAGACTTCCAAAGACATGCAACTCTCTCTTCCTCTCCTGATATGAATACAACCCGAGACCTATCTTACCTAAGATTGACAGCTTTTCATTAATCTTATTTCTTTCTAGGATTGGGTAGTTTATGGTATTCAGCTATCTCCCTCTGAAGTGCTGCTCAAATGTCCCCACACATTCCACACAAAAGTTGTGGCTTATTTGAAGAACGGCACCAAACATGGATCCCACAGTCAGTGCAAAATATCGGCAGATGCTAACTTCCAGATCTTGGGGAGAAAAGGAAAAGACGTCAAAAGACGATGCAAGTTTTTGCCTTTGATAAAGGTTGAAAATCTTACTTGTGTTCCATTTCCCAGCTGGATGAGCATAAAAACTAATTTTTTTTTTTACATGAAGCGCTACATCGATCACAAATCAGTTATCTGACTGTTTTAATGAGTTTGAATACTTATGATTGGGGGTAAACTCCCAGCAAGCACAGTGTTACTGATTTCTTCATCCACAGCTGCCCCGCCTTGAGAAAACTGTCATGGTGCTAGAGCAGGAAGCTGGCCTTCGAATGCTGGGCTAAATAAAAACGTATTCCATGTGTCCCAGACCTAAGAGGATTCACTCGTATACTTACATATTCAATAAGACCATACTTTGCTCATTAAGACCTAGACATTTCCTACTCCTTTCTTTTTAAAAATTACTGAGAAAAAAAAGCTAAAACCACTTGAAAATCCAGTACTGGACACCCATAAAGACAGATTATTAATGCCAGGGATATATCTTCCTCTAGGATATGGGACTGTACCATTGCTTGTTAGTATCTGGATGGTCCCAGGCTTTTAGGTCCTACGTGAACCTTTTATTGGGCAGTTGTTGAAGTGAAAATAAAATGAAGTAAAATACAAGCCACCCCTAGTGCCTTAAAACCAAAACAGTGACATAAATAACAAGAGAGTATTTATAAGTGTGTGTAGTAACAACTTGTCCTCAGAGTTGAGAATGTGCTAGCTACCAGGAGGAGGCACGTGTGCTAGACCTTCCAGAAGCAAATTTGAGAGTTGCTTTCAAGGCCAGGCAAGTGGCTCCCTGGCTCCCATTCTGAAATGCCAGGTGCTGGTAAAGCCATCCCAAGCTCCCGAAATGTCTGAATCTGACTTAGACCAGGCCAGGGAGCAGCCTGTGTTTCACTGCCAGCAAGGCCTCCTCCCCATGTTCCCCACCCTCCAGAGCAGGGAGCCCGAAACACCTGAATCCTCCAAACAAGCAGTTTAAAGAAGACAGATGATTTTAAATCACTGCACTGTTTCTGCTTTGGACACCGAACTGTGGACACCGAACCATGGGCCTTGGGGAGGGCCTAGCCCTGTGTCCTACCCCTGAGATAAGTTTCCAATTTGTTTGCCAATAAGACAGAAAGTAGAGAAACCGCTTTAACTCTTATTGCTCTCCAAAATTTTGGAGACTTGATTATAGAACCTCCAGGGGTAAGATTGGAAGACAGAGAAAACTAGTAATATAATCGGAGACATTTTTGCTTCTCATTTAAAAATCTACTAAATTAATCAAACATTTACTAAATACCTACATTATGAAAAAGTCATTCTGTTTCACTGACGTACTTTCAAAGCACTTGTTTCGCTGAGGAAATTTAAAGGCTATTATATGGCAATCATTTTGAAAAATAATTCAATTCTTAACCTCATGTTTAAGACAGCCTTCTGGAAAGCTAAGGAGGCTCCTTCTCCACGAATATACCCTTGTCCACAGGGTATATTTCAACCACCATTTCTCCCCAACCGGCCAGTCTGCTTCCATGCCTTCCAGTGCCTGCTCTGAAGGGTCCTCAGACAGTCTTGTTTGAGGACGCATGGCAAGAGTGGGTGCGGTTGGCAATGTGAGAAACTGAGGCCTCCTGCCGGATCCTCCCAGCCTTCCTAGGTATCTGTCCAGATGCAACTCAAATGTTAATCTCTTACTTAACCTCTACCGATTGCTCTCCTGAAAATAAACTCTCCCACATTTCAACCTCCCAAACATGCCATCTGTTCTCTTTTACCATCACACGGCAGCAGTGTGTCATGTGGAAGCATGGGTTTGGGAACTAGAAAGATCCAAGGTTAGCACTGACATCTTACTAGCTCTTTGACCTTGGCTGAGTTACTTAGGCCCTTTGTGCCACGTTTCCTAGCCCTGCAAATGGAGACTGCTGGTAATTCCTACCTTAAAGAACTGTAACAGTGAAAGCAGACAATTGAACCCAGTGCTCAGAGCAGCATGCCTGGCATATTGCAGACACTGGACTGAAAAATGAGCTGAAGCTGGCTGTCAGCAGCACCTGAGTCTGATTCCCCTCCAGGGCTGGGCCCCAGGCAGTAAGCACTTTTAGACCCAAACTGATGTTGACCCCCTTCTGTACAGTATTCCTTGGGAACGTGAAGCTGTTGTCTTCCACTGTGATGTACTGGCTGGGGCTGCAGGAGGGGGGAAGTCTTGGGGAGGTGCTGAACTTACACTTGGGCATGAATGTTAGCCAACCACCTGCTAGGCACTGCACTAAGAGCTTTATTTATATTATCTCATTAAGTTCTCATCACTCTAAAGGGTAGACGCCGATGAGGGTGAGGAACTTGATGTTTGTTTCTGGGTCTGTCCCCTTCCAGAATTCTTGTTCTCACATACTAAATCTGATGTCTCTCTCAGAAGAGCAGAGGAAGGGAACCCTCTGTCTGGGCTAGGAGGGGGTAACTTAACATTCTCCACAGCCTGCATTATGACATATGAAGTCCTCCATAAACATAATGAGCATAAAAATATTTACATTATTTGTAACAACAAATAAGGCTTTCTTAATAAGGTTTTTTTGTTTGTTTTGTTTTTGGTTTACAGATAGAGAGCTAACTGTTGCTGGGATTCAACATGGGGTTTAATGTCTATTTCCACATTACCACCTAGCTTAGTGCAAGCAGTCAACTTCAGCTTCTACCTTGCAATGAGGCCAGTGTCTCCTGTGAGCCATCCTGTAGGCATGAGGGGTGAAGAAGCGTGAGTCAAAAGGATTTCCCAGGAATAATCAGAGCATTCTGAACCTCGCAGAGGCAAGGCCAGCATAATCCCAAGTGAATCCAATCCTGCTCCATCCTGCTTTGTCCCATCTCTCCCTCATCCTTGGGGAAGAGATCTGCTTGGAGGGAAAGAGGAAAGGGAGCAGAGAAGTGCACTGGGAAATGGAGCTCTGTCTCCAGTCTTGTGTTCTCTGGGAACGCCTCATGGGCATTTCTGTTCTGAACAGATGGAAGAGAAGGGGGCAACCTGAGATGTTTCCGAGGTCAACTCACAAAAATCACCAAGGATAAGAGTTATATGGGAAGGCAAATGAGAAAAGGAAAATATCATTCAGAAGCCAGGATCTCTGGTATTTTAGAAACAGTCAGAAACCTCCTCCTAATAGACATGTTCCACTTAATATGTCTAAATGGGCCTCTCTTCCTGAACCTCCCTAGTCTGTCCATCCACCTACTTGCTCAAGCTAAAAACTGAGGAGACATGCTGCTCCTCTCTTTCCCTCATCCTCCACTACCGATCCACCCATAAGCCTTGTCCAACCACATACACCAGCCCCTGACCTGTGTTCCATTTCTGTCCACACCCCTTCAACAGCACCCCTACGACACAGAGCCTTGGCCGCTCCTCTGGGCTAAGAACACATTGGGTAGGAAACTCCAGGGTCTTCAGCACCAAATGGGGTCGAGAACAGGTTGATGTGAGCTCTGAATACTCACAGCCCCTTGGATCTGTAGATTCCTCCCCTCAGTGGAGCATGGCCAGACGAAGCCAGTCAGGGCCCTGATGGCCAGAAAAGGACAAGGCTGCCCTTGGGTCTGCCTACAACACTTCTCCTGAATGAGGAGACCCATTTCTCTCACCTCCAAGTCACCCATAATTGGCCCATAGACCCGTACTGACCCATCACCCTGCTTGCTCTCCCGTAATCTTTCTCCTACCTCACTCTCCTCCCTCCCCACACCCAGAATGACCTTTTACAAATATAAATCAGATCGTGTCCCCACCATGCCTAAAACTTCCCTGTCGCACTTAGAATGAAATCCCAGCTCCCTGCCCTCACAGACTCCAGGGGCACCTGAGGACTGGGAAGAGGGGCATGCACTTTCAGCGATTAGAGATGGGGTTAACAGCATGGGCTTTGGCTCCAGGAAGCCTGGGCTCAGATCCTGTTTACCTACTTTCCAGCTCTGTGAATTTGAGCAAGCTCCTTAAACACCTCTCCAAACCTTAGTTTCCTCATCTATAAACTGGTGATGATCTTATAGGTACCGTCTTACCTAGGACACCCAGGTGCCTCAGTCGGTTAAGCGTCTGACCTCTTGATTTTGGCTCAGGTCATGATCTCAGTGTTGTGAGACTGAGCCCCGCAGTGGGCTCCGTGCTGGGTGTGGAGCCTGCTTGAGACTGTCTTTCTCCCTCTATCTCTCCCCAACCCCTCCCCGCCCCTGGCTCACACACATTCTCTAAAAAAAAAAAAAAAAAAAAATAAGTACCTGTCTTACAGAGTTTGTGTCAAGCACTCAGTGCATTCACACTCAATATTAGTGGATAAAAATAATCATGATAATGGAAACATTAACTAATTTAAAGCCAGGGTCTGAATCTTGAGTTATAAGTTTTTCATACACTTCCTTAGCTGAGAAGCCACACTGTCTACACACTAAATATGTTAGAAGTTTACTTGTAGAAGGCAAGCCAGCAACTGAATGGAATAATAAAACTATAAAACTTATAGCTAGAAAATATCCAGAGTACCACAACAGGGTTTGCTAAGGTTTTACAGTGCCAAGAGAAATTTAGAAATCTCTCATTTTATGTGGTTGTACAGCTACTGAGATCTGCCCTCATTTTGAATTTAGGTTGAGAAAGAATAGGAAAAAACTAAAGCAATCACTCAAGAACTTTCTGATAATCTGAAAGCCTTCCCCTTATTCAGAGTACGACTCATACCCACAATGTCCCTGATTTGCAATTGTCCATCTCCTCTGGAGCTGGGACACCCATATTGCTCAGGGAAGCCATTATATTTACAGGCAACACCAATTTTTATAAGGAACATCACATTAAACCAAAATTTGTTTTCTATTCATGAATACCCACTAGTCTGTGTTTCACCCTCCTCAGATGTCATGTGAAATTTCTTCCACGTGTTGGTCTTTAAATAGCTGTAGACAGCCGCCTTGTTCTCCACTAAGCAGTCTCTCCTATAGGTGAACGTTCCCGAGTCCTTCAATCCTTCCTCAAGCACATCTAGATTTCATAATCCTGGCCATATTTTTCTGAGCATGCTGGTCTGTGAATGCCACTTTGAAAGGGGTCCCTCAAAGTATACACTATCCTCCAAGGATAGTCTTGCCATACTGAAAGGAGTAAGGTATCACCTCCTTCATTTTGGACATCGTATTTTCATTGATGTTATCAAAGATCACATTAGGTTCACTGGCAGACACAGTGACTTGCTTAGAGTCAATTAAAACCACCATGCTTTTCATGCATATGCTCTTCCATCAACATCTATCTGGTGTTTTCCAACCACAAGCAGGATTTTACATGTATTCCCTATCTCTTTCATTTTGTTGGCATCTCTTTACTATTCTGGCCTCTCCAGCTCATTTGGGATTATGGACTAGTATATATAGTTTCATGTCACACAAGTAGTGGATTATCATGTCATCCATATCTTCATGCTAGTCACTGACAAAGCTGTTGAATGGGGCTCTGCCATCTGCCATCCAGACCTGCTGCCAGCCCCACAGGGGTTCACTGAACTACCATTCTTTATACTCATTCTGTGGAAGACATACCCTAAGGTCACCCCCAATGACTCATGCCTTGTGTCATCCCTTCCCCTTGAATGTGCAACCTGTGACTTGCTTCTAACCAACAGAACATGGCAAAGGTGATGGCATGTCACTCCCTTTACTTATATTAGATGAGATTACATTACATAACACTGTCTCAGCAGACTGGAATGAGAAACTCCCTTGCCAGCTTTGAAGAAGCTGCAGTGTGGTCAGATGGTCACATGGCAAGGGTCTGCAGGTAGCCTCTAGGCCAGTACCCCTTTTTCCCCCCCAAAAGACCCCAGGAACCTCAATCTCATATTTGTAAAGACATGAATTCTGTCAAGCACCCAAAGGAGAATAGAAATGGAATTTCCCCAGTCAAGCCTCTGAGGAACCCTCAGCCCCTCAAGGACAGGGTACACTGGTAAGACCCTGGGCAGAGGGCCCAAGCCTTCTGACACCTGATCCACAGAAACTGTGGGATAAGAAATGGGAGTTGTCCTACTTTGTTACATAGCATAGAAAACCAGAATCACCAATAAATCCACCTAACTGTGCTGTAATCCAGCACCTATTTTTCTTTATCTTGTTCGTAACAGCATCAGTGACAAATGCCTTGGTAAAATCAAGATATGCTACTTTTCATTCTCCTAATTTAAATAATCGAATTACTCTGTTAATGTGCAAAAATAAGATTAGTTTCACCTGCCTTCTTCTTAGTGCACTCATTCTGATGATTGTTGCTTTCCCGAAAGCTCACAAGTTATCCTCTTAACCACCTCTTTTCTGGGTTGAAGACAAATTTCCCATTCTACACAGTGTGTCTACACATCTATTTCCTCTTCTTGAAAATCAGGATTACTTTGCTTATAGGCAGTCTCCTGATACTCTAAAATTCTCCTGATTTTAAGATACCTGAGGGCAAAGAAGCTCTGGGCTTCTCTGCATACCCCCGAGTGCTTAGCTTAGCATAGCATCTTTCACATGATACTTCCAACTTAAAAGCAGTAAAGATAGTTTATGACTGAAGAATACTATTAATATATGGTTGTGACAAATCTTCAGTAGGAGACTTGAGATAAGAATTTTCAATTTACATGGGTGACGTGGATGACAGTAAAACTCAGATTTTACATGCAAGTCACATTCTTTCTGTCTTCCCTGGTCTTACAATTACTGTGATGGCCAACCATCCATCTACTCATGACACTTAGAAATAGGAATCCCTATCCCTGTGACCTAAACAAATTAATCCTGCTTTCAAAGGAGCCTGATTTATAATGATATTGAAAGAGCAAGGCACTGAGAAAGTCCAAATTCAGCAAATATTTAATGGACTGCCTTTGAGTGCTGTCCACAGATACACAGTTAGAACTCTTTTCAAGATGTGGAGCTTAATCTACCTGCCCCTTGAGTGTGGGTTGGACTTAATGACTTATTTTTAAAGAGCAGAATATGGTGGAAGTGATGGTATTTGACTTCTGAGGCTAGGTCATAAAAGGCATGTGGCTTTTTCTTGTGCTTTCTCTTGGATCACCTGCTTGGGAGTAAGCCAGCTGCCATACTGTGAGAACACTCAAGCGATTTCACATTGGGAGGAACAAAAGTCTCTTGCCAACAGCCAGTAGGGAACTGAGGCCTCCTGCCAAGAGCCATGTGAATGAATCATCTTGGAAGCAGATCCTCGGCCCCAGTTAAGGGTTCAAGATGACTGCAGCTCTGGCCAATATCTTGACACAACCTTCTAAGAGATACTGAGCCAGAATCACCCAGCTAAGCCATTTCTGAATTCCTGATCCACAGAACTGTGAGACACAAAATGTTTACTGTTTTAAGTTGCCAACTGTTAGGGTAATTTGTTATATAGCAATCAATAACTAAAATGAATAAATTCAGAATTTTCACTTACCTTGTAGTATTGTAAAGTTCTTGATGAGCTGACCATGCTTGGAGTCTACCAGCTTCATTTCTTCCATAATCACTGATAAGTTGGCTACTTCAGTATCTAACCTTGACCTCATCATATCTTGTTGCATCCTGAGAGAAACAGAATCCAAACGGATGTTGGCCAGTGTGTTATTCAAGGAGGTCAGATCATCTGTGTGTTTGGTCAGTGTATCTGTGCACGTGGTCCTGACTTCATTTAGATTGCTGGTCAGCGTCCGCAGGTAGTGGGCAGTGTAACTGATATTGCTAATGATGTTCACTATATCCGTCTCAAAGAGCTGGAAGCGTTCCTCCAACTGGCTGAACTTGATGGCCGTCCTATTCTCCGCATCCTTGTGTACGTCCTGCAGGTCTTTCAGGTTCTGCTCGTTGGCTTGGGAGGCTGTGGTGATGTTGTCCATCTGACCTGTGAATGAACTGAGCTGGCTGTTCATATCCTCCAGGGTGTCATTGTTAGCTTTGGCCAAGGCAGAATTATTGGCAGCCAGCGTCTGTAAGCTCTGCACTTTCTCCTTCAGCCAATCAGTGTCCTTCTTGGCTTGAAGGAAAACCTGCTGCAGATTTTGGAAGTCATTCTTGATTCGCTGGATGGCCTGGCTTGTGTCATCCACAGACCGCTGCAGATTAGTGATGAGGTTCCTCTGCTGCACCTGGGTCAGGTTCAGGTTGTTGAGGTTCATAACAACCACGTTATGAGAGTACATTTGGCTCTGCAGGTTGCCCTGCAGCACGCTGGTGTCTTGCTGCAGATTTGTGACATAGCCATTATACGCCTGGAGGGTTTTGTTTACGGTGGTGAGGAGGAAAGAGTTATTCTCCAAAGTTTCTTTCAGTTGACTCTGCCTGTCCACAAGGGCATCCCCACTGGCCTGTAACTTCTCCAGAGTATCTTTGTTCTTGCTGGTTTTCTCTGTGATCTCACGCAGCTGCTGACGAAGATCCAGTATGTCTGATCTGAAGGTAGACAGTTCTGAGTTGGTGCTCATAGCTTTCTTCCCAGTTTGATCCCCTGGAATAAGACATATTACTTGGATTGGTGGTATGGAGAAATGCTCGCGAGGTCAAAGATCCCAAAGGGAGGCGCCTGGGTGGCTCAGTTGATAAGTGTCTGCCTTTGGCTCAGGTCATGGTCCCGGGGTCTTGGGACTGAACCCCATACTGGGCTCCCTGCTCAGTGGGAAGCCTGGTTCTCCCTCTCCCACTCCCCCTGCTTGTGTTCCCTCTCTCTGTCAAATAAATAAAATCTTTAAAAAAAGAAAACCAAAAAACGAAACAAGAAAACCCCCAAAGATCCCAAAGAGACTTAACTGGTATGCACTGTGTGTCAGATATAAAATTTGTGGCCTATGCAGAGTGTTCTGCATTAGTAAAACCCTCATATCTATTCAAGCTGAGTCCTGAAAAATTGGGAAGGGTGCTAACTTTGTAAGCACTTTTCTCAAAGAAGGAGGGGGATTTTATCAGGTTCTGGAGCACTGGGCAGGGTGTCAAGAAGGAAATAATCTACCGGTTATTAAATTCACCCTTAATTCCTTCCTAAGAAAATGGAAAACAAAAATCAAAGGATAGAAATAAGTTGGAATCTTTTCATTTTTTAAAATTGATCTCTATAACTCTTCTATACAGTTTAGAATATTTCAAATAGGAATTTACTGAACATTTTATAAAAGAGTTTTATTAAAGTATATTTCTGGTTCTTTTTGATCAGGATTGGTCTTCAGATTTTAATTGGCACATGGAATGGTTCTTTGGGGGAAGAATTCAACTCCAAAATTGCTCCTTAACATTAATATGTAGAAGCCTCTAAATTAAATCATGAGGAAAGACTCAACACACAACACAAAAATTTAACATCCTTCTGGGTGAATGTGAATTTATAGCAGTATCATTCTGAATAGCTGTGGTCATTTAATGTAGACTTAGAGGATTCAGTTTAACGGTTCATTCTTGTTGCAGATTACCTAGTTTTTTCAGGTCACTCTCCACTGCTGTAAGCTTGTCATCATAGGTTTGGCGAGATGTCTCCATGCCACCTGTAACATTGTCCATTTTTTCTACAACTAAGATTTGAGAATTAAGGATTAGTATACACATCTGCTCACATTTTATTTTTCAGCTTTGATTTAAAAAAAACCCTTTCATTAGAGACCAAAGGAAACAGACTGAAACAAAAAGAGTATAAATAAAATCAAATAAGGGGGGAAAAGCCATTCTTTTAGAAAAATAACTTACTTGTCACAACACCCAGTGGTAGGTTATTTGGTTGAGAATTGTATGTTCTAAACTGTTTTAGGATTATGTATTGCCTTGATGTGTCAGATGTTGTTTGGAGCTCGGCTTTAATTTTTATATATAAGTCCTCAATCTGTATTATTTTCTAAAGTAATTTTAATAGATGGAGATGTAACACTGTGATCATTTACAAAATTTTATCACCCATCACACTCCCTACCATTCCTGGAAGGTAGTATGCACTTATCTGGAAGAAAAGTCTGTAGTAAAGAACACCAAGCTTACTTCTATAAACAGTCTTTGTAGAAGGAAGGGAAAGAAAGTCAAGAGTGTGACTTGAAAAGGCCTGAAAAGTCTGCTTCTCCTTAGTGACAAGTGAATCTGTCCTTTATCATTTCCCAAGAAGATGCCTACATGGGTTTCCAGACAATTATTCATGAAGAAGACCTTTTTTTTTTTTGAGCATTTTCTTGATCATACACAAAAGGAAAAGAGTTAGTGATACAGTGTTAAATAAAAGCTTCTGTTCTTATGTGTTCTCAGAAGGCGGCAGTTCTTTACGGTTGTGAATACAAGTTTCTTTCTAAAATATTGCATAAGAGTGTGTTTCTCCAGAAGTGACTCCTGTGACTCTCTTGGTATCAATGGCTTTCTGAAAAGCAGGACTTCATTTTTTTTAAGCATAAATATATTTTGCATATTAATTGTGAGGTAACGGAGCCAGTTTATTTTTATTCTTCAAGTGTTCCACCCATGCATGACTGTATGAGAAGATTCTCCTGGCTCCTATCACGAAGCAGAAGTATGCTCTCTATGTGTCTGTATGACCCAGAGTGAACCAGCCCCGTGGCTTCTAGCACCTTCCCTGGAGAAGCTTGTCCTGTTCTCCCCCTCAAGCTTCTCGAGTGTTGCTATAATGAAATGTGTGCATGGCACCAAATGCTCTTTCTCACCCAAGCCCTTCCATGCCCTCTTCTTTCTACCTAGAATGTTCTTCCCTGGACTCTTCACCAAGTTAAGCCCTACTTGCTCTTTGAGATGCAGCTCCTCACTTTCTGTGGGAAATCTTTGCTGCCATGCATCTCGCAGAAATTCTCTTGGCAAGCAGTCCTTTCTCTGCTATAGGACTTAACTTCACTGTGTGGTTTACTATTAGATCCTTTAAGGCAGGAAAATTTCGATTCAGTTTTATCTGTAGCTCTTAGTGTGACACTTAGTAGGTGTTCAACACATATTTATTTATTATGCTATTTACTTAAATCAATGAAAGTCTGCCTGCTCACTACTGAGGCTGGTGAAAAACTGGCTGAGCTAGAGGTCACAAACCAGCCCTCCCCATCACCCTCCCACCCCCAGGAAGCCTCAGCACTGGCAAGGAGAACAACAGCCAGCTGAATTATGACTGTTTTTTTTAAGTGACTATATAGACAAGAGAGGTATTGTTTTAATAATCTATACCTCAGGATTGTTAGATAGGCATGCACATTTGTAAATCCCCAGAAACACTGAAAGAACACATTTCATCTGCATTTTTGCAAAGTTAAACCTCAAAAAAAAGAATAAAGTATAAAATGTTGATGAGTTAAGATTCAGTTTTGATCCTCAAATCAAAACACATGCCTCAGTCTGTCCTCAAACCACACACAGGATCTTAAGTCCTGCCCGTTTTTTTCCCGGAAGCCAAAGATACTTCTAAATATGCTGACAGGCAGTCATTTTCTACCCTCTCTAATTTTCCTTCCATTTTAATTTTAAGAAACACAGAACTGTCATGGACAGAGAACTCAGGTTTGTGTAAAGGGAATAAATACATTTGTTAAAAACAAAACGAAAATCTGTTAGGTTTCTCTTCTGAAGCTATTGGCCCTGGCCACAGGGGCTAATGAGCTGGTTACATGCACTGGGGCGTGTGTGTCTGTGTTTAAAAATAGGATCTGGGTCTAAAGCTGCAAACTTCAGGGCTGCAAAGCTGGCAGCTTGCTACTGCATAAAAATACTAGAATGATGGGCATCCAGAACCAACACTTGCTGTAACAGCACATAGCATTTTCGTTGGTTTTCACTCTTAAACGTATCAGTGCAAGTTGTCAATTAGGAAAACAGTGGCAAAGCCCTTACCCTAGAAACTCCCAGTCTACGGATGCAGACCTCGGTTTGTAGATCCCTCTGATGTGAGAAAGATGAACATCAAATGGAAGAGTTCCTAAGCATCTGTTTTTTCATGGGCTTCCCTTTATTAGAAACACTTTCTTTCTTTTTTATTATGTTGTGTTAGTCACCATACAGTACATCATTAGTTTTTGATGTAGTGTTCCACGATTCATTGTTTGCGTATAACACCCAGTGCTCCATGCCATCCGTGCCCTCCTTAATACCCATCACTGGGCTACCCCCTCCCCCCACCCCCTAGAAACTGTTTCTTGGGCGCCTGGGTGGCTCAGTGGGTTAAAGCCTCTGCTTTCGGCCCAGGTCATGATCTCAGGGTCCTGGGATCGAGGCCCGCATCGGGCTCTCTGCTTGGCGGGGAGCCTGCTTCCCCCTCTCTCTCTCTGCCTGCCTCTCTGCCTCCTTGTGATCTCTCTCCCGCTGTGAAATAAATAAATAAAATCTTTAAAAAAAAAAAAAAAAAAAAGAAACTGTTTCTTGACAGAGAGTTTTTCTTCAGAATTTCACTGCTTTGGAGATTATACCCAAAGAGTTGGCCTTCTTCGAGTACCCAAAGCCTAATCCTCTCGGATACTCTGACAATAATACCTTTTCTATAAAAGCCTTTTGGTACCATCCCTTGGCCTGGGCCATTAACCTCCTTCTCCCTTGTCCTGATTCCACCCATCCTTCAGGGTCCACTCTAATCTCTCTACCCCAACATGCTAAGCCTTCCCTGATGATTGGGTTTTATACCACACCAATAATAACACCAATAATAACAGCATCTGTGTATCACGTGCCTACTCTTTGAGAGGTGCACTGCACCATCACCAAAGTTAATCCTTAAAACTGCTATTTTAAAGATGAAGAAATTGAGCCTCAGAGATGTTCAGTAACTTTCCCAGTTACACAACTTGTAAATGACTAAGTGAGATGGCAGGCCAGGAAATCTCACTCCAAAATGAATGCTTTCTCTGGAATTCCACATTGCCTCTTATTTAGTATTTCTTTTTCCTCAATATGGTTACCTGCCACAAGAGACATAGCTCATGGTCCAGGCCCTGAGGACAAGGAACAAGAGCAGGGCAAAGAGCTCCTGCCTGGTGCTCACGAGTGTCTGTCCCAGACTGTGGTGCTGAGGGGGAAATGCCCCTGTGTGGGTACCTAGGACTTCCAGGAATACCAGCTGCACTCCCGTGGAATGCAATACAGGCATTTCTACCTTGAACACTATTTCAGGTCTCACTACAAAAATACAGAAGATCTGGTTGTCAGGTGGTACCCTGGCTTCTAACAGTAGCCCCCCAGTGTGATTTGATGCCCATGTGGAAAGCCTACCAATCCAGCTGTCACTGCTGCTTCAGCAGAGCTTAGCAGCAAGGTAGACATTCAATGACTAGGAATGTTGAGTTAAGGGAGATTTGTCTTGAGAAAGATTCAGATTTCTGTCTTTCTTCTCTATCCTGATTCCCTTGAGATGGATGCCTGCTGGGCAGAATAGCAGAGTACGATTTTCCCATTCAGGCAATGTTCTGGAGGAAACATGACCCACTGAACTTAGGAGATGGCGTCAGCCATGGAAGCCCCATGATGGAGGATAAAGAGCCCAAGGCAGAGAATGCCCCAAACTGGAACAGTCCAAGGACATGGTTTCTGTACAGCAGCTGAGGAGCCTCCCGGGTTGCAGTCACTATACAGTCCTGTGGGGGTGACTCAGCAGTTCCCCGCCTTGTGCAGCAAATTCTCCAGAAGGAACTTCGGTTATATCCTAACTCGCAGTTGTGTAAGTGACATAAAAGGAGAAGTAAAAAAGTGTTCTGAGAAAAACAGTATGGAGTTGCCTTTGCCAACTCTGATACATAAAGCACTTTCTATTTTACTTCCTAACTTCTCCTTCAGAGAAATGTTTCCTTTCACTGAGTATTGTTTTTCTTCCTTTCTTTTTGAAATGGAGAGTTTCTCTAGACTTCAAAAGGAGATGTGGGAAAGGAGAACTAGGTCTTATCTTTCTGCCTCTTCCAGTGTGGGGTTGCTAGACTCTTATCAGCAAGAAAGAAGAATCGCTGTACAAGTAGAGAGAAAACACATCTGGAAAATATCCACATTTTAGTTCATTAAGACTACGTGTGGAAACTAAAACTGCATGTTGTGTTATCTTATATTTGTCAGTAGATGCCTGAGGGGTGGGGGCCCCTGAAGGAGGGAAAAGGGGTAAGACCATCATCTTGCGTCCACTTGGACTTGCTCCCTCAGCATCTCCCTGCTTCATCCTGGGCTGATTACACCCACAGAGCAGGCCATGCTGATCTTTAGGATTTTAGACTTCCAGGTAGGGCTCTGAGTGGTAGCAATGCCTTAAATGCAGAATGGCTTACAGATCCTTGGGCACTGACTATCTTTACAGAAGTCAGCTGTGGTCTACAATCCATCAGTCCATCCATCCGTCCATCCAACCACCCACCCATCCATTCATCCATCCATCCTCCCTCTCATTAATTTATCCAGTAACTTTACTTGGTGCCTAATGAGTAACATGAGGCTAGGTGCTAGTGGGAGATATAACAAACTAAAGATAGGAGGCTCTTGTTTTCATGGAGCTTAGAGTTTGGGTGGTGAGACAGACAAGCCCACTGGCCATAATGACAGAATATGACAGGGGCTAAGAGTAAATAAGGGAATGCTATGGGAACAAACAAGAGGGCCCAATTCAGCCTTCAGGGGCTTCCTGCAGGATGTGTGTCTAAGTGAGACATGAAGGGAAAGGAGTCCTTTTATGTGGAGAGCAGAGAAAAGGTGTTCTCAGCAAATGGACCAGCATATGCACAACATGAGAATGGCTGAGAAGGGCTTTCCAATGTCATAAAAATGGAGGAAATACCTGTACTTTTAAAAACAAAGGGAAAAAAAAACCTTCTCCCTTGGAACTTTCTGTATAATTCTAAAGGCACAAAGGTTCTAGACCTTATTTCTTTGCTGAGGTAAAAATTACAAAATACCACATGGTAGCTTTGTCAACTCTCTTTCAGTAGTTGAGTGTTTGCTTTTGTGATAACACACAGTACTGAGCCCTAAAGGTACTTATGAAAGGCTGTTTGATCTCAAGATTCTCCTTTATCTCGGTTTTCTGGGAAACATCAAGGAGAAGTGAGTTGTGTCCTAAATAACCTGGTAAAGGAGGAGAGCCAGTCTGACTTACCTAGGACATAACAGACCCTCCCTTTCTCCACTAGGCTCCTTCCCCCATCCCTTGTCCTGCCTTGCCAAAATTTAATAACCTTTTTAATGCTTTCTTTTTTAGTGTTAGGTTGGATTAACTAATCACAAATGTATAAAATGACCTGGTAACTTTCTAGATTTCCATTGCTCAAATTAATCAGTCAACATCCTACAGGATGCACACAATTTTCCATGTGTGTGGCCTCAGGCATGGGACTTTCAAGCTTCAACTATACTGAGTATTTTTAACATTTACCCATTCTACTGGCTACAGCTGTATAAATGGAGTTATGAAGAAGAAAGAAACACAGAAATATAGCCACTATCTACTAGAACCAACTACTGGACAGGTTCAATGACATCATCTTTGCTCACCCCAAACACCTTGAAAAGTGGCATTACTAATTGCCGTTGTAAAAAATAGGAAACTCAAAGAGGGTATGACTCATACCCAGGTTACACAGCTATGAGGAGGGACTTAGCATGATGCCCAGCGTGTCAGCAAACACTTAATAAACACAATAGTATTAAAAATGGCAGAATCAAGACTGAGCTTGGACCATCTGGCTCCAAAGCCTGTTGTCATTTCAATACATTGGGTTTCCTCAGGACACCTCTAGACACTCGGAAAAAGAGGAGAGAGGAGTTACAGGTTGGAGGGAATTCACTTCACTCCCCAAGGAGAGAAAGTCTCTGAGCCAAGAAACAGAGAAGGGAACACATGGGAATTCTCCACCGTTAATCTGTCAGTTCTGAGGGAAGTCAGCCGGGATGGTTGCTGAGTGAAGGTTTTGAAGATCAGCAGCCCCCACGCCTGCCTCTTGCTGAAACCAGACGACATGTCTGTGTCATGTATCTTTGATGGGAAAGATACATGGCTGTTTTCTATGAAAAGGTTTACGCAGCCTGTGATTCTGAATCATGACACCTTCTACCTGTGGTGTCTGGAACGGGTGTGGTGGTGGGGGCAGCGAGGGGTAGGGGGAAACCCATTTTGTGTGCAAGTCTGAAGGATTTAGGCAAAAATCTTCCACTGACCTTAAACCAGACATACTGAAAGAATACCTAACATCCCATAAAGTATCGTTGGGGTGGCAGTGCTCCCTCTATGTTTAACTTCTACAGGGCAATATTTTTATGGAGCTATATAAATAACAGTGGTCACAGTAAATGTGCTGAAGAGGGGAAAAATGGGAACTAGCTACCCAGTCCCTGGGGTGAAGTAAGTCGTATCTCTGGAGATCTTGTGTTTGGCTTACCCTCTGTCAGTATAATTTTCCTGTGTGCTGACTCCAGGGTTTCCACAGGACCTCTCAGAGATAAGATGAAAAAAGATTGAGGAAGAGGGTGGAGCTAGAAACAGGTAGGAAAACACAGCAATGAGGAAAAATCTTTATAACTCATAGAGGACCTTTATGATTGTTGAAATGCATCAAAAGGACTCAGATCCTACAACTACAAGAAGCTCAAGACATAAAGTTTATGATATTGCTTACTTTTGCATTTGAGTTGTATTAATGAGATGCTTCATACTTGCAAACAGTTTTTTTTTCATGTTTAAATTAATAAAGGGAAACCTGCCATTTGGAAAGTAAAAGGAAAGAGTACTTACCTTTGTATCCCAAAATGGCTACTGTGATTGTTAGCAAGGCACACAAAATGTATAATAATATGATAGAAAACTTCAGTGCCCAGTTATTTTTACATTTGGTACATTGCGTTCCTTCCTGAATACCTGCAAGAGAAGTCAAATTTTAATAATAGTAACTAGAGATATCATTTTGAAAAGTATCTTTCTGCATCTTGCCTCAAATACTATGATGAAGAGTCATTTTTACATATGCCTTCCCAGAGGGTGAGTGGTATTTTAAACATACCACTTTAGCAATACCACTTTAAATATCACCATTATGTTGTTGTAGTTTAATGTTGCTGTTTAATAATGACTTGGAAATAGCACGTAACTTTGTCTCAGAATAATTTCAAATCCATTATAATTAGCATTTCAATAAAAATCTCTTTATGACCAAAAATTTTAAACACCCACATCCATTGTTTCAGCTCTTATTGGACCTATAGCAATTCAAACACAACCAACCAGAAAAACGGCAGACTATCCCCTGATATCTGTTTCAGCGGTGTGCTTGAGCTAGTTCCTACTGGCTTACAAGAGTCAGCTGTTACATTTGTAGGAATTTGGGGAGCTCGTTGTTAAACTGTTGGAAGCCTGAAATCAGCCCCAGAGGGAGTATTTACACCATGGAAATGGGTGACCACCATAAATTGTGACTCCACCCCCCACATACACAATGTTTTACCATATTCTGGCTCTAATGCTCTATGACCTATAGCAGGAAATACAGGCAATTTTATGATTAAAATGCTCAATATATAATCATTTTTAGACATTATATGTATATAGAAAACAGACAGTGATCCTTACTTAAGTTATCACAGTGATTTGAGTAACAACTAGGAAACTGAAAAAAAATTTTTTTTTTGATGAGAGGAGGTAAATTTTGACTGCTCACTGTTCAACTTTTTGAGAAACATTCTAGTCTAAGTGGTAAACCACCATCACTTCTGCAAGTGACTCCAGAAACTAACCTATAAAAAGGGAACTTTCCATGACATTGATTAGAAACACAGAAGACAACGACTGTGGGCATTTTAATGTGAAAATCACATTGTAAGGAATATCAGGCGATCCCTTGTTTTCCTATGTACATCTTACTAATAGCATCTCACAGGAGCAACAGCACATAAAGGACTGATCTCCTATAATTGTGCTCAATAAGTTCTGATGGGTAAGTAGTGAGGATTAAGCTACAGTGAAAGGTCCCCCCTTTCGGTTTATAATTTTATGCATGGTGCCCTTCTTCAGTGAAAAGAGTTCTTCAGCTGTGTTTAATGCAAAATGATGAGAGAAACAGCAAAGAACAATGACTCCAATTTAATTTTCAGGGTTTAACCAATCCCTCTGGTGTTCTGCACTACAGACTCAAGGCGGGTGGGGCGGGGGAGCGGTTCATTCCATCTGTTCCATGACTTAGGGTAGTGGTTCTCAAACTCTGGGGTGCATCAGACTTGTCTGATGGGCGAACACAGACTTTTTAACTCAGGAGGTCTGGGAAGGTGCCTGAGAATTTGGATTTCTAACAAGTTCCCAGGGGATACGACACGGCTAGTCTGGCCACCATGCTTGAGAGCAGTGCTTCTCAAACTGTAAAGTGCTTACAAAACGCAGTCAAATGCAAATTTCTGATTTAGTAGGTCTGAGATTGGGGCTAAGATTCTGCTTTCTTCCAAGGTCCAGAAGATGCCTAATTAGAGAAACACATTTTGAAGAGCTAAGGCTTACTGAGAAGATGGTCAGGCTGGATCAACCTTTGGTTAGCCAACGTCCTGAAGATGAAGCTGTAAAATCGGACTCAAACAGACCAAGCGTAAATCAACTTCTCTGGATCAGTTTTCCCATTTCTTTTACTCTGTTTCCTTTCCATCCTCCTTTAATTGCTCCCAGGATGTCTCAGCACCACCCCTCCTGTCCAACACTGACCTCAGTACCATCCCCGCCAAACCAGAACTCCAACTTCCACCCTAAATACTACCGTTATCCCAGTCCCCCACTCAAAGACACCTTCGAGGCTTTTCTTATATTCTTTAATTCAGTCAGTTGCCAGGCCCTGCTAATCTTACCATGGGACACTTTTTATCATGGTCATCTCCTCTGTAGGTTAATCTGGTACTGCCTAAGCTGTACCAGGTTCTGAGCCAGGTGCCTTCCACACAGTATCTTTATTTGTGAGCCCCTTTCAAGGAGGCATGGCAGTGATAGCTGAAATGATACCCCACAGACACCACAGCCAGGATTCAAACCTGGGTCTGACAGACTTTAAGCACCATGCTCTCTCCGCTCTGCCATGGTGACTGTCACTGCCCTGGTCCTCGTGTGAGACCCTTTCTTCTCAGTGGGAGCTTCCTCTTCCACTCCCACTGGAATCCAGCCTCACCCTGTACTCAGATACTGCTGATCCTCATGAGCACTGAGGATCCTACAGAGTACTGCAGATCCTCATGCAATGCCAAAGAGAAAAAAACAAAAACACTTCAACAACTCCTCCTTAAATAATGAAAACACACACGCGTGTGTGCACACACACACACACACACA
Organism: Ailurus styani; assembly: GCA_002007465.1. Lineage (NCBI taxonomy): Eukaryota > Metazoa > Chordata > Mammalia > Carnivora > Ailuridae > Ailurus > Ailurus styani. The sequence goes on from LNAC01000185.1 coordinate 3,123,964, forward strand.
CACCCATCAGCTTCTTAAAATGAAACAAAGACCCCTTACATCAGTCAGAGTGAAAATATTTCTGGAGCTGGGGGAGGGGGTGTAAGTAGACCCACAAAGATGCCACATCTCATGTCCAGACCCCTTAGACTTGCTTTGGTGGCAATTGTAAGCACAGAAGGATGATAGACACAGTGATGTCAGACTGACCTCCCCTGGAAAGACTGGATGATGCTTTTGTGGCTGATGGGGGGTTTCCTTCCTTTTGGATTTTAGGACGATGGAGGGTGAGCTCTTTATGTCTCTGTAGGGTGATTTCTTGCATTCCATTAGCAGAGCCTCAGAAGATTTGGTCACAGGGGAGGTTAGGATAGATAAGAGAATCTCGGGTGAGAAAGTTGCTTAGAGGTCATTTGGTCAAGTGTCATTATGTTATTGATGGGGAAAGTGAGGTCAGTGAGGCAAAGCAAATCCGAAGCCACACGTCTGCACTCTCAGGGTGGGGGTTACTCTGCCCAAGTGAGCTGTTGCTGGGTTTGCCGCTGGACCTCTTGGGCATGTGGTCTTCGTGCAGATTGCTCCCAGACAGTTGTCACTGGTTCATATTCCGAAGAGCAGGGTCACTTCCTCACAATGCGCCTTTCTCGCTGCTGACTGCATCAAGCATTTAATCAGTATCAGATGGCACCGCCTGGCCTTCCTTTCCACTTGACACACGTTCTGTGTCTTGTTTCTTCTCTCCCCAGAGACTTATTTTTAATAAGAATTCTGTTTTATCTTTCCCTCTCTGCCCTCCGCTGGGAGGACATCTGGCCAAACATACAGATGCCTACTACAAAGAGACCCTGCCGGCTCATGAAGCTGGGGGACCCCTCCTCCATGAACCTGGATGGTCACAAAAAAACATTCAAGAGAGATATCCCCCTGTTAACCCGCCTTTGTACTGTTTGTTTTCTCAGCATTACTTTCCAGAGACGGGGGGCTTTGTTCCTGTTGGACAGGGTGGGGGTGGTGGGAAGGGCAAGGGAATCAACAGGCAGACTGCTGCAGACAAGACATTCTAGCTCAGGAAGTGGAGCAGTCTTGCCCTTACCACCGGGAGACTTCGCGTATCAAAAATCCTGGCCCAAAAAGCACATTTGCAATTCAGCGTGCCACGGACAGAACGTGCCTGAGGGATCCCTGCTTTTCCATTGGTTATCCCTCTTCAACTATCTCCCACTGAACTTGATTCTTGGCTCATGTTTTAAATGTATTTTCCAGTGTCCAAGTCTTTATTATGCAAAAAAAAAGAAAGAAAAGAAAAGAAAAGAAAGAAAGAAAGAAAGAAAGAAAGAAAGAAAGAAAGAAAGAAAGAAAGAAAGTAAGAAAGAAAGTAAGAAAGAAAGAAAGAAAGAAAGTAAGTAAGTAAGTTTGGGGGCCCAGTGAAATCAGAATCACTCTGGTTAACTCCTTGGTTATTCCACGGAAGTTCAGAATAGGCTGACAATTCGGTCCCCAGGGCTCAAACTCCAAGTTCCCCAGGTTGCCCTGTTGCCAATAACACATGTTTAGAGTAAGAAGAGTGGGGGCCGGGTGGGGCCGCCAATCAGGGGGCAGTGGTTAGCTGGTTGGAGAGAATAATTGAAACACTGCAGGAATGACAGTGCAAAGGGCCAGAAGAATTCACCAGCAGAGAATTCCTTTCTGCTGTGGTTCTCCATAAAGAGCCCTCCCAAGTGCTGCGGTCCAGGCTCCAATCCAGTCTGTTTTTCCAGTCTTTTTGGAGAACAAAAGAGTCTCCTTCATTCACTATCACATATTTCGGCCATCACCGAAGGATGGCTTGTCTTTTGAAATGGGCTCATGCTGACCAATCCCCTCCCTGTCAGGTGAAGTCTGGCACCGCGGGCAAGTGTGGGACATTCCTGGTCTGTCTGAATTATCACAAGTGTCTACGGAGCTCAGTGGTGTTGCCATAAAGATCATGTTACCGGAGAGAAGCTTCAAAAAGCTGGTGGGTTGCAAAATCCAGAAAACCACAGGTTTTGATCTGAGATTTGCAGTGACCTTTTCATGTGGTTTTTTTATAGTTATTAATCTACTGCCTGGTGGCATATATTCCCATAAGCCCACGAGAATGATTTGGCTCTAACAGTAAAACTGATGATTCAAATAAATTCCTATAATTAAAATGCCCTCAAAAGCAACAAAATAGTAAGAGTTAACATCCCGGTTAGTTATTTGGATGTTATGTAATATCACTAGAAGAAAAGTTAAATACATAAAACACTTTATCCCACAAATAATTAATTTTTCCTTATTATAAAGACCATTTACTAAATGACAGAATATGGATTTAGTTAGCAACAATTTTTTTTTATTAATGAGTAATTTAGTTCCTCAAATATAAATCTCAGCCCTGGATGCCTCATCACACCAAGTTTCCTAAACAGCGTGGAGAAGTATGAAGACAGAAGCGGGACAAGACTTGGGAATGAAATAACTTTCCGCACAAGATAAAGCCTCACAGCATCCCTGTATACATGAAAGTATGTTCAGACCAGAAAAATGATTTAGAAGAGAGTTTTAGGAGTCTGAAATCTTCAGCACTCATTCTGAACCTATATTAATATTCTTCACAGTCAACAGGGGTATAGTTTTTTTCATGAAAATATTTATATATGGCAGTCAGTTCTGGTTTGACTTTAATGTTAAAAGAAGAGTATGTAGTATTTGTTTAAAATTTATCATTTATGCCCTGCCTACTAAAAAAGAATTGTAGGCAAAAGCCAGATACAATGAGCCACTCAGAATATATAGAGTCTGCCAGAATATATAGTGTCTCAACAGAACACCATTATTTTCTCTTTGTGGTTTTTAGAAGAAATCCTTTATTATATGAACTGTACACAAATGCTTTCAATTCTGAGGAAAGGAATCCTTGCTCATCGGGGAGCTCAAGCATCACATCTCCAACATTTGTCTCTCCTCGCTGGCCCCCTTCCTCTTGGCTCTATTCCTGTTCATTTTATTCTAGGGACACAGCGTGAACTGTCAACAATCCTGATGATACATTTCAGCAGCCCTGACTGCTTCATTATCTCGCACCACCAAACAATGTCCTTCTGTGATTAGGCACTGAGTCTTTTAACGAAAAGGACTTATGAAAATGCAGCTCCAGCTCGGGCCATCAGAGTCTGTTGTATAATTGAGCTGGACACGGACACTGCACAGGTATTTGGAGGAAGGCCACTGGACATTTGTTTAGTGGGTCAGAGTTTGCCATTGCTGCTAATGCAAAGAGGAACTGCTGAGGATGGCAGCTGGTCCTGAGGCCCTGATAGGTGTCATGCATCTTCTCCTGGTTACTTACAATGCCTTGAATGATTCTGCAAAGTAGGAAAGTGGCCCTAATTTTAAAGAGTTTAGGAAGGTGCCTGTGAAAGAGGTCGACTCTCCAAGCCAGTAAGTGTCTGAGCTGTGAGATGAACTTGGGGTTATTACCTGCTGCTTCTCCAAGCTTACTGACTTCCAGAAGTGGAAAGCAAAACAAAGCAAGACTGAAGATGCCTAACAAGATGAACTGTAGAAAGCTGACAGCTTAGACTTCTAGAAGTATTCTGTCAAAATAAAGGGGTACAGAAACATCTTTTCAAACACTGGTAGAAGGAAGATGCCTTTCTCAGAAACAAGCAGTAAAATTCAGTCTCCAGTAAGTTAACTATTACAGGCCTGGGGCTTCCACAGGCTGTAATTTCTGACTATTCTGTGGTGACATACTGAGCAGCAAGTTAATTCCACCCTAAATAAATGCTCATTATCTCTGTGAGAGGTCAGGATTGTCTTGGAGGTTGGCTGGTAAGGTCTGTTAGACCTTTAGGGGAATCACCCCCCAATGGCGATGGAATTTTTGGAATGGGGTAGGCTGGGAAGAGAAGATAGCTTTATAATTTCAAGGCAAACTATGAGACATGCAGGGGGCTTGCTCAGTTTAATTCCGAAACCAAAACAAGTTTGTTGCTCCTACCAAGTTTTCTTCTGAGCTTCTAGTATACGATACCATTGCCACAAAAGCCAGTGTCCACTGGCTCATTCATCTATGGATGGTGGTCCTTACCTCCAGAAGTTGGGTGAGATTAAGATAGTGGAAAGAAGGCAGTGAACGAAGGATTTATTAAATGTAATTAAAAACATTAATTTATCTCTAGATTCTTAACTCTCCCCACCCCCGAACAAAAAAGTCTACCTGGAGTACACTGGCAAAAACCTCTTACAAACACCAGCTTGAGCCCATGTTTCAGAAATCCATAGTAATTCTCCACTGCCATAGTAAGTTCCAGGTGGCTCACAGTAGATTCCAAGATGCACACCAGCTAGCATCCTCTCACCATGCAGGTTCAAAGAACCTCAGCGCTAAGAGGAGAATCAGCTGTCATCTTGGCTAACATCCAACCTACAGTGAGGAAACGACAGTCCAGTGAACTCCACTGTCTTCCCCACTCACACATGAGCCAGTCCTGGCTTTAGGCTTCAGGGTTCCCAATTCTCCTCTGGAATTCTAATTTAGTTCCCCAAATCCTGTCCACTTTACTATGCTTCTTTCTTTCTTTTTTTTTTTTTTAAGAATTTATTTATTTATTTGACACGGAGAGAGGGATTACAAGTAGGCAGAGAGGCAGGCAGAGAGAGAGGAGAGAGGAGGAAGCAGGCTCCCTGCCGAGCAGAGAGCCCGATGCAGGCCTCGATCCCAGGACCCTGAGATCATGACCTGAGCCGAAGGCAGAAGCCTTAACCCACTGAGCCACCCAGGCGCCCACTATGCTTCTTTCTTGGTACATTCCATTATTCATTTATTCAAGAAGTAAGTATGGAGAGATGCCTGGTGGCTCAGTTGGTTAAGCATCTGCCTTCAGCTCAGGTCACGGTCCCAGAGGTTTGGAATTAAGCCCCGCATGGGGTTCCCTGCTTAGAGGAGAGTTTACTTCTCCCTCTCCCTTTGTTGCTCTCCCTGCTTGTGCTCTCTGGCTCTGTCATTCATAGATAGATAGATAGATAAAGGAACACCTACTATGTACGAGGCACTCGGTATAATGGTTAACAAAACAGGCAACAGTCTTGGCCCCTATGGAACTTATATGCCAGTAGGAGGCTATGGTAAGGTATTAGGAGGTGATAAAACACTTCGGAGAAAAATAAAGCCAGAAATGGACAAAGGGCATGTGGTAGAGGAGGTGGATGGCAATTTTAATAGGGTTGTCAGAGAAGGCTTCAGAGAGTAAAGCAGAAGCAAAAGCTTGGGGGAGTGTGGGAAAGAGCACCAGGGTATCCACGCAGAGCTCGCGCTGCACCCCCAAAGGTCTGGTTATTCCTTCTCCAGATCTTGAGATTTGCCCTCCTTCTCCCCACAACACTTTTCCTCTCCAGGAAATGACTTCTTTTGAAACCTTAGCTCACATATCTCCTCTTCAATGAACCTGTCCTAACATTAGCCCCGCCCCAAGCCCACCTGTGCCTGAACCCCTTTCATACCTGTGTGGTTCACACTGGATAAATCTAGGCACATGTGTGTGTTTTAAAGGCTATCCGCATGGTTTCTGCCTCCTGTAGGTGTGGGAATTTTACTTCTCTGCACTATTGCTTTTGCATTTCTCTAAACACACCAGGTAGTTCTCTAGGACTCTACACGTCAAGCAGTTTAACGAGTACATGACTGTGGCAGTGTAGATCCGGGCAGGGGGAATCACAGGCTCTGTCACTCCCCTCCCCCACCCAGGGACAGTGTCTCACACATGTTGGAAGCAGCGAGCCTCCCCCAGCTCTCAGGTGCCTGGAACTCACAACCTTCCCTCCCACCTTTGGGTCCAGCTTTCTAGGTGATGAGTGACACGCTCATCTGTCTTGTTGGCCAGGAGGTAGCCGTCCTGGGAGAGCATTCAGCTCAGAGGCCTGACAGTCAAAATGTAGACACTTGGGGAGAACCCCCGTCTCCCTAAACAATCAGGTACCCACGGCCTGAAGGGAAGAGTTTTCTGTTCAGTGCAGGAGGTGGGGAATGCAGTGGGGTTTACTAACCCCAGGAACTCACGGCATTTTTTAGACCCTGGCCCAGCCCAAAATGAACCCCAAGACCTAAAGCAGCAGGGCAGCATTTCTATGCTTTCTGCCTCTTAGCACTTGCAAAACTAAATCTGACAGGGCCAAAATGAGAAATGTAAACCCACAATCCAACATCTGCCTTGAGTGCTGTTGCTTTAAAAAGTGTTATTTTGGGGGCAACTGAGGAGCTAATATCAGGATGAGGGGAACCCTGCTGAGCTGGTGGGAGGGGCACGTCTCAGTTAATGATAGTGTGTTCGCTGTTTATCACTGGAACAGTGTTGGGACATGTGGAAATAATGTGTGGGACAGGTGCTGGCATAAAAATCCATGCTCTCTCACATACCTACTTGGTTTCCTTAAACCAACAGAACTAGTGTTTTAATGGGAAAAAAGGGGCCTCCATGTAAATGAAAATATCAATCAGCCTGACAGACATTCCTCATTCCTTTGTGAATATGTGTTTCTTACTTTCTTCAAGTGAAGGCTATAGTTGAGGACACTTAAGGGAAAAGTGAGCCAAGACAGCAACAGATTTTACTGTCGGTGTTTTAAAATAATTATTTGCTCTGCACTGAATGTAGCCTCAGTTCTGAACTGTGATGAGAAATGAGTTAATCAACTTGAAATGACCCAAATGAGGAAACGTTGGCCAATAATGAGGGAAATGCGAGGGATCTATTTTAGGGACTACGTATGGCCCAGCAGTGAGAGGAGTGAGGTTCCCAGGTTCAGTGAAGAGCCTCCCGTTTACCAGCTTCTTATTCATACTTGCTATTAAGTCTGGACAAAGGACAGAGAGAGGAAGAAATGGTTCCATGGGGTAGGCAGCTATGGTTGTAGAGGTCAAAGGAATATACAAATGGAAACCCAATACACAAAAAAGAAGGCATGCAACCAAATTATAATTGAATATAAAGTAAATGGGAAAATGTATGCTTATAAAAATTTTCCATGACTCTGTAAAGAATTCATAGAGGACAGAGTTAAATCTAGAAAATTATCTAAAACTGAAATAACTAGTTAAAAAATGGATGAATGCACATATTTGTATAGACACACACACCTGCAAACAAAGTGATTTCCTTGACAGTAGAGATGTTCCAAAAATGGATTTCTAAGTTACAACTCAAATTCACAATTTCCCATAGATTCCTCAGGGGTGTGCTGGGACTAACTGATGCTGACTTGTTAGAACCAAGTGTTTATATCTCTTCACAACTCCATGTTCAGTGACTTTCTTTTTTTTATTTATTTTTTATTTTTATTTTTTTAAAAGATTTTATTTCTTTATTTGACACAGAGAGAGAGAGATCACAAGTAGGCAGAGAGGCAGAGAGAGAGAAGGAAGCAGGCTCCCTGCCGAGCAGAGAGCCCGATATGGGCCTTGATCCCAGGACCCTGAGATCATGACCTGAGCCGAAAGCAGAGGCTTTAACCCACTGAGCCACCCAGGCGCCCGTTCAGTGACTTTCCATTGGCAGCTGGGAATTGGTCACGCTGGGAGTATTTACACCAAAGAAATCAGCAAACGCTATAAAAATCAGGGCTTTTGCTTCCTGGAGGGCTTGTTGTCCAACATTTGCTGGCCCACTACTCAACCTGCTGCAACTGACCCATCACATTTAAACAAATCAAAATGCTCTGTCCATATGGGATAATCACTAGAGAAGTTCAGGATCACTGGACAGGGTAAAGGTTATATTGGACTTTTGTCCTTTTCTCTCCCTCCAGGTTACAGAGATCATATGGGCATTCTTATTAGTGATATCTGTGCACATTAGATGTTTTGAATTTGAAAGTTCCAGGGACACTTAATACATTCAAATTCATGATCTCTGCGGGGTGTGATCATCTTAGACTCCCAGTGAAACTGACAATGTTCGGAGCTCAGTTCCCACCTGTCTGTTAACTTCATACCACGGATACAGCTTTGACTTAACTCTGACCAACAACCCTGAAAGAGAATTTCCCTCTCGCTTGGGAGATGATACACAGGAAAACTGGCTTGATCTGTCACTCGTGTGAAGTTAGTGTGGCAAAGTTATGAGCACAGATGAATGAGCCTACGGACAGGCAGTGGTGGAGGACACATGAGGATTCAGATGAAGGAATCCCCACAGAGGAAGGGATTTCAAGTGAGAAGCTTCAGTCTGGAAGATATTCTTTTTGCCTCCTAAAATCATGCAGGGATTAAAACCCCAGCTACCAGACAGAAAAAAATCCAAAAGTCCAAAGGAGCACAAGCCCTCAGTACATTCATGAGATGAACAAATATCTGACAGCAACAACCAGACCCAGAGACAGAAATGGGAAAACATCAGAAATACACCAGCGGAGTTGCCAACAGTGGAGGCAAAATACCTTTTGAACTTGACCTCTTATAGCAGAAAACTGTACAATTTGGTCCAGGCCACATTAGCTCTGGTCCATTATTCCTTGGAGATCAGAGATGCAGAAGATAAATACACAATTTCACCAATACGAACTTCTTAGTTCATACAATCACTTAATTGTATTTCATGCTCAAAGAAATGCATCTTACTGCCCAAATGGTCAAACAGCTTCTAATTTGATCTGTAAACTGGTTAAACAGGTGGAAAGAAAAGGCTTAGGACAAGTTCTTAAGAAGGCTGCCCAGCTCACACCTAGCTCAGGGTTTTCTCCTTTATCCCAGTAAATATGGAATTTGAAATTTGTATCCGAACTACCCACGAGGGAGTCATTCATGTATTTCATTTCTAATTTGTAGCATATATTTGTTTACATTAATTCCTCCTAAGGTGTATGAGTTCATTGGTTATTATTTTTTAAAATATTTTTAAAAATATCTTCCAGTTAAGAAGTATTTGTCTTTTTTTTAAAAGATTTTGTTTATTTGAGAGAGAGAGAGAGAGAGAGAGTGTGTGCATGCGCACGCACATGCACGAATGAGCTGGAGGAGCGGCAGAGGGAAAGGGAGAAGCAGGCTCCCCGCTGAGCAGGCTCCATCCCTGGACTCTGGGATCATTACCTGAGCCAAAGGCAGATGCTTAACCGACTGAGTACCCAGGCATCCCAAGAAGTGTTTGTCCAGAGTGGCCACTTCACAATGGGATGCCAGGGATAGGCTCGGTTCAGCAGACCAAGGACACACACCCCTTCTAGGGCAGGGCCTAAGCAGGGCTCTTCCTGGGGCAGCAAAACTTCCCCCAGGAAGCCTCGGAAGTGTTGGAAAAGCTCTCATCCTATTGCTGACAGGCTGGCAGTGTGATCTTGCAATCAAAAGACAGTGCCATTTCATTAGTTTCACATTGTGCATGGCCCTGAAGAGGCACTAAAAAAAGAAGGATTCAGTGATTCACAAAGCATCCATTTCTAAATGAGGAATCAAATCTGGACGTAATAACCCCAGCTACTACACAATGTTCCTTCCTGCCAGAAAGTAGTTGTGTTACGGCAGCAAGGCTAGTAAAGACAACCAACCACCTGTAAATACAGTCTACCGGTTGCCCTGAAACAATCTGTCACTTTATACAGCACTTAGGGGAAACAACACCTAATAAACAACACCTAGTAAAGCACAGGAACATATACTCCAGTAAAAGGAAAAATCCCACTTACAACTGTGGTTATGACAGTGCTTATAAAATTAGAAGCACTAATTTACTAGGGTATACAGAGCCCCCAATGACTATATGATTGTAGATTTACTCAACTGTATCTATGGGACTATAGTGTAGAAGTAAATCTTCTTGGCTTTGAGCTTGGTGGGAAGATCTGACGGTTTCCACACTTGCTCACTTCTCAGACATACATCTCGAGTGGGTACAAATCACCTATTTGAGTCAGGGGTTCAGGGAGGGCTCCTTCTTTTAAAGGCTTTGGCTGTACAGGCCTGGGGGAGGATGGAAAGGCTCTCAGAGCGGGGATAGAAATAACAACGCCCCCGCCCCCCCCCTTTTTTTAGGAGAAGAGCAAAGATTTGTGACTATCTAGAAATAACAGAAGAAAGAGGAGAGCTGTGGTAAAGGAAAGGAAAATAAGCAACAACAGGCCTTGGGAAGGACACCATAAAGAAGGTTCCTACCACTGAGTCCTCTGTGCCCCAACCAGCTGGGAGACCCTAAGGTGGAAGGTCTGTGCCTCACGCACTGGGACACAGAGGTGACGTAGACTGTTTCTGTTGATAATGAACAGCGGGTTCTAGAGAGCAAAGGGAAAACAAACTAACGCACAAAACAAGTCGTGTAAAATTACTTGGACATCGAGGGCACAAGGAAGCAAGCCTATTAGGTAAAGAAACAAATACCAGTCTTGCTCCTACTATTACAACGTGGTGATTCTTATTTCCCAAATGGCCAATACCAAGGCTCGAGATCTAGCTGCACACCTGTCCTCAGATCAGGGTGAGACCTCAGCTTCCATGCAACTCTCTCCCGCCCCACCCACTGACCCGACCCCATGGCCACGTGCCTTCATGTGGCCCCCAAACTGGGACCCAAACACAGCGGCTCACCACACATGCCAGGCACTGCCCATTTGGGGTGCTATGTCGAGATAATGAAAGTATTCTCTCTTGGTAGATGCAATTCAGAGTTCTTCCCCAACCTTGGTGCCTCTCCCAACCTCCCGCCCTCATGAAACAACAACAGGTAATCAACCGAAGAGACCAAACCAACTTGGCTTATTTTTCCTGCGCTATCCCATTTCTAGTAAGTCAAGCACCATGGCTCTGAGTCCCTGCACCACTCCTGGGAGCAGGTCAGACAAACCCTTGAATTCATGCAGGAGCAGATGCAAAACAGTTTCCCAGCTGTATCATTCTGTAGGGTGTACCCGACACCGGGGGAGGCAAGGGTTTACCTCAAGCCACTTTCTGCCATGGCACGTCGTGCTGTGACACAGGAAGTGGACTGATTCTTCACCCCCACAGAGGATCCAGTTTTTGGCCTGATCTTCCAGAAGGAAAAGGCTCTGGGCAAACAGGTTAAACCTTCTCCCATCTTTCCAGGAAATAGAGAGAACAGCTGTTAAGCAAAAGATACTGAATCCCTCTGAGAGACTGGTATTGTTGAATTAATTAAACACGGAGGCCATCAGACTGAGGTGGCTTGAGCATCCTGGCGGCCTACAGAAGCAATCCAAAACCTAAGTCTGTAAATGCCTCCAGGTTACAGAATCGAAACCTAAGGACAGCCAACCACACACAGCCAACTAGGCCTAAGCATTAGCTAATCAATTAATTTCCTTTCCCTGCTACGGGGCACCTTCTCTACAGAAGTCTCTCCCCTGGCTCCCATCCATCATTGGAGAGCTTCTAACTACTTCTGGTTTGTCACTGCCCTGATTTGAACAGATGTTTGCTTCAACTCTCAAAATTCTTAATTTGCCCCAGTTTATCTTCTAACAGTGTATTCAAGTTAGAGAGGAACAGAGGCTAGGGTTCCCCTGTGGCCAGGACAAAACTGAAATGTCCGTGTTAGTGGGCAGAAAGACAGACTAAACCCATAGCAAGTGTCCTTGTCATGGTTTTCCTTTTAAAATTTCCATCTTGATCAAAAATGTGAAATTTCTATTCAACCGAAGAACAAAATACAGACTTCTGTTTCATAATTTGTATGGCAGATCTTCTCTACTTATCAAATATGAGCTTATCATATTTGATCATGTTTCTGATGGCCCTACTTCTTCCCCTCCACAGCAATCAACAGGGGTCCTGTGGACACCTCTGACCCTGACATGAGAGGCAGACATCGCTTCAGTCAGTTGAGACTGAACAGTGGGGGAGGGGGGCAGTGGGGACATATGGAAGCAGATTCAGACAGGAACAGAACTATTTCCCTAGCCGCAATGATGAAGGGTTTTTACCAGTTCCTTTAGTGAAGAGGAGCTGGAACCTGATATCAAAACCCACTGTATGTCCTTTATAGTTTATTGTATATAATTAGGTACCATAAACTGTGCAGGGTTTGCATTCCAGGGCGTGGGATCAGTCATTCTCAACAAATCCTTTTGTTGACTTCTCTAAGTCCCGGCTAGGAACTCCTTGAGGGCTTTTCTGAACTGGGCCCCGTGGACTAATGTGCCCCCAGGACCCGCCCAATCCCGCCTTCAGGTACGTCGGCAGATGAGTAGCGACCAACAGACAGGCCAGGTGCACACCCTGCATCCGGTACCAGAACGTGTCTGCAGGTGCCAGCATGACTTCAGGAACATCTCTTTCTAGCACTGACTGCTGCAAAGTCACTAGGCTTCCCTGTTAAGTTGTTCTCTTTGCTCCCCTCTGCAGCTGGGACCTCATCCTGTGTTCTGAGCCCTGTTCCACGAAGGACTGACCCAAGGGGTTGGGGCAGGGGGGTGCTTCCAAATACCTAAGGCCTAGGTTGTTGTTTTAAACTATTTGGCTCATGTGCATATCTGTAAAGCATTGCTAAAATTGGAGGTGTTTCAAAGGCAATGAGGAGCATATGAGAATAAGTGATCTAATACAGCCGGTGAATTCCTAGCAGTTTAGTCACTGAGCAAAAGGAGGCAAAACAGACCCTGCGTGATAGCACACCTGATGTCCTCAAAAATACATTCCATGCCTTCTAAGAGACCACAATTTCTCTTTCTATCTTGAAAACCCTACAAGTAATATTTGTTATATAGAGATATTACAGATTCTTCATATTAGGAAACCAGACTCCTTTTTGAAACGTGTATGTTGTCACATGCTTGCATATAGGTTAACGCACTAGCATATCCAAGGTTGCAAATATGGCCTGCAGTTGTGATGAAGCTATTTTAGGAAGAAGCAACATGAAAGTCATGACCTCTCCCCCCAAAAATGCACCCAGACATACATTTGGACTTTATTTCATGAGATCTCTGGGCTCTAGAAGCCACCCATACCTAAGGCTCAGAATCTGTGATGTCTGATCCCTCACGGGAATATCAGGATATCAAAATTCTTTCCCAAAGGAATTTACAGGTGCTAGTGAATTCTCGGGCACAGGGGGAGCAAGTCCACTGGCAAACATCTCCTTCTTCATCCTTGCTCCTCTTGGTTGCCTGGCCAAAGCACTATTTATCTGTGAGTCCCTGGGCCAATAACTAATGCAAATGGAACACCACATTATGAATCACAAGTGTAGACCAAAGGTATCTATGCAGCAACTTTAGTAGCATCCTCAAGACAAGCCAATGTGGAGAGGCAGCAGAGGATGGAATCATCCAGAAGGGAGGAGCTGGACACAGACACAGGGGAAGCTGGAGAAAGTTCATCTGTTGTTAAAACCAACAAGTACGATGTTGACAGTGGAGGCCCAGATGTCCTGTTAAGAAATGTCCTAGTTAAACAGTCTCAAAAAGTTGGCGAATGTTCTTGTGGGAACCAACAGCAGGGGCAGCAGCTGTAGTGAATGAATCAGGAGCATCCTTTCTACACATCTGGCTTCATCTTGATCATGCCCCCCTCATCTGCTCAAGCTCTTCTGGTAGTGTCTCTTCTCACTAAGACACAGAGCTGAGGCCCATGAAGTCCTATACAGTCTGTGCCCTAGCCTGACCTCTCTGACCTCATCTGCTCTCCCCTTTGCTCCTTCAGCTCCAGCCTCACTGGTCTTGCTGTACCTGGGATACACCAGACATGCTGCTACAGGACCTTTGCACTTGCCTTTTCCTCTGTCTAGGACTCTCTCTCCTGGATATCCTCATGGCTTCCCTCACCTCCCCTCAACCCCATCATTTTCTTCTTCTTCTTCTTCTTTTTTAAAGATTTTATTTATTTATTTGACAGAGGGAGAGATCACAAGTAGGCAGAGAGGCAGGCAGAGAAAGAGGAGGAAGCAGGCTCTCCACCAAGTAGAGAGCCCGATGCGGGGCTCGATCCCAGGGCCCTGGGATCATGACCTGAGCTGAAGGCAGAGGCTTAACCCACTGAGCCACCCAGGCGCCTCCCCATCATTTTCTAAAAAAGTCTTTACTTGAATATCATCTTGTCAGAGAGGCTTCCCCTGATCATTCTTTTGAAAATGACAACGCTACTCTCCCCCATTTCCCATCCCCATTTTATTTCTCTCCATAGCACTAAGCACTGTTTAACATGCAACTTATTTTACTTCTCCTTTGTCTTTCCTCAAAAAGAATGTAGGTTTCATGCAGGCAGAGATTTCTGTCAGTTGCCACTCACCTCCATATCCCCAGGGGCTAGAATATGGGCAGCATGGTGCCCACCCCACAGGGCTGTTTGGAAGATGAAATGAGTTACTACGTGTAAGACCCCTAACACTACACAACATATGATAGGAATTACATAAATGTTGGCTATTATTCTGAATTCTGTTTTAAACTTCACGACAACCTAATAGTTAGTAGTTACCACTAAGCCATTTTACAGATCAGGAGACTGAAGTTCAGAATAACTCCCTCGAGGTGACATATTAGCAGTTGGCAGAACCAGGATTCAAACCCAGATCTGACTCAGTTCTGTGCACGCATTCCCCTCCCTCTGCTTTCTAAGTCCTAGGACAGCAGAGAGGCAGAGATCCATTCATTCTGGAATAAGCCCAATGCCTCAGAAGGCTCCAACCCCAGGGAGTTGGGGGGCAGGGGATAAAGTTTCTTGATCCAGAGACCTTTGTGCCACGCGAATCTGAAATGGCATGTGGCATTCTGTTTACTTCCTAACTTCACCAAAAAATGTAATGGAGCCTGCCAATTAAAAAATGTTTTCATGACCCCAGAAAATCCATGTATTGGAGACATTTACTTTAAACAGTCATTCTACCATAACAGGAAAAAGAGGTAGAGCAGAGGACTTTATTATAACAGCTGCTTTCATACCCAAAACAAGGTTTGGCTGTTTTTGGCAGGTTGTACTGTACTCGTGTTGGCAAGAAGCTGACGGACTGCGTGAGTTTCCTTTCAAAAGATCACTTTGCTTCCTCAGAGAAACCCATGACTGAACTATCTAGTGTGAATTGCAGATGTTTGTTCCTCCTTTGCTCCTCTGTCCTCCTGGGGGTTCCAGACTTCCGAGGCCTAAATGGGGCACGAGCCCATAGAGCAGAAAGATCGTGGGCTTTGGAATTGTGAAGATCTTGGTCAGAATCCAATGTTTCCTTTCTTAGCAGTGCAACTCTCTGAGACTCGGTGTCCCAGCCACAGGGCTGTATGAGGACTAAGTCGGGCAGACACCCCTCCTAGCTGATTACCAGGTACCTCTGGCAGCGGTTATTACAACGTAGTTATTACTGTGACTTTAGGTGGCTAGAGGCTTGAGTCCCCATTTCCTCTAAGGGTTCTCCTGAGAGATTCCATTTTACAAAATGCACACAGCAGAGGATGTAAAATGCAACTCCTTTCCTGGGGGCTTTTTAGAGATTGACTTATTTGCATCCCCCCTTCAAACCTACAAGGTGGGCAAGAAATGACACAGGATAGATATCAGGATCCCCACCTCCCCCCTGCAAGTATCATCACTCTTGAGCTCCAAAAGGGGAGGAAAAGGAAGGAATAGAAGGGGACCTGATGATGGCCTGGAGGGTAGAGCTTCACTGGGTTTTAAACTGGAAATCCTACAGGAAGCAAAGAGCTCCTGGCTCCCAGAACCCAGGGCTGTGCTGTGCCTCTTGCGACACCAGTACACAGCAGCACCGAAATCGTTTCAATGCTAATGGCTTCCAGATGGCAGAAGAGAAACCAGCACAGGATGCACTCAGCACAAGTGAGCCCAAGGGATGGATGCCCATCAGTCCTGCTCGTGGCCCAAACCCACAAAAAACCCATGTGAATCAGAACTGGAGCCCCAGCAAACCTGGATGCCCTAGCTGGACGGACAGCATCCACTGCCGTATCCCAATAAGGTACAGACTCCTGTGTTCCGTGGCGTATCAGTCAGCACAGAAGCCACCTCCCTCCCTCCTCCAGCAATGCCTGCTCCCAGCATCCAAGTTGAGACCCCCACACAGCACAGGTCTTGGTGCACAAAGGAAACAAGCTTCCTCAACTATCTGAGAGATGTGTGCTAGGCTGGGTTTTTGGACCCATGCTGTAGTGGAGGGAATCCTCGGCCACTGCTGGCAGCTTTGAAGACCTATTTTTGACTTCGAAAGCCTTTAATCCTGTCTATTCAGAGCCTGAACTTGGAGCATTTGCCTTTCAAAGAAAGACCACCGAAGCCAGTGAGCAGCACAGGGAACATGGATTCCGTGGATTCCAGCACGCCACCCGCCCCCCCCCCCCACTGGGCACCTTTAAGCCCTACTCCTGGGTTCTAGCCTGGCAGGGAGTGATGGGGTTGGGGACAAGTAGGTGGGGGGTGGCTACGCTCCTTCCCCACTGAGAGGGCCGGGGTGGGGGAGCAGGGGGTTAATTCAGATGTCAAAACATCCCATACCCCAAATACCAGCTCAACCAGAAGGAAAGACCCTGTACAATTTCAGCCTCAACCCCGTATCTAGCAGTGATAGTCCATATATTTAATCAACGCTCTGGCATGGGCACGGATCAATCAGAAGGAATATTCCACGGTGCTCCCCCTGCTGAGCATCGGCCCTGCCTATGTCCTAACAAAGACAGTTTAAAAACACCACAGCAATTACTTGTGGGTGGAATATCCTGGAGCAGCTAACACACTTTCCACTGTTGACAGGGAGCTCTCACTGCCTGGAGCTTTCCCTGGAGGGCACGCTGCTCCATGGAAGCCGGGCCACACAGAGCTGATGGTACCTCAGAAGACGGACTCTATGCCCCAGTTGTGAATGAAAAACAGGAACTGTTATAAAAGTAGACAGATGAATGGCTATTTTAAGTTGTTCCACTGTTTTGGGAAAGTGGCTGCAAGGACAGGTGCCAGGGCTTGGAGAATATTCTTTCATTCCTGTCAAACTGTGTAAAAACCCTGAGTGCACTGCTTCGTGAACCCAAAGACTCAGATGTAGCCACCACAGATCCTACAGCAAAAGACCAACATGGAGTCCCGAAGGGCGTGGCTAGTGAGGGAGAAAGAAGGAAGCAAACAGCACCCAGTTCCACCCCCAGAAACTTACAATCCAAGTCTTTGCAATTTTTGTCGTAGTTGTAGATAACTTAGCTCCCTCCACGCAGCAGCCTGTACTGCTCTCCGTGGGGAAATTCTGAGTGCCACAGGAGAAACTGACAGAACCATATTTTGTTTTGTCCTTTCAAGATTCTACTGACAGTGTATTTCTTCCCAGTCTATTTTCCCTTCTCCTTCTCACTCCTAGATTGCTACCTCTCAGTTCTCACCTTTCTTTTCCTTCTTCTCCTATAGCCAGCTCTTCACAGCAGACCCTTTGATTCTTAGCAGTTCCACGTCCTCATTCTGGTTCTCAGTGCCCTCCAGAACCTTCCCTCTGGACTGCCAGGAAGAACCCCGAGTGCCCCTGGCTGAGGATGGAGTGGGGCAAGGTGGAAATGTGCAGGATGGTTTCCACCACTAAGCCCACACCAGCCCAGGTTTTGCTCTGGTAGACCAGAGCTGCACGGACTAGTCACCCTTTTATCACAACGCTAGATCCTCACTGGGAGAAAAAGTTATAACATGCAACCTAAAAATTTTGGAAAAGCAAAAAAAAAAGGGGGGGGGTTTGGGGAATTGGAGGGAAAAAGGAAGAAATAAAAGGAATAAAGAGCAGAAGAGAAAGACTCAACTTCAGAGTGATCACATCGAACTCAGGTCAAAGTTCAAAATACTAAAACTGTTTCTAATGTTACACTAAGTAGCAGCCTCTCAGTGCCTCTGACAAGTGATTTAAGGGAAGTGGTCTGTTCCCAAGGGGGCCCATGAATCTCCACGCATGATGGTTCGATCGAGAGAGTCTGGAGTCACACAGTTGGGAAGGTGGCAATGCAAAGGTCAGAAGTACAAGGGAGGAGTTCATTCATCAACTCTGACAGACGGGCATGCCTGGGACGGCACAAGGGACAGGAGCCATCTGGTAGCTTTGCTTGCAAGACCAGATTAAGAAAGCACCAGCCCAGAAACCACAAAGGAGAAGACGAAGCTGTATTTCTGGAGGAAAAAGCAAAGATTTCTACCCAAAGCTGAGGTAAGAGCTTTATTTTTTTTTCCAATGATGAAGAAAGAATCCTACTTCCCTCTGATTTGAATTATTTTTAGTATACATGCCTCAGCTTTGATGCCCAACACGTCTGACCATGTCTTTTTTCCCCTGCCTGAAATTTTTCAGTAGCTTCCCAATGCCTAGAGTGTAAAACATAACCTCCACTGCATGGCTCCTAAAGGCCATTGTGAAGGGACCTCCACCTAACACTTCTCCTTGTCTTCTTCCTGCGTTCTCAGCTCAGACTTCAGAGGACTTGCAACTTCCAGAATACACTAGCACCATCGCATGCTTTTCCCTCTCCTTGGGACACCTTCTCCTGTTTGCCTGTCTGCCTGCCCAAATTTTACTCATCCTCTATAACGCATCTCAAAACTCCAACTCCTCTGGGAATCCTGACTTCTACAGGGTTCCCTCTCCTAGATGCCCATGGAATGTGAATGCCATCCCATTACACTAATTAGCTTTTACTGTAATCCAGACTAGAACTGTATCTTTCCACCTTTTTGCAACCAGTGCCTCGCACACAGGAAGTTCCCCAAATATATTCAGCCTATTCAGGTATCATTTGTTTGCATTCTATATGTATACATATTTAATTACACACACACACACACACACACACACACACACACACACACACTATGTCATCACCTCATCACCTCCTGCATCTCTAGGGTTATGGGGTCTAGTTTAGGACACTGGTTAGAAGTTTCTGACCAGGGCCCCAAGGTTGAGATGGATGTGAAAAACACAGTGAGTCATACATCAGAAATCAAATTAGAATCCTAGAAATGAATAGTTTCAAGTGCTTAGAAATTTCCTATCCAGAGGCCTCAGCTTTCAACTCAGGAAGAATATACTATGTTTGCAGAGAGAGGGGGACCAGAGCAAAGTGAGTGAGAGCAGAGAGAGGGGTACAGGGTCTTGTGCAGAGTCTCTCTCCTGGTCTCTTTCCAGCCTCTTGGGCAAACAGCCCCTGGCTAGTGGTTCCATACAAAGAGTCGTATATTATTTCCATCCATTTAAATTTCATTTTTAATTAGCCTTTTCCCAAAGAACCACAGAATGTCAAATGTGCTGACGTAAGCAGTTGAGACTTTTATAAATGTCAAAGCCAGTGGAGCCAGACTCAGAGAAAGACAGGTAAATGCAGGAAGGGACCCCTTGCATTACAAAGCATGTGCAGAAAAGTGCAGAAGTAGGTATTTACGGATGGAGGAATTTTTGAAATAGTCCATTGTACTGAGACATAATTCTGCTCCCAAACCTCAATTTTCAGTAAGTCTGGCATGGAACTGTCAGGAGAAGAAATATCTACATATCTAAATCTCAAATGTTCTGCAGTTCTGAAATTTGGTGTAGTTTGTGTTCCATTAAAATAGTTTACCTCTCATCAGGAAAATAATTGCTGGATTAGCTAATGTCAAGAACTCATTATCTGGGCATGTTAAATAAGCATACCAGGTCTGTGATCTTCTATAGATCTAAAAAATAAAAAATTAAAAAAAAAAGCCACTGCCACCACAGGAGAGACAGGCGCTTTCCTAGGAATTAGGAATATACTACTATAATAATCCATAATGCTCATGATGGAGTTAGAGTAGTATTTTCACAATACATACTAGGTACACGGTGGGTTAAACAGGTGTTGCAGATAGACAGAAGATGAAATATTATTTCTAGGGCAAAATGTATCTTTAAATGATCAAACATCTGCTTTACAAATCACCTTTCCTGTTCCAAGTTAGGAACTACCTGTATAAATCACTCAGACACACTGATGAAAAATAAATCCCCTTTTCTTTCTACTTTTCATGCACAGAGTCAGGAATATAGGATCAATTAGTTTCACAAGTGTATGGTTTGACTTACTACTTTATACAGCACGTTGCTCAAAGGCAGGTAGAGTGTCTCCTACGTGTTCTGCAATTCATCACGGTGGAGCAGGTTTTCCTAACCTAGCAAACGTACACTGTGCACAAACAGGACTCAGAAAGACTGAAAGCCTGGAACTCCAGGGTGAACCCAATACGATGAAATTCAACAGGGATGAAGGGCCTCCCTTATCTTAGCAGATGGTATGGGGGGAAAGGGCATGACACACATTTCCATCCTGACAGCCCACTTATTAGTGCTTTGCCCTTCTGAGCACCAGCTTTCTCGTCTGTAACATGGCCATCATTACATGCACATCACAGAATTATTGGACAGATTGAGTTCAATACATTTACAATGATTATGGTCAATTTGGTACATATTGGGCCAAAGCATCATAGATGCCTCCTCTTCTTTCCTTGTAAAATGCAATTCTATTTTTGGGGCGTCTGCCTGCACACAGAGGTCACACTTTCTGGTCTGTGCCTCCATGCAGCACGTTTTACAAGCCAGTCCCCACATAAGAAGTCTGTGGTTTTCTAGTACTGCCTGTGGGAAAGTCCAGCTAACTCTGGAGTCCATGATTGGGAAACTCATTGCGGCAGCACACCTAATCCACATCCTCGCCCCTCGCCTTTATCAGTATTTTTAAATGAAAAAAAAAATTGCCAAAATATAAGATGGGGGTAATGGCTTAGTAGGTAGCATGAGGCAGAGAAGACTAGGAGTCTTTTTAGATGAACAGCAAATTCATGAGTGTTAGTGCTCTGCTGCAGCTAATGTGAAGTATATAGTGTGATGGAGGTAGAGACGGGAGCGGTATCTCAGGAGGGAGACGTATGCACCCCCACATCCCAACTCCCCAAATGCCTTGTCATAACATCCAGAGAGAAAAATAAAATATGTGCCAGAAACATGATAAAACGTGAAAGAGAAAAACATGAGCTCACTGAGCTCAGCTATGAAACTTAAGTTATGATTATACTGGTTTTGTATCAATGTAAAATAATTCAAGACTAAAGCCTAAACACCAAATAACAAGTACTAGTTCCAGCTAAAGGAGAGACCTGCCAGTTCAACAAAAGGTTGTAGCTTCTCCTTCACCCTAACTACCCTCCACACTCAACCCATGCAACCAGCAATGCCTCTGATTGGTAAAGACTCTAGAAACAGTGGTGCTCAGCCTCCATTGCATTTGATGTACCCCAGACGTCTGTACAGATCTTGACCCCAGGTCAGTGAAGTCCAGGGGACTCCAATGAGTAGCCAAGGTTCAGAACAACTGCTGCAGAAGGCTGGTCCCACTCGAACCCAGAGGACGGTACCAGAGAGAGTCAGGAGCCTGCTCAAAGGGCAGTGACCAGGACAGTGACATGAGGACAGCTGGCAAGGGACATGAAGATGAGGAGAGTATACTGAAGGAAGTATAAGCAATACTTAAAATACCTGAAGCCCTGTCAATTGTAAGAAGAAAGCGTTTGCTCTCCCTGCCTGGCTACTGAAGGATGGGAGCTAGAGGGAAATGGATTTCAGCTCCATCTCAGAAAGAACCTTCTTAGAAGAACTCTTCAAAGACCAGGAGGCCTCAAGGGAACTCACAACCCACAGCTGAACGTGTGCGAGCGCAGACTGGCAGGAGACCCCGCTGGGCAGAGATTCTGTAGGGGGAAATCAGGCACTGGATGGGACATTGGACTGGACGCGTCTCAGGTCGGTGCAGCTCTGCGATTCCCGGGACTCGATGTGAGTGATGGACAAAACTGTAAACTTCACATGACGAAGAAAACACTTTTGTTTTAACTCAGGAAAACAAACCCATTATAAACCTTACCAAATGGATAAACGTGAGTGGGCTAGGATGGCAGAATGAACCCATGACCACTGAAATGCTCCAGAGTTCTTTCCACAATACCACACAGTTCATTAGAACAATTCAAAATGCAGCAGTGAAAGGCAGCTACCCCTGCATGGCCTCGCTGGCCGCTCCCCGGGAGCCATCTGCTGATTTAAGAAGGCAGACGCACTGGAGGAGCCCCCTGCTGTTTATATGGTTGTCCAAGTTAATTATCCCTATATTTTCAGATGAAGTGAATGGTAATCTGTTTATCTAGGTCAAATATTTGGAGCTGCCTCTGTCCCTTGATAGTCGTACAAAAATACACAGTGTTGTCCTTTTGGGCATTATAAGAAAAACTCAGGTTAAAAAAATAGCATCCACTTCTTTATAGGTTCAACACAGTGAGCCCCTATTTTGAAGTAGCCTAATTAGACCTAACTCTAAACAAGTAGTTTATAATGGGATTTAAAAAAAAAAACAGAAAAGAAATTTTGAGTTCATACCATATTTTTGTCCTGAGCTTATGAATGTTTCCCCATAGAGATAATGAAAAGGTGACCTTGGGCCTCTGCAACCATTCCTAAGAGTAGTCACTTCCACTGCATACGGAAAAATAAATGCATGGTCCTACCATAGACAGCTAATAACGTGCTGGTGTTGGTTACCAGGACAAGGAGGGGCATCGGAGCGGAGGCAGAAACTTTTTATGTCTCAAGGTATGTGGGGATGATGTGATTTAAGATGCAAAATAAAATCTCTGGAAGACTAGGTGCTTCCTAAAGGCATCTACCAGATGTCCTTGAAGGTCAATCTTATTTTGGATCAAGTCAGTCAGAGTGAGCTGAGGATAGAGTGAGGGTGGGTGTGCCAACCATGGAGAAAGTTTGAACAGAAAACCTGCTGTGGGTGGGGGTGGGGAGAACGCCAGGCTTGGTTTGGTCCTCGAAGAATGGAACCTTCAGAGGACTGAGGATTACTGAGCAGCTGAAGTTACAAGTTCCCATCCAACCATGTCCCTTTGAGCTACTTTTCTGTACTAACTCGGTCCAATGTATCTAACATTATTACACGCAAGGTATCTAATCAAATGTGGGAGTGTAGCAATGACAGGAAGACGAAGACATGCTTGCTGCCCTCTTGGAATCCCAGAAGGATGATGCTGTAAGACCTCCCCCCTCAAAGTGCTATCTGCCCCAGCAACATCAGCATCACCTGGAAGCTTTGTAGATGCAGAACCTCAGGACTCTCCCCAGACCTGCTGAATCAGACTCTGCATCTTAACGAGATCCTTAGGTGATTCGTTTGACTCGTTAAAGTTGAGGAGCACTTTGGTATGAGACCTTAGAGTTAAATTCCTCTCATTTAAAAATTAAAAAAAAAATTTAAGATTATTTTTTTTAGAGCAGTTTTAGGTTTGCAGCAAAATTGAGGGGAAGATACAGAGATTTCCCATGTACTTCCTGCCTCCCCCACTTGCACGGCCTCCCCCATCATCGCCATCCCCCACCAGAGCGGCACATTTTTTACAGGTGACGCACCTATATGGACACATCATAATGGCCCAAAGTCCACAGTTGACATGAGAGTTCATTCCTGATGTGGAAAATTCTGGGGGTTTAGACAAATATATCATGATGTGTATCCACCATTATGACATCGCATGGAGAGTTTATTGCCCTAAAAAACTCTGCTCCCTGTGTTCATCCCTCCCTCCCTCACAACCCCTGACAACCACTGACATTTTTACTGTCTCCACAGTTTTGCCTTTTCCAGAATGTCATATAGTTGTATTCATACAGTATGTAGCCTTTTTATTCTGGCTTCCTCCACTTAATAGTATACATTTATGTCTCCTCCATGTGTTTTCATGCCTTGATAGTCCTTTCTTTTTAGTGCCGAATTATACTTCATAATCTGGATGCCCTGTAGTTTATCCATTTGCCTACTGAAGGACATCTTGGTTGCTTACAAGTTTTGTCAGTCATGAATAAAGCTGCTATAAACATCTGTGCACAGGTTTTATGTGGACATAAGTTTTCATCTCCTTTGGGTGAATGCCAAAGATTATGATTGCTGGATTGTACGGTAAGAGTATGTTTAGTTTTCGCAAGAATGACCTTTCACTTTTTAGCTACAGATCTGAGGCCCAGAGAAGTTAAATGACTTGTCCAAATTCACACCATAAATTCATGGCAGCCAGGTCTACAACAACATTTTGTGATGTTTCATCTGGAAACGTATGCTCTTGTGGAGAAAGAATGGATATGGGAACCAGGGAGACCTGAATTTGGAAGCTCTGTGCCTCAGTTTCCTCACCTGTGGACACTAACGCACTAATACTTCCCCATAATTATGTATAATTATGAAGATTTAACGAAATAACACACCTTCAGGAGCTCAAGGTACACAAAAACTGTAACTTCCAAAAAGTTTCTGTTCCTACCGACACCCTGTAGGGGCGCAGAGCCTCTGGAAGGGGTCAGGTGCACACCTGAGGCCTGAGGGGCTCTCCACATGGTGAGGAGTTTTGTTGGGCAAGAATGGAAAACTACTTCATCTGCTGAAAGGTGGGGTGCCACACTGCTGCCCATGTTCTTTAGACTGTTGTCCAAGCTTTATATAGATCCCTGGATGTTTCCAGTCCTGTTTTCTAACACCGTGACATGCTTGCTTTTGGCAGATTAATTGGTAGAGCTGTCAGCACAGCTGCCTTTTATTGCCAATAAACTTGGGTCCCTCTGAGCTGTGGTCTTAATTATTTGTTATTTCTTTTTCCAAGGGGGATAACGTATGTCCTTCTTTAAGATGGTGTTTTCTTGCATCAGGACAAGAAACTGAAGAATGCACTGAGGAATTCATATGGAGGTAACTAGGAGTCACTAGGAGAAAAAGCAGTAAACTAGCAGAAACTGGAGTACCCTTATACTGGTTTTTTCCCTTGCTTTTCTGATTGCTCTCATCCACCCAACCCCCAAAAGCCATCCTTAATGGTAAGAGGCAGAGAAACATCCGCTTCTGGTCTAAGCTTCATGATAAAATTTCTACCAGCATAACACTGTGATTTCCCTCTCCCCACTTAAGAAAAGGTTGAAGGCTTTTATGCCATAACGCAATCCCTCGGTGATGTCTTCCTTGAGAACTGATCAATCTCTCATAGCACCGCCAATTCAGATACAACCATATATGACTGTATTTCTATAGCTCTTAAAAATAAATAATGTACTCTAAGAAAATTCAGAAACTCTGTTGATAGCATTTACAGAGATAGGCAAAAAATTGTTCTGATGTGTGTAATCACTGCGCAAATCATGTATAATTTTAAAAAGCTTCAGCATCCTGTTGGATTTATCAGTGTTTTTCCTTAAATGTGACAAAATTAATGTCATATAAAGCAGAATCCTGCTGAATTTACTTTTTTATCCTACCAAGAAATATTCGGTTTGGCCAATCACTAGCTCCAACACTGGGGATCTAGGGGCATCAAAGGAAGATGTAATTCATGCGGGAACATACAGGTCTGTTTTTAGTCAATAGTTTTGGTATCTTCCCTGCAAAGCAGTTTACCAGACTTGCTGTTAGGCAGAGAGACCGAAGTGAGCTATACCTTATTCATGTCTACCTTCTTGTCAAGGGGCTAGAGAATTGTGTAACAATCTCAACTGGACAGCAGGAGGGATAATAAACAAAAAGAACTTGGTAATAAGCCATCTACATAATTAGCCCATGAAAAAAAAATCAAGCTAAAATGGTAACTTTTAAGGCTTTAAGTAGCACTCAGCTTCCACAATAGCAAGACCCAGTAAACTACTTATTATACTATTTTATTATAGTCAAATACCACCTCATTTTAAATGGAAGCCTTGTAAAATTGAACTAGATTGATGTCTTAGCCAGAGTTATCCATATAATCTCTAACTAAATCTGCCTAATTGGGTCATCGGCAATGGCTCTCTTGGCCATTAGTCTTAATTAGCATGGCGCCATCAATACTGCACATGCTCCTGTGGCTTCCAAGTAGGAGCCAGATCAATCACCCACCTCTTTATGAAGAAATTCACTCAAAGTTTTTGTATGTACGCGGCTCTCCTCAAATGCCAAGCACACATGCCATGATGTTTGTAAACCTCGGCTTTAGTTTGCTGAACCATTTGATTAACTCCTGTGGCCACCCAATGTCTGAGAGCTGGTATGTCACACAGAGATGGAGTAAATAGAGATAACATTGGAGAAATAATGGAGGGTATTCCTGGCAATGACGGGCTACCGACTAATTAATGTGACATTAAAGCCAGACTTTGTCACAAAATCTGATTCCCCGGGACACCTGAGGAGAAGTAGATACATCAGTAATTAAAATAGCTGATTGTGCTTATAAAATTCTCACCTACCATTGCTCCCTTTCTTTCAGGCCAAGGAACCGTTGGGAGAGCACACACCTTTCCTCAAACCAGTTTGCTTTGTACTTTCAACATGGGAAGAAGTTATCTGTGGAGTCCTCCTGCCCCCATCTCTTTCTCCTGAATGCCATCTTCCTGCCCCTGGTATCCTCACGTGCCTGTCAGCTAATGAAATGTCCTCACGTGCTGCTCTCCTCCCGAATTCCCCTTGATTCTGAGTACCTCTTCCTTCTTCAACAAACACCCCCTCCCTCTCCTGGAGAGTGTGTAATCCAGGTGTTAGAAGGAAAGCAACCTGTTTACCCTATTCACAATTTACTGTGAAGCTAGAACAACTCACCACAACTCTCCCAAGGATGATAACAAGGAAAGGATGATCTTACTGACAATACTGAATTTATTATGATAGACCTCCAACCAATGTAACTTTGAAAAGGAAGCTGTTTTAGGCAGAACTAGGAGATGATGTTTGAAAAACAAGATACAGGGGCACCTTGGTGGCTCAGCGGGTTAAAGCCTCACTCAGGTCATGATCTGAGGGTCCTGGGATCGAGCCCTATATCGGGCTCTCTGCTCAGCGGGAAGCCTGCTTCCCCCTCTCTCTCTGCCTACTTGGGATCCCTCTCTCTGTTGAATAAATAAATAAAATCTTAAAAAAAAAAAAAGAAAAACAAGATACATATGTCCACTTCACACACACACATAGCCAAGCTGTAGGATACTCTGCTGCAATTTTTAAAAATGAGATTGTGCTGTATATGCTAAAATGGAAACTCTCCAAGTTACTGTAACAGCAATCCCTTTGGGGGTTCTTTAATCTAACCACAAGGTCAAAAATAAGGTCATCCCTGGTCTTTCACTAATTCAGAATAATCATCCCCTATGCTCCCTCTCCTCCCTGAGAGAATCGAGCTCACTCAAATGCCACCCACAGACTCAAGCCTGAAGAACAGAGCTGAAAACTTGGCACGGCACTTCTGAAAAATTGCTAATCCCTGAGCCTGGCCAATGGATGTGGAAATCTCCTCCGTGGTCAAAATCATCCTCACAGATCAGGCCACAAATGCAAATCCATTTTCTGCCATGGTATCCACATAACTCATCTATTGCTTTCTGTTGACTGGCTTTTGTTCTAATTGAAAGACCAAAGAGAAGATCCTGATGGAATTTTTCTTTAATATTAAAAGCACAAATAAATAAAAGCATGGAGCAAACACACTGCCAGACTCTTATTTCACAGGACACCACGTCAACCTGAGGCCTTTCCCAGGCCCCGTGAGTGCTTTGCCCAGCAGGGGGCTACACTGCTCCCAATCACATGTGCATTTCCCAAGAGCAGGAGGCCTCAGATGCTCCCAAAATCTGGGAAGGGAAGGCAGGACTGCTCCACAAACATTGGTTTGTTACCAAAGTAGAAATGGCTTACATGCCTGTCCTCCTAAGAGCTATTTTTGGAAAAAGAGCAAGATGAGAAACTTGAAACAGAATCTTTCAAAGCAGAAACGACCCTCTGGGACCCAGACATTTTCGAGATGTTCCATTAACTATTTCAAGGCACTAAGGATCGCTTAGCAAATGACCCTTTTCTGTACTTCAAGATGAAAAAGATAATAAAGGTAAGTACTCCTTTGGTGCACGTGTTATAATCCCTAAGACTTCAGAAGGCCCTGTGTTCCTAATCTCCTTGTCACGGTATAGTAGCAGGTCACAAAGACAAAGGGACAGTCCTCTGCCACCACAATGGTGGCTCAGACATCGTCTCCATGGCAGCAAACAGGTGTCTGTCAGGAAGGAACCATGCAGGTGGCTGTGGGCAGCTGCGTGTTGACGGGGAGCTGGTTCCACTCTTCTTTCTCTCTTCCTTTCCTACCTTTCATATGTGAATTTCCAGTTGTTGCAAAGTCATTTCTGGAGAATGGGTTTTTCCAAACCAGTCTTGGGTTTGGCTGCCAGAAGATCTTGCTTCCACTCCCTTAACATGAACTCCATCTTTAACGGCTTGGGAGGTAGGAGAGAAGAAAGCTCTTTGGATGTGTAGCTACTTAGATCTTGTAGACTCCCAATGTTTGGAACTGAAAAAGGCTTAGGAGATGATACATACTCTCATTTTTAGGAGACGGGACCCAACTGGATGCTAACTGGCAAGGGGTGAGTGGTAATGTATGCCCTAACAGAGAAGAGAATAGAAAAAAAAATCTGGAATGCTTTTCCTGGATTGATTTGGGTATGGGCTGCTTTTGGGTATCTTTGGCAAGTAACTGCATTGAAAGGGTCTCAATTTTTGAGTGAATACACAACATGTTATGAGCTAATGGGTCTGCCTGCCATACTGAGATGTGGGATCTCCTCCTGGCAATAAACTGGGGATACTTGGTGCTATCTTGAGATCATCTGTTTGAGTGTGGCGCTCTGGTTATGAGAGCTCTGGTTGATCAGGAGGAGATCCTGTCCTTTGGGACACTAATTTACAATTCAGTGCATTATGTCGACGGTGGCATTGATGTCTGAATTTTACTTCCTATCTTTGTATTTTCAGGGGGAATCAAGAGAAAAGAGTCTATATCCACAAATTCTCTGCTGCACACCAAAGTAACTAGATACAAGTTGGCTCTTTAGATGTTCAATGAAAAAGTAGGCAGGAGGCAGCAAGAGTTTACTTTTACTTAAGTAGAGTACTTGGAAAAACAATTACAATATACAGAGTTCAAGTTCATATTTATAGCTACAATAAGTACCTTCGGGAAGATCTGGTCATTTGATATCAACAAATAAGATTATTTAAAGTTTCTACAATATTTGTACAACTAATCTTACATTATATTGAGAACATGCAGGTCCACATAATCACAAGTGGCAACACACTGTATGTTTGGTAAACAGAAGACTGAAAGAACAAATCCTTGGATTGTCTCTGGCCAGTGTACACCTGGGATCATCCAGGGAGAACAGGAACTAGAAGTGCTTATCTTTCCGTAAACAGATGCCTCAAATTAGCATTCCTGCCTAAGGAGTTGATATTTTTTTCTGGGTTAACTGCAGGGTGTATGGAAGGCATACCTACCTACCCTGTGTATGGAATTTTTTCCAGTTGGCAGTACTGTAGCCTGGTGGTTGCTGAGCATGGTTATCATAACCTACAATTCGTTATTCCTTTGAATAAGTCAGGTGTGTCTTGGAAGAGAGAAAAATAACTGTACTAAAATCAAAAGAGCCAAATTATGATCCTTGTTCTCCTACCCCATGTGCATGCCAACCTGAGCAAGCAAGCCTTCAGTTTTCTCATCTGTGTTATGGGATAATCACACCAGTCCTGTTCAAAGTTCTATGCAATTCAGATTAGATACTGGGTGGGAAGGATCAAAATATCTTTCATAAATTGTACAGTGTTGCATAAATACATGGTATCTGTTTTTTAGGTGTGGTGGAATTTACACTCTTTTACTTTAGATGCTATTTGGTGAATTCCACAAGCCTTCTGAGACAAAAACAAAACATACACACACCCACAGCCTATTGGGCCTACATTTATGTTTCACATAATTGCTTCAGCTGCTGAGGAAAAGGGCCTAATGTCAAAAGATGCTCAGCCCACAGCTTTCCTTGTATAATGTAAGGACTTACTTATGCTCCCACCTTCAACTTAGAGTTCACAGCAAGACACGTGCTGCCAGGTCAGGGAACACTACTTAGCAATGTAGCCCTAATTCCAGGTCAGTTGGAACTGAGCCACAGATTACACTACTGGTCCGGGATGACTAATTACTTTCCTTCCATGATTAAACATCTTTGGAAAAGATTTTTTTGTTACATAACCCAAGGTTCACACTCTTTTGTTCTTGAGGTCGTTGACAATGAATAGAAGCTTAAGTTCACTGCCTGCTGTCCAATATTTTTTAAGATCCCTATTGTAAGAAATAATATTCATGGATGATTGCCTAAAAGATATGGAGAATTTCTCTTCCTTTATATACCCCAAATCATATCCGTACATCAAGCCAAACCATCACAAAGCAGCAGGCTTAGGCTGAACTGCTCTGGCCCCGTGTAGAGCTGCTTTTACTGAATTACACTTTGGCAGTGTGCCATTGGCTTGCACTGAGGGACATTACAAGAAACAGTTCTATAAAAATTGCTAGTGTAAGAATATGGTTGAAGATATTTCCACTGTATCCTCCCACTGAGCCTTTGATATGAATCAATGGAGAAATTTCCCTTGGGTCCTAGTTCCGGCAAAAGCCTGTTTCCCTGGCTTTTTTCATTAGTTCATATTTCCCTTTTTGCTGTGGTATTTAGGAAGTACAGAGCAAAATTTGTTTTTTTTTTAAAGATTTTATTTATTCATTTGACACAGAGAGAGAGAGATTACAAGTAGGCAGAGAGGCAGGCAGAGAGAGAGGAGAGGAGGAAGCAGGCTCCCCGCTGAGCAGAGAGCCCGATGCGGGCCTCGATCCCAGGACCCTGGGATCATGACCTGAGCCGCAGGCAGCGGCTTTAACCCACTGAGCCACCCAGGCGCCCCACAAAATTTGTTTTTAAGATTTATTTGAGAGAGAGTGAGCATGTGCATGTGAGAGTTGGGGGAGGGGCAGAGAGGGAGAGAGAATCTTCAGCAGACTCCCTGCTAAGCTCCAAACCTGACTTGGGGCTCCGTCTCAGGACCCTGAGATCATGACCTGGGCTGAAATCAAGAGTCAGACACTTAACCAAACGAGCCACCCAGGCACCCCACAGAGTCAAATTTCTGTCCTACCTCTAACGACTAATTATACATAAACTATACAGGAACAACTAACTTTCATGGTCTTTTCCATCCTCATCCCTCATACTTCCTACAATTAAATTTCTTCTTTATGTATTTATTATGTGTGTTTCTGTAAACTCTCCTAATTTTCTGGAGAACAAGCATGTATTTAACTCATGGGCCCTGCACAAGGCTCCTCCTGATCCCACCTGCCTCTCCAGCCTCATCTTTTGCCATTTTCCACCATGAGTCTGTGATGCAATCACAGCGACCTGCATCATGCCTTGATTATTCCATGTTCTCTTTTGTTGATCTGCATCTGCCCATGCAGATTCCTCTGCCTGTAATACCCTCTGGCTGCTTCTTAGCCAGTGAAATCCTGGCAGAACTCAGAACTTCAGTCTCTGTTCCTATACAGCTTTTCATCCGGGCCTCCACTGTAGCATTTACATTCTGTTCCAGCACACGACGTATACACCTGTGTCCTCTGCTAGGTGATAAACCCCTTGAAGGCAATGCCATTTGCATATATCTTTGTAACTCCAGTGCCTATCCAGGTATACAATAGGTGCTTAACCAATGTTCATAAAACTAATGAGTAAATGAATACTCCTGTTCCAGCACCAGCACTGGAACCTCTGGGAGACTTGTTACCATAGCAATTTGCACTTCAATATTCACATGGGCTTGATGGTGGTGGCTGCCAGAGGTACAGTGGATGGTGTCTTCCAGAGTTTGAGACACCTGGCTACATCAGTCCTTCCTCAGAGCAGACCCCAATCCTCAAACTCTCTTCTGGAGACAGGAATACAGAGATGCTTTTCTTCCCCCACAACACTTGCCTACGGATTTGCTAAATGGTCAAATTGCAGCTGCTTGGCATTGATGAGGCTAATACCACCACAACAATCAAATGAAGCCAAAAACATAAAAAGCTACACCTGGTTCTGGTTTGTGATTCCATAGGATAGAGAAGAGGGGCTCAGAAAATGGGAAGCAGTCTGGTATACTGGGTTACACCTCCAGGGTTTAAACATGCATATGAGTGTTGAGGAAAGTTAACCCCAGAAACCAACTATTCAATCGATGTTCCAAACAATGGGATGGAAATGATGCTACCAGAGCCTCCCTTGTTCTTCCAGTGCTAGAATTATTTCTCATTTGTTCAAGAGTCCAAAATATCCATGGAATGATGAAACAGAACATGAAAATAGCGTCACAGTGTTTGCAGAAGAATGCTGCACCAAAACACATTCACAGGGCATTGCAGAGCCATGTTTAATATGCAGTAATGTTCTGCCTTGGAATTTCCCATCTTTGCCTTTTGCTTGGTGTTTGCTTTCCTGGAAACCTTACAGTAAAACTAACAGGACAACCACTGTTTCAACAGGAAGACCACTGTGTCCAACACCTCCATGCTACAAATGGGCAAGGAGATACACCAAGTTATCCAACACTACACAATGAACTGGCAAAAGAACCAATGCTTGATACTCAGTCCCTGTCCTTCCCAGGACATCAATATCATACCAGACAGCTCTTGGTAGTCCTCAAACAAAAATAAGTACAAATAACTAGAAGCTCCTGGAAGAATAAACCAGCCCATTTGTTTCTACATTAATACCATCTCAGTTAAGAGTCTCATGCTCTACCGACAGAGCTAGCCGGGCAGTTATTATACCAAGTCAGTTAAAAAAAAAAAAAAGCCCTGTATTAAAGGGCTAACAGACTCAGTTAAAAGGTTTGAGCAAGTGATCAAAGTGTACAGGGACAGGGACAAGACTGCTAAGAAATGTTACATCTTCAAGGTTGGCAATTGGGACTGATTCAGCGAATGCTGGGGGAGAGCCAAGCATCTGCTGACCCAAGTGCTGGAAGGAGGAGAGGACGTGAATGAAAGCTGAGAGTGGAAGAATGCAGCAGAAAACTAGGTCTCGGACCTCCTGCTCTGTTGACAAATGTGTTATGTATGTCACTTGGCAACTGGGACATGGCGTGTATCAGCAAAAAAAGACACTCAGGGTTTCTGCAGTTGAGCTGGGAGGACACAAGGCCCTACAAACAGTTCACAGTTCAGTTGGAAGTGCCATGAGGAAGACAAGAGTTTGGTGCCTTCTGGTTTCAATGCTGGCACAACATCCCACTTTCAGGGGAGTGCATGTGTCCACATCCCGGGGCACGCACAAGGAAGAGGCTCACGTGAGAATGTACCGATTCAAACAAGCACGGAAAGGGCACTAGACATTTTTGAGTTTCTGATTGCCTTTTTTAAACAATAAAAATGTGGATCATAATCCTTCCCAGAAAAATGTGAGGTTAAAAGTTTAATCTGAGTTCACAGCACACACATTCCAAGGGGGCACTGTACTTGGGGAAATTACTCACCTAGAGTTTATGTAAGTTCCGAGGCGATTAGAGTCAGCCGACAAATTGGAGCCAGTACACGTTTACATTTAAGGCTTAAAATGTAGATTCCTCTTACGGAAAGAAAGAATGGGGGGGGTATCACCCACCACCCAATGTTTCTTGTTAAGGGACCAGACCCCATTAAGTGTCAGTCCATCATCTCAAAGAGTGTGGAAGATGCCAACACACGATCCCTCTCTGTCCCTCTTGAAAAGCAAACGTCACATCTGCTTGCTATCAGCATTTATCTCACAGCGTGCGTCTGACTCATTTGGGAAACTCAAAGCACATGTTTATTCCTGCTGAGGAGCCGGCCATTACTGTGCAATTTACAGGTCTTCTGCAACCCAGAGCGCACTGTGCTGAAGAGAAGTGCCGGGGAGGCGGGCTGGGCGCTCGGTGCTGCTCGGTTTCATTACTTTGCTCCCAGTTTTTGTAAGTGGAGAGGACACTCTCCTTGTCTTCCACTGAGCTCTCCTTCACTTCCCAGCCTGGGTCACAACCTACTCTCCCTCTTAGCCAGTCTGAATGGGTGAGGATCCCAAAGCCAGTGTGCTTGGGAAAGAGTGGCAGGAGGTAACGAACGAGAAACACATGGTTTGTTAGTTTCTGGAAACAAGTGGCATTTGTGCAGCAACTCAAAAAGTCTTGGTCACAAAATGAAATCCACGTGCTCTTCCTTTTTTTCATCCCTGCTGTCTCTGGGATGGCTCCTAGTGATTGCAATACAGTTCTCACACTGGACTTCTGTCCACCACCTAATCCGATTTCAAGTGGCTTCTCTAATAACACTGAGGGTGAATGCAACATGAATCTACCTTACCGGTCCTACAAAAAGCCACACTCTGGGGTGAAGAGTGAAAATTCATTAGACTTAGTGTTTGATTTTTTTTTTCTTCTTCTCTATTCTGCCAAAATTCACTGCAAAACCATGGCAGTTCAACATAAATGCCTCTGTAGGAATTAGAAAAGGTGCCCTCTAGGCAGATCAGTCCTTCTGGAAAACTGTCTTCAGAGCAAAACCTGCACAACTGAATGCAACAGCCCTGACACAAGCTCTCAGGCTTTTTTTTTTTTTTTAAACCAGAAACCTTGAAAAGTGATAGAAACTCTAGGCTTTGTTTGCCTTAACAGGAAAAGCCCACACTGGGATGATTAAATGCAAAAAGTCAAAGGTTCGAATCAAAACCTACCATATATACCTCTATTTGTGTTCTCTGAATGCAGAGTCCCACAGAGGGCTGGATGATGAGGCTGGCATGAGTTATCTGCACCCAGTGGGCCTCCATTACCAGATGAGCTGGTAAAACTTAGCTTTCCTGAGAACCAGCTCCTAGACAGAACCTGTTGCTCTGGTGAGTTTGTGTCCACTTTTTAAAGTTGCTTCCTTAGTTCTGCATCCCTCTGGAAAGACAGGGACATCTCCCATCCTCCTTGTTTGTATATGTCCTCTGACTTCTCATCAGTGGCCTCTACCACCCCTCAGTTTTCAGGAGAGTCTGTCCCCAGAGGCCATGCCTACCTCGGAACAGACCACCAACCTTAGACCATCAACTTAGTAGGTGCCATTTCCTAAAGCAAGAGGTTCCCAGCGTTTGAACACATAACCCCCAAATTCCTTACTTTATTTATTCTTCACTAACTTATACATTATCTACACAGGCTATCATCATTACTTAATAGCTGAAGGCACAAAATACACTGAGTATGATCTACCATAATAATTATACATGTACGTTTTCATCCATATCCTCCAGTGACATTTTAATAACTTTGAAGGTTTTCTGGCCAACTGCTTGGCAAATCACATCAGACTATCACTGTCTACCTTGTAACACTGTCACCTTGTAATGTGATTGGCAAACCATTTTCAGGAAGAATGATGGAAAAGTTTGCTGTGCCATTTTTGTCTGATTTTTGGGGGGATGTACTGTTAGAGAATGCTATCTTTAATCCATTGTTCCTTTATAGGAGCCTTTGAAAGCCACATATCCATCTGTGGAGGCTAAAACTAGGTAATAGAACTGTTAAATCCATTTAACTAGGTACCAGTAACCAAGCGTGGAATACTCGCCACCTTTGATTTTGAGGACTTGGAGACAGAAGTCTAAAAGATTGGCCCACTCTTTCACTTAGGGTTCATACTATGTCACCCAGCCAGGAAAAAATGCAGCAGGTTTGGGGGCCACCAGAAACATGAGAGTTTCACAGCTGACTCCTCATCTACATCATTTCTGGTTCAGAGCACTTTCTAGCAAGAGAAGGAAAGTTATAGATACTCTCTGTGTCCAAATGTTTTAAATGCTCCCAAAGGGAAGGGAAGGTATATGACCTAACTCTCTAGGCTGAAAAAACAAAGCAGGGTCTGTCTTCACTCGTCTTTCCTCCATGGGCACTTCAAAAAAGCATGGGAACGACAAGACAGTGGAGATGGGCATGCTGCCCCTCCTTCCATCAGCCCCCATTGCCTCTCCTTCAGCAGTAATAATACCTACAGATTTAACACTTTCCATCAATTGATTTTGTCACCCCATTCTAGGTTTGAAAAATCAGAGCTGCAATATACATTTTCAATCTCAAGGGTCATGATTTCTAGTTTTTGAGGAATGTTGCTACTTTATCCAAGAAAAGCAACCACCGACAAGATGAAAGGAAGTAGCCACAAATTCCCCTTTCCACCCACTTCTATGGTAAAAACACAAGATCAGCGCATTTCTCCAACGTTGCCAGTGAAGACTTTTCTCCAGTGTGTGAAAACTGGCCCTTCTGACCCAGGTCTCCTCTCTGGGCATGAGCCTCTCTCTGAGGGCAGAAGCAGCTCTGGGCATTCAATAGACCTGGTACAGGGAAGGGGGTCTGGGGGAAGGGTCAGTAGCTGACTTAGCCCGGTCAGTTGCAGGAAAATTCCACAGATGGGAAAAGCAGATTCAAACTGTGGAAGAGTCAGAGGAGTTAGTTAACCATAACTATAAGTTAGCTTCCACACTGAACTATCTGATTCAGGGGTGTCCGTAATGAAAGTGAATGAAGTCAGTAATTAGCTGAAGAATGAGAAGAAAACTGACCCTGAAACCATCTGAAGCCATGGATTGAGACATCTGGAACCTCCAGGCTTTTCTGGGGTGGGGGGAACATGTAAGCCGACAGTTTTGACCTTAAAGTTCCACGTGCTGCCTCTTTTCACGCTACCTGGCAGTGTTTATATACCAATTCTAAGTGCCCATGGACTTAAATAATACAAGAAGAAAAGAAGGAATTAAAAGCTAGTCTATCTGTAGTATCCAGGTCTAAACCCTAACCTAAACATATCTAAATTCCTCTGATCTTGCTAAGATCAATTTAAGACAACAGATCAGGTCCAAATAATGTCAAGCATTTGAGGGCCACCCATGTATACCAGACTACTTTATCAGCAGCTCAAGGCACTATTTACAAAAAACAAAACCAACCAAATAAACCAACAAAAAACAACACAAAAAGACCTAAACCTGAAATGCCATCCCAGAGAATGCGCAACAGAGTCTGAGGTTGAGGACACTTTCCACCCTGTCTCAAGACTGAATTTCAGATGACTGGGGTGGGAACCACCAGCGCTAGAGGCCTGGGGTGTGTGTGGCAAGGAAGTGGGCCAGCAGAGCACTTTTCACTCCCGGTGGGCAGCTCTGTGCCCCTGCATGAGCTCTTCCTGCTAGCTGGAATCCTTTCTTATCAAACATTCCCAAATGGCAGGCCATGCTCTGCCATCCATGTCCTGTCATTCACTAATTTATTTGTCCACTTAGCAAATATTTATTGAATTCCTCCTAAGGGTCAGGCCCAGGGGATATACACATGAATGGAACACACACGGCCTCCACCTTCATTTGACGCTTTCTCTAAGTCTCTCTGGCAGGTTGTTTGCTTGAGTTGTAATCCTGGTGAAAATGTAGACACTGTGGGGCAGAGCCAGACTTGGCTGTTACTAATTGTTAGTGAAGCAGGGGTCTGAAATTCGGGCTGATGCTGAGCGCCTGGAAGGACACGCTGGGGCAGATGTGGGGTAGGGACTGTGGTGGAGCACTTGGGAAATTAATTTTCATCTGTTTCACAGTTTGCTTGGGAACAGCCCAACCTATAACAGACCCCAGTTCTTGGCTCAATCCTCAGACAACCCTTGTTAAAAGGGTGTACATGGAGGGGGCAGCGACTGGAGAGCCTGTATTTATTCAGAGCCTACAGAAACTCCCACGACAGTTTTAGCTAGACTTTCAGCTTTCACTTTGTATAAAGGTTAACCCTTTTCATCTCTGTTTACATCCCCAGGGCAGGGCTCTTGGTAGTGCTTGGGAGGAGTAAAACTGCAAAAAGAGTGGCAAGTGGCTCCCCAGAAGCTGGAAAAGGCCCAGATAGACTCTAATCTGGATCATCTCTAGGTCCTGTATAACAAAGCACTGGCGTGCTCTAAAAATGGAGCAACTTTGAGTCTAAATCATGCCAATTGAGCGTTCAACAGTTTCTAGAGTAAGTAGATCCTTTTAACCTGTCGTAAGTTCATGCACTTGGAATGACCAATAATGTATACTTAAACATGTAATAAAACTTAAGGGAAAAGAGAGTCCAGGGCATGCAAGGGAAATGAGCTATTACTCCTGTGGCATGGAAAGGCCATTGTGTTTCATGTACGATTTGACCATGCTTCAGGAAAGCAATTTTGGCTTTAAATGGCACATTTCCTTTCTTCTTTATTAGGCTTCCCGAAGGGTTATTTCACCCCAGGTACTTTCTTATACTGAGTAGTATTTCAGCTGTTTCGTGCAAACCCAGAGATCTTACAGAGATCTCAGTAATACTTGGTATGTCACTAATGGTCAACAACTGGCAGACTGTGGTTCTGGAATCCTGAGCTGCATACTTGAATCTGTGATGGATGTTTATAACTGTCGGAATGTGTCTTCAATCATCGCAGAAATGCCTGAGCACATGGCTGCCGGTTGCGCAATATAAGACGTGACTGACTGCGTTTCTTAAGATGGGCATTTGTGCCATTGTTTATTATTGTTCTGGTAACATTTACTATTTTCGAAGGCTTGTTGTTCTGTTTTAAGAAATAACAATTTGAGTGTTGTTGTTTTCTTTTTCCCCAAAGAAGCAGCCTTAACCTTCTTTCCCCGAGTTTTGTAGCAAGGCAGCATCTGGGAACATATGGTTTCAGCTTCCTGAAAAATAAACTTTCCTTCCTTATTTTGTTAAGATGCATTCTTTATTCCTAGTGAAACCAAGACTAGATTAGTTAATGGAATTTTATTTCCTTGGGACTTATCTGCATGGGAACATCAATCTCATTAGAGCCTCTGGAAGCAGGGGCTAATGGAATGTAGACTGTCTTGCACATTAATGTCTCCTGATCATAAAGCAGCAATTCTCAATTAGGAACTGCATAGACTTTTTTTTGATACTATCTGCACCCAGGCTTTCTTCCACCTTCTTAGTATTTAGGTACCTGAAATTAGCTATTCATGAATGAAATAAAATATTTTGATTTGCATTACAGTTCTTCAGATCTGGAACCAGCTCCTACCAGCTGGCCTTTTAAATAATTCCTCTGTAAAATCTCCAGCAACTCTGCCACTCAAAGCCATGCAGTTACCTTTGGCTTCGTTACAGGGATGCAACCTCTATTCCAAGGGAAACAGACCAGGTTTTCAAAACGCCGAACAGTCCTTGGCTCCTTAGCTGCTCATGAAAGTTCAATTATTATCAACAGAAAAGATTCTTTTTTTTTAAAAAGGTTTATTTATTTATTTATTTATTTCACAGAGGGAGAGAGATCACAAGGAGGCAGAGAGGCAGGCAGAGAGAGAGGGGGAAGCAGGCTCCCCGCTGAGCGAGGAGCCCGATGCGGGCCTCGATCCCAGGACCCTGAGATCATGACCTGAGCCGAAAGCAGAGGCATTAACCTACTGAGCCACCCAGGCGCCCAACAGAAAAGATTCTAATTGTCACCAAGAACTTAGTGTTCTACGATTTTCTTGGACCAAAAGTCTCCCGGTGTCATGGGCAGGGCCAGTGCCAGCACCAGCTTAGATTCACTATGCATCCTCTTGGCATCTCAATGTTCTTGTTTATGAAGCTGGGCTAGCTTATCCTTTAGAGATATTCTACAAAGCACCTCAGAGGAATATGCTCAAATACTTGCTTCAGTATAATTCCTGGGGCATGGTACTGGCCACATCATATTCCATGAGGCTTCATAGCAGGCTTCAAATCCTCTTTCTTCAGGGCCCAGGGACAGGAAGGAGGAAAACTAGCTGTGCTACATGATGACCTAGAACAAGGACCCGAGAGAGCCTGTAGGGATGAGTGGCTTCTTCAGGAGTTAACACTTGGCTCTGCCAAAGGCCTCCAACATAAGACAGCAGGAAGAACCACACACTGGAAAGCACAATGAATACACTCTTGAGTCCAACTGTGGCTTTACCATGGTTAATGGTTTCTTCACTTGTACAGTGAAGGTTGGGTACTGGATAACCTTCAGGACTTCTTCAAGTTCATTGTGTGATTTTGTAATTCCATTCTACTCAGAATTATACCTTAGCAGATCATGGCAGCGCAAAGCTGCAATGTAACTGTATGAAAGAGGGAACTTATGACACCTGGCCAGATAACACAAAGAAGAACCAGAAGTGAGGTAAAGAAGATGCTCATGTCTCGTCTACTGCAATTGGGAATCTGGTGGGGATCTAAAAGATCCAGAAGTTCTATCTTCACATAATAAAGGTCTTAGTAGTCGTTGAATTAGGGCTCTTTCTATGGCTGATAGAGTTTCATTCCCATCCCTCATTCCCCACCATAAGCAGCAGTGAAAGTTTGTTCCTTGCTTTTGGGTGTGTGTATGGGAGCCTCTTCATGGGTCAGGTGTGTGCACAAAAGCAGGAAACACATCTATGGGGCAAAAAAGTGTTTAAATAGCAATGGCCCGAGTTACCAATTTGAGGGAGAATCTAAAGTGTTTTCTAGTCGGTGCTTCTGACAATGATCCTTCCATATTCATTTCTTTAAGGGTTAAGTTATTCTGAGCTGAGTCCCAGATGGTGGAGGACTAGAAGACCGTAGTCTCATCTGGCCCCAGGAATTCAGCTAGATAGCTATAAAATCATTCTGATTACCAAAGAACTCAACTGGAGATCTAAGTAAAGAATAGCTGCAACTCTACAAATAGAAAAGCAACCACTTTCTGTAAGGACAAAAGGCAAGATGGAAAAACTCACCTCAAAAAAAGACAACAAGAGGCAGCACTGACTGCCAAGAACCTAATCAATATGGACATTAGTAAGATGCTAGAACTAGAGTTCAGAATAATGATTATAAAGTACTAGGTGGACTTGAAAAAAGCATAGAAGATACTAGAGAATCCCTTTCTGGAGAAATAAAAGACCTAAAATCTAATCAAGGTGAAATTTAAAAAGCTATTAATGAGATGCAATAAAAAATAGAGGCTCTAACTGCTAGGATAAATAAGGCAGAAGAGAGAATTAGTGATATAGAGAACCAAATGATGGAGAATAAAGAAGCTGAGAAAAAGACAGATAAACAACTACTGAATCATGAGGAGAGAACTTGAGAGATAAGTGATACCATGAGATGAAACAATATTAGAATAACTGAGATCCCAGAAGAAAAAAGAGAGAGGAGGGCAGAAAGTATACTGGAGAAAATTATAGTGGAGAACTTCCCTGATCTGGGGAAGGAAACAAGCATTCAAGTCCAGGAGGCACAGAGAATCCACTTTGAAATCCATAAAAATAGGTTAACACCTTGACATGTAATAGCGAAACTTGCAAATCTCAGAGACAAAGAGAAAATCCTGAAAGCAGCTTGGGACAAGAGGGTCTGTAACCTACAAGGGTAGAAACATCAGACTGGCAGAAGACCTATCCACAGAGACCTGGCAGGCCAGAAAGGACGGGCATGATATATTCAGGGTACTAAATGAGAAAAACATGCAGCCAAAAATACTTTATCCATCAAGGATATCATTGAAGGGGTGCCTGGGTTGCTCAGTGGGTTAAGCCTCTGCCTTTGGCTCAGGTCATGATCTCAGGGTCCTAGGATTGAGCCCCGCATTGGGCTCTCTGCTCAGCAGGGAGCCTGCTTCCCCCTCTTTCTCTATCTGCCTCTCTGCCTACTTGTGATCTCTCTCTCTGTCAAATAAATAAATAAAATCTTTAAAAAAAAGGATATCATTCAAAATAGGAGGAGAGATAAAAAACCTCCAGCACAAACAGAAACTAAAAGAATTTATGATCACTAAACCAGCCCTGCAAGAAATATTAAAGGGGATCCTTTAAACAAAGAGAAAGCCCAAAAGTAACACAAACCAGAAAGGAACAGAGACAATATAGAGAAACAGTGACTTTATAGATAATACGATGACACTAAATTAATATCTTTCAGTAGTTACTCTGAATGCAAATGGGATACATGGCCCAATCAAAAGACACAGGGTATCATATTGGATAAAAAAGTGAGACCCATAGATATGCTGTCTGCAAGAGACTCATTTTAGACCCAAGGACACCTCCAGATCTAAAATGAGGGGGTGGAAAACCATTGATCATGCTAATGGACCTCAAAAGAAAGTTGGGGTGGCAATCCTTATATCAGACAAATTAGATTTTAAACCAAGGACTGTAATAAGAGATGAGGAAGGACACTATATCATACTTATAAGGTCTATCCAACAAGAAGATCTAACAATTGCAAATATTTATGTCCCTAACATGGAAGCAGCCAATTATGTAAACTAATTAATAACAAAATTAAAGAAACACACTGATATTAATACAATAATTGTACGGAATTTAACACCCCACTCAGTGCAATGGAAAGATCATCTAAGCAGAAGATCAACAATGACATAAGGGCTGTGAATGACCCACTGGACCAGATAAACTTCACAGATATATTCAGAGCATTCCATCCTAAAGCAACATAATATACATTCTTTTTGAGTGCACATGGAAAGTTCTCCAGAACAGACCACATTCTGGGTCACAAATCAGGTCTCAACTGATACCAAAAGATTGGGATCGTTCCCCGCATGTTTTCAGGCCACAACACTTTGAAACTTGAACTCAATCCCAAAAGGAAAGTTGGAAAGAACTCAAATACATGGAGCCTAAAGAGCATCCTACTAAAGAATGAATGGGTCAACCAGGAAATTAAAGAAGAATTAAAAAAAATTCATGGAAACAAGTGAAAATGAAAACACAACTGTTCAAAACCTTTGGGTTACAGCAAAGGTGGTCCTAAGGGGGAAGTATATAGCAATACAAGCCTTTCTCAAGAAACAAGAAAGGTCTCAAATAAACAACCTATCTTACACCTAAAGGAGTGGGAGAAAGGACAGCAAATGAAGCCTAAACGCAGCAGAAGTGAAATAATAGGGATTAGAGCAGAAATCAATGAAATAGAAAACAACATTGGAACAGATCAATGAAAGTAGGAGCCGGTTCTGTGAAAGAATTAAGAAGACTGATGACACTCTGGCCAGTCTACAGCCATACCACCCTGAACATGCCTGATCTCATCTGATCTTGGAAGCTAAGCAAGGTTGGGCCTAGTTAGTACTTGGATGGGAGACACCCTGGCCAGACTTACCAAAAAGAAAAGAGAAAGGACCCAGATAAATAAAATCATGAATGAAAGAGGAAAGATCACAACCAACACTGAAGAAATACAAACAATTATAAGAACATATTATGAGCAATTATATACCAACAAATTGGGCAATCCAGAAGAAATGGATGCATTCCTAGAGATGTATAAACTACCAAAACTGAGTCAGAAACAAATATAAAACCTGAACAGATGCATAACCAGCAAGGAAATTGAAGCAGTAATCAAAAGCTCCCAAAAAATAAGAGTCCAGGGCTGGACGGCTTCCCAGGGGAATCCAACCAAACATTTAAGGAAGAATTAGTACCTATCCTTTCATAGCTGTTTCAAAAAACAGAGAAGGAAGGAAAACTTCCAAACTCTTTCTATGAGGCCATCATTACTTTCATCCCAAAGCCAGACAAAGATGCCACCAAAAAGAATTATAGACCAGTATCCCTGATGAACATGGATGCAAAAATTCTCAACAAGATACTACCCAACAGGATCCAACATTAAAAGGATTATTCACCACAATCAAGTGGGATTTATTCCTGGGCCACAAGGGTGGTTCAACATCTGTAAATCAATCATGGGATTGATATGCTACATTAATAAAAGAAAGGATAAGAACCATGTGACCCTCTTAATAGATGCAGAAAAAGCATTTGACAAAGTACAACATCCTTTCTTGATTAGAACTCTTCACAATGCAGGGATAGAGGAAACACACCTCAATATCATAAAAGCCGGGCGCCTGAGTGGCTCAGTGGTTTAAAGCCTCTGCCTTCGGCTCAGGTCATGATCTCAGGGTCCTGGGATTGAGGCCCACATTGGGCTCCCTGCTCAGCGGGGAGCCTGATTCCTCCTCCTCTCTCTCTGCCTGCCTCTCTGCCTACTTGTGATCTCTCTCTGTCAAATAAATAAATAAAATCTTTTTAAAAATATCATAAAAGCCATATACAAAAAGCCAACAGAGAATATCATTCTCAATGGGGGAAAAGTGGAGCTTTTCCCCTAAGGTCAGGAACACAGCAGGGATGTCCACTATCCACCACTATTATTTAACACAGTACTAGAAGTCCTAGCCTCAGCAATCAGACAACAAAAATAAATAAAAGGTACCCAAATCGGCAAAGAAGTCAAACTCACTCTTTGCAGATGACATAATACTCTATGTGGATAACCCAAAAGACTCCACTCCAAAATTGCTAGAACTCATACAGCAATTTGGCAATGTGGCAGGATACAAAATCAATGCAAAGAAATCAGCTACATTTCTATACACTGACAATGAGACAGAAGGGAAATTAAGGAGTTGATCCCATTTACAGCTACACCCAAAACCATAAGATGCTTAGGAATAAACCTAACCAAAGAGGCGAAAAATCTGTACTCAGAAAACTATAGAACACTCATGAAAGAAATTGAGGAAGACACAAAAATGGAAAAATGTTCCATGCTCATGGACTGGAAGAACAAATATTGTTAAAATGTATTTGCTACCTAGAGCAATCTACACATTCAATGCAATCCCTATCAAAACACCATCAACTTTTTCACAGAAGTGAAACAAATAATTCTAAAATTTGTATTGAACCAGAAAACACTCCAAATAGCCAGAGGAATGTTGAAGAAGAAAACCAAAGCTGGTGGCATCACAAATTCTGGACCTCAAACTCTATTGTAAAGCCATCATCATCAAGACAGTACGGTACTGGCACAAAACCAGACACATAGATCAATGGAACAGAGTAGAGAGCCCAGAAATGGACCCTCAAGTCTATGGTCAACTTATCTTTGACAAAACAGGAAAGACTATCCAATGGAAAAAAGACAGTCTCTTCAACAAATGGTATTGGACAAATTGGACAGCCACATGCAGAAGAATGAAACTGGACC
Source organism: Ailurus styani (assembly GCA_002007465.1). Lineage (NCBI taxonomy): Eukaryota > Metazoa > Chordata > Mammalia > Carnivora > Ailuridae > Ailurus > Ailurus styani. The sequence continues at coordinate 3,168,871 of LNAC01000185.1, forward strand.
ATTTCCTCACACCATATACAAAAATAGACTCAAAACCCCAAGAACAAAAAATACAGTGAAGAAATCAGCAGAAGGCATAAACAGACATTTCTACAAAGAAGACATCCCAATGAGCATGACAGATGAAAAAGTGCTCAACATCACTCGGCATCAGGGAAATACAAATCAAAACCACAATGAGATATCATCTCACACTAGTCAGAATGGCTAAAATTAACCACTCAGGAAACAAAAGATGTTGGTGAAGATGCAAAGAAAGGGGAACCCTCTTACACTGCTGGTGGGAATGCAAACTGATACAGCCACTCTGGAAAACAGTATGGAGGTTCCTCAAAAAGTTGAAAATAGAAGCTATCCTATGACCCAGAAATTACACTACTAGGGATTTACCCCAAAGATACAAATGTAGTGATCTGAAGGGGTACCCGCACCCCAATATTTACAACAGCAAAGTCCATAAAAGCCAAATTATGGCAAGAGCCTAGATGTCCATTGACAGATAAAAGGATAAAGAAGATGTGGGGTGTGTATGTGTGTGTGTGTACAATGGAGTATTACTCAGCCATCAAAAGAAATGAAATCTTGTCATTTGCAATGAAGTGAATGGAACTAGAGGGTATTATGCTAAGGGAAATAGGTCAATCAGAGAAAGACAATTATATGATCTCACTCATATGTGGAATTTAAGAAACAAAACAGGATCATAGGGGAAGATAGTAAAAAAAAAATAAAAGAAGACAAAATCAGAGAGGGAGGCAAACCATAAGACACTCTTAATCTTAGGAAACAAACTGAAGCTTGGTGGAGGGGGAACGGGATGGGGTAACTGGGTGATGGAAATTAAGGAGGGCACATGATGTAATGAGCACTGGGTATTATATAAGACTGATGAATCACTGACCTCTACCTCTGAAACTAGTAATACATTATATGTTATAATTGAATTTAAATTAAAAAAATATATTTAAAAAAGGGTTAAGTTACTCTTCCCTTCTTTGAAAGGGCTTTTCAACTTCCCATCTGTAGCCTTAGCATTCAGAAGAATGCTAACCCTGAGAGGACTTTTAAATACTTGGTTCTTTTTTTTTTTTAATACTTGGTTCTTAAGAACTAGACTCTAAGAAACAAAGACTAACAGCTATGTGTAACCAGCTTATGAAAGACTGTGAAGAAAGAAGTGTAAACCGGACCAAGTGGGATGAGATCAGGACAGAAAGGACTCAGATGGGACCAGAGTACCAGTGGCTTAAGGTGACAGAATTCTCAGTGAGACAGAACTGGCAACTGATAGCAAAACCCACTTCATTTTCCTTATGGTTTGTGGTGTGTACACAACAAGTTATATAAAGTCTTTACTTATCAAAGGGTGTGTTTTTAATCTCTCCCAAGAAATTCCTCTGTTGTCTTCATACAGACCCTGGGCTAAACAACAACAATAACAACAACCCTTTCAGAGGTTGTTATAAGTACAGATATATCCTGCGTAGACACAGATACCTGTAAAGACAAGATTCTGCTGCCCAGAGTGGGGAAAATCTAGATTAGGAGCTCCCATTTGCCAAACTTTCCAATATACAGCAGACAGCTAGCACTGGGTGTACTAATACCACAACTATACACTTATAAAAATGCACAAAACAGAGAATATTAAACAAAGATTATTTTCTTTTACCCTCAGTGACTCTTACTGTCCAACTTCCTAAAAAGACAGCTTTGAATGAAAACCATGAATGTAATTTCTATTGGAAATTTCAAACCGAAAGATAAACGGAGACAAAGAAATTAAAAAGGTGAATTTACATTAGCTAATCAAAGTGAACAGCTGATAAAATTATCCAGTTTGGGTAAAACTGAAAGACAAGTTATCCTTTCAAACCTATAATGTCTACACTCTGTCCAGGGCCAAGTTCGCCTGGTCCCTGGGCAGCCTTCTGATTCCCCTGAAGCCAAGCAAATACAGGAAAGGGATGGTTATATTTCGTTCTCACATACCCATGGTACTAAAAAAGGGGGGTTGGAAGAGGTTTCCTTTTGCTGCTATGGGACTGGAAGAACTCCAAGATCCAACCCAGAGCATCGTCCTTTTTTCTCCCAAAAGTTTTCCTTGTTGGTTTTTAATTTACTTTAGGTAAAATGAGAATAGCAAAACCATCTGAAAATTAAGCATGAAATGAAAACTCTGATGCTTTTATCTGCACACATGGCAGCACTTGATGTGCTAATATACAATACAGTCATGAAAGCACCCCTAGATGAACTTAGGTGACTTCTTCTAATCCCTCGAAGTCTGTTTATTTCCCTGAACTGGAATGATTCCTGTGGCTTTGTTTGTTTATTAGCAATTGTTTTTCAAAGTTTGGAAAAATGTAGCAAAAAAAAAAAAAAGCAAATGATAAAACAAGAATATCATTCCTCTGCGAGCTATTTACAAGGCATTAAAATAAATTAAAATTTACTCTAACAATACAGAATCCCAAAGTGCCTTTCATATGTTTAAGGATATTATCAGTGTGATAGAAATTTATGGGGCACTGGCTTATGGTGTTGTAAACCGAGGCTTTTTTGACGAAGTCATGAACTTGTGTTACTGAATAAAACAAAATATTCAAAAGACAGGATGGAGCCACATCTTAATTTAAAGTAGGACTAGGGATGGGGCCATAAAAATTGAATTAAAAATTAGCCACTTTCAAAAATTAGGACTTTCAACCAGGCTGATCCATTCATGGTCATATGACTGTTGTCCAATACAAATGAATCACAGATACGCAACAATGGGAACTTCTGGTTTACCTTCCCATCTTCCTCTCACCCCACTCCATCCTATTCTCCACTGGCTATAACTCCTGGACTTTTGACTCTTGACTTTGCCTCCCTCTCTGGCTCCCTGCTGGCCCCTTGTATTGCATGGGACACTGGCCTGGCACTCAGTGGTTTGTATCCCTCTTTGATTCATTTTTCCCTTGTGTCTTTGGGTAGTCACCTCCCCACTCAGTGCTAGGCTCTAGATGCCAAGTTCAGCTTTGGCCACCTGGCCAACACCCTGAGCAGAATGACTCCAGACCACCAGGAGAGACAACTACACAATGTGAGTTAACAGTGGGTATCCAATATTAAGGTGCCTTTACCCCCCAGGCAGCTCTTCCTGTGACAAGACCACTTCAGGAAGGCTACATTTCCACAGCAAGGTATTCTGTTCTTTGATTTCACAGCTGCTTCTCTGAATGGACACAAGTACAAAGGCCAAGAATCAGACCAAGCTGGTTAAGAGAAGCACAGTGGCAAGAATGTGACCTTCTTGTGGCGGACCTGCATCCTCTGCATCAACGTTGAGGTGGAACCTTAAAGAACTGTTCATCCCAACCCCATTTTAAAAGAGCTTCATGGGGTGCCTGGGTGGCTCAATTGGTTGAGTGTCCAACTCTTGATTTTGGCTGAGGTCATGATCTCGGGGTCCTGGGACTGAGCCCCATGTTGGGCTCCACGCTCAGTGGGGAGCCTGCTTGAGGATTCTTTCTCCCCCTCTCCTTCCGCCCTTCCCCCACTCTCTCTCTAATAAATAATCTTTAAGAAAAGCTTTTCTTGTGATGTCTCAAGAGACATAAAGTATGAAAAACCTCAGAGACTGAAAAGGTATAGAGAAGTCTTAGTTAAAAAGTAAGTGTAGGGCGCCTGGGTGGCTCAGTGGGTTAAAGCCGCTGCCTTCGGCTCAGGTCATGATCCCAGGGTTCTGGGATGGAGGCCCGCATCGGGCTCCCTGCTCAGCGGGGAGCCTGCTTCCCCCCTCTCTCTGCCTGCCTCTCTGCCTCCTGTGATCTCTCTCCCTCTGTGAAATAAATAAATAAATAAATCTAAAAAAAAAAAAGTAAGTGTATATGGGGCACCTGGGTGGCTCAGCTGGTTAAGCATCTGCGTTCTGCTTGTGTCATGATCTCAGGGTGCTGGGATCAAGCCCCACATTGGGCTCCCTGGTCAGTGGGGAGTCTGCTTCTCCGTCTGCCCCTCCTCCCTGCTTGTTCTTGCTCTCTTTTTCTCTCTCTCAAATAAATAGATAAAATATTTTTTAAAAAAAGTAAGTGTGTTAGCTACAATTCTCCAGAGAGACAGAACGAGTAAGATGTGCATACGTATAGAAAGAAATTTATTATAAGGAATTGGCTTGTGCAATTATAGAGGCTGAGAAATCCCAAGATTTGCAGTTGGCAAGCTATAGACCCAGGGGAGCTAATGGTGTAAGTTAGACTGCAAGTCAGTTGAGACACAAGCAATACCAGTATTTCAGTTTGGTCCAAAGGGAGAAAGAGACCAAGGTTCCAGTTCAAGGCAGTCAGACAGAAGGACCCACTTACTCCCAAGAGAGTCAGTCTCAGTCTTTTTGTTCTATTCATGTCTTTGATTAATTGTAGATGGCCACCCATATCCAGGAGGGCAAACTGCTTTACTCAGGCCACTAATTTAAATGTTAATCTCACCCAGAAACACCCTCACAATTACACCTGGACTAAATACTTGATCAAATGTCTCGGTACCGCATGGCCCAGGCAAGTAGACCCACAAAATTAACCATCACAGGGAGTAATGTTAGAGATTACAAGAAGCAATGAGACTGCAAGGTGTCAATCTTGGCTGCACATCAGAGACCCCTGGGACTTTAAAAATAGCTCCCTGGGGCCCATACCAGGCCAATAATCAGAATCTCTTTTGGGTAGAGTCTGACATAATTAAAAAAAACTCCCTAATGATCTGATGTGTAGTCAGAATCTCAAAACTCTGGACTAAAAGGAAGGAATACAGTAAGTGGATGGACAAATGATGAACAGATGGAATCCAATTGCTGGTGCTAGCCTAGGAGATGAATTTTTAGTAGGTGTTCTTCAGAATGCAAGAGGTTAAGTCAGTTTCTATGGCTTTCAGCTTAAGAGGGTCTTTTAGCATGCTGTGGGAAGAGTGTCAAGGAAAGAGTATGGGCTTCAGGGTCTGAAAGACTTAAATTCATTTCCAGCTCTACCAGTCATTTAACCTCTTGCAACACCCTCTCCCCCATTTCCTAACGGGTAAACTAGGGATAATGATGTGGCTAAGATGATACGCTTAGAAGGTCAGCACAATACCCAGACCTGATAGGATACCAGCAAAGGTCATTCTCCTCCTCTAAACTCAGCAGGGATCAAGTATTATTAAAACTTGGGAACCAACAATGTGACCGTCACACATGTAATCCCATTTGTGTTTTCAATAAATAAATAATACATCGCATACCATATCTCTTTTAGCAATCCTTCTTTTCAATCACTATCTTGTACCAAAAACTCCTGTGGTTCATAAACAGAAAAAAAGATGTCAGATTTTGAACTTGAAAAGGAATGAATGCAGGGTTAAACCTGAATTATTCATTGCTGTCTCAAAGCTGAAACTCTCAAAGGAATTCAAGTATTGCCAAGTACTGAGAGAAAGAAAAAAACAAAAAACAAAAAACAAAACAAAACAAAAACCAGGGAAAGTAAAAGGGAAGAAAATGATTAAGATGATTTAAATCAAATTTCAGGGACAGAAAATAGGTCTAAAATCTGTAATGTGTACAGAGTTGCCAAAACTTATTTCACATTAAAATAGAAGTTGAAATGCCTAATTCAGAAATGATTGTGTTTGACAGTTATTATCAGTTTATTAAGCTTAAATGGAATAAATGATTTTTTAAAACCAAAAGAATATTATTTGGATATTCTGTCAGCAGACAAATGTTTTAAGTTCTTAAAGAAATGTGTCTTTTCAGGGTGCCTGGCTGACTCAGTTGGTAGAGCATGAGACTCTTGATCTTGGGGTTGTGTGAAACCCACATTGGGTACAGAGATTACTTAAAAATAAAATCTTAAAAAAAAAAAAAAGAAAAAGAAATGTCTCCTTCCCCAGAATGCAAGCATTCCTATAAAGAGTAGCAATGAGTTATTTCACTTATGATTTTGTACATATTTATTTACTTATATAATTAGTCTATTGTATTGTAGGCACAACTTTTATAATAATACTAGAACATGTTAACATTGTGGGATCTCTCACTAATTTGATCCTATAGGTATTTATTAATTTCCTGCTGTAGATATAGGACTCCTCTCTACATTTACACATGAAAACCACACCTATATGAATATGTTGCACCTAACTGAAAACTGATGTGGAGCTGCATGGAATTTACTAGGTATCCACATGCAAAAGAAGCAGGAAAGGTAATCTCTGTCCTGGTTAAGCTAACAAGCTGAGTGAGGCATGTAGTGGGAGAAAAATGTGACCAAAACTGGCTTCAAATCCTGGCTCTGCCAATTATTAAACTGTGTGATCTGGAACAAGTTACTTAATTTCACCAAACTTCAGTTCTCAATCTGCAAATCAGGGTTAATAACACCCTCCCTGTAGTGTTATTTTGAGGATTAAGTGAAATTATGCATAAAGGGCCAAGCATGAGGTAGACACTTTTCCTTTTACATAAATCCGAGAAAGAACTGTTTTCTGCAGGTGGTTTGGGGTCCTTCTGGTTTGTGAAGTGGTGCTGCACGCTCATCCAATATTGACCTCGAAAACCAAGCTCTCTAAAAATGAGAGCTCCAGGACTTCCAACTTCCAGGAAGATGAAGTGGATGCATGTTCTCCCATTTCTCCCACTAAGTAAAACTAAAACCCTACATATCCGATATTAAACAAATATACGACTCTGAAAGGTGAAGAGAAGAAGGCAGACTACTTAGAGATCTCAGGATACATGGAACAACACAGTGGTGAGTTGTTCTCATTTCTTTGGATGTCAAATACCCCAACGAAAGCCTGCTTTCTCAAGGAAAACGGCAGCTTCACAAGGTAGTAAACTTTTAAATTAATAAACGCTGTGCTCCAGCCAAACACCACACACAAAAAATTGTGGCCCAGCTTCCACCTCTGCCAGCAAAGCCCAGGTGGGGAGCTTAGACTTCCACCTCTGTGAGACTATAATGAGGTGTCCGAATATCCCCACTGGGGTGGTGTCAGAGAATGCCCAGTTGAGAGAGTCAGGACTTTCACTATGCCCTACTGATAATGAGGCCACTCTGCCTGCATGTGTCGAAGGAGAACCTCCACCCTTGCTCAGCAATAATGCTTAATAATGAGCAATGATAATAATGAGCAATAATGACATCCCTCATGTGTTAACAGAGGTTCAACAGGGGACTGGCATGTCTGCGTCCACTGAAATAGTAATGAGGCAATGCCCACCCCTTCCCCTGACAACGCCCTGAGAAAGCTGAAAACAGAGAATTTCTATAAGATCCAGAGTCTCATAAAATAATATGAAAATATACCAGTTTCAATTCAAATCACTTGTCATACCAACAAACAGAAAAATTTCAGACTCAGTAAAAAATGATAACCTTAGATGCCAGTACTGAAATGATAAGAGATTTTAGGATCACTGGGCAAAGATTTTAAAACAGCCATGATAATTGCCTCTATGAGCAATTACAAATACACTTTAAACATGAAAAAAGTTAAAACTTAGAAAAGAAGACCTAAATAAGAATGAAATGGAAACTGTAACAACAATATACAATATATATATACACACACATACGTGTGTGTACATATATATAAAATATATGTGTATAAAATAATATAAAAAGCTCATTGGAAGGGCTCCATAGCAGAATGGAGGGAACAGAGGAAAGAAAGAAGGAAATGGAAGAGAGAAGAGTAAAAATTACCCAATCTGAATAGAGAGAAAATAGATTAAAAAGAAAATTAACAGAATCTCAGGAACCTGTTAGGAAATCTAATGTTCATATCACCAGAGTCCTGGGAAGAAAAGCGGAAGAGGGGGGAGCTGGAGAAGTACTTGAAGAGGGCGCCTGGGTGGCTCAGTGGGTTAAAGCCTCTGCTTTCGGCTCAGGTCATGATCTCAGCGTCCTGGGATCGAGGCCCGCATCGGGCTCTCTGCTCGGCAGGGAGCCTGCTTCCTCCTCTCCCTGTCTCTCTGCCTGCCTCTCCACCTACTTGTGATCTCTCTCTGTGTATCAAATAAATAAATAAAATCTTAANAAAAGAAGTACTTGAAGAAATAATGGCTGTGGGAACATCTCAAACTTGGCAAGAGACACAGACCTACAAGTTCAGAAGCTGAGTGAATCCCAAACAGGAGAAAGCCAAAGAAATCCATGCCAACACACATCATCATTAAACTTCTGAAAACAAAAGGCAAAGAAAATATTTTGAGGGCGCCTGGGTGGCTCAGTGGGTTAAAGCCTCTGCTTTCGGCTCAGGTCATGATCCCAGGGTCCTGGGATCGAGGCCCGCATCGGGCTCCCTGCTCAGCGGGGAGCCTGCTTCCCCCTCTCTCTCTCTGCCTGCCTCTCTGCCTCCTTGTGATCTCTCTCCCTCTGTGAAATAAATAAATNAGAAAAAAAAAGAAAATATTTTGAAAGCAGGGAGAAAGAAACAACACTTTACCTACACGGGGAGAACAATTCAAACAGTGGCCTTCCCGTCAGAGACTATGGCAATGGGGACAAGATTTTTCAAGTGCTGAAAGAAAACAACTGTGAGGACACGATCCTGTACCTCGCAAAAACATACTCAAGGAAGAAAGGGAGAAATGAAGACATTCTCAGAGGAAGGAAAAACCAAGAAAAGTTGTGGCTAGTAGGCCTACTCTGAAAGGATAGCTAAAGAAAGTTCTTTAAACAGAAAAGAAGACACTGTGGAATGTCAAGAAGGAAGAGACAGTAAACAAAAATAGGGATAAATGCAACAAACTTTTCCTTTGGAGTGTTCTAGATCGTTTTTGATGGTGAAGCAAAAGTAACAAAACTGTATGATTTGGTTCCAAGTGTGTGTGGATAAACTATTTAAGACAAGTGTATTATAAATGGGGGAAGGTAAAGGAGGTAAGGTTTCTATACTTCACTTGAATTGGTCAAAAGGAAACAGCGGTAGGCTCTGAAAAGTTATGTAGATACATAATGTAGCACCCAGAGCAACCTCTAGGAGGAAGCTATCCAAAGAGATACACTCGAAACCGCTATGCATAAATCAAAATGGAATTCTAAAAAATGTTCAGCTAACCCACAGGAAGGCAAAAAAACAGAACAAAACAAACAAACAAACAAAGATGTAAAAAACAGAGAAAACAGTGACCAAAAAAAAAAAAAAAGTTGACTTAAGCCCTAACATATCAATAAATGCTTTAAGTGAAAACAGTCTAAATAAACCCATTAAAAGAGAATAGCAGAACAGATTTAAAAGTGTGACTCAAGTATACATACATTGTCTACAATAAACTCATTTCAAAACAGCAATACAGGAAGATTGAAATTATGAGGATGGAAGAAGATATAGCAGGCAAACACTGTTCAAAGGAAAGCAGGAGTGGTTATATTATGAGATAAGGTAGACTTCAAAGAAAATAAAATGACCAGAGACAGAGAGGGACACTACAAAATGATAACAAGATCACTCCAAGAAGACATTGGAATCCTAAATGTATGTGGCCCAAACACCAGAACTGTAGAATAGGTGAAGCAAAAACTGGTAAAAGTGAAAGGAGAAATAAATAACTTTAGAATTACAGCTAAGGAATTCAACACCATTCTTTTAAAAATTGGTTGAAATTGATTTTTAACAGCAAATCAGCAGGACATAGAAGAACTCAATGCCATCAACAACCAACAGGATCTAGTTATAATTTATAGAACACTCCACCCAACAACTGTAGGATATGCATTCTTTACAAGTGCCCACAGCACATATACCGAGACAGACCAAATCCTGAGCTATAAAACAAACATCATCAATTTAAAAGACTTGAAGTCATACCAGGTGTGTTCTCTAGTCACCAAGGAATCAAACTAGAAATCAGTAACAAAAAGTTAACAGTAAACTCTCCAAACACTGACAATAAATAACAACCTGCTAATAAATCTATGGGTCAGAAAGGAAATCTCAGGGAAATAAATACACTGAACTGATGAAAATGAAAAAACAACATTATCAACATTTGTGGGACACAGCTAAATCAGTGATGAGAGGGGAAATATATAGCACTAAAGGCATACATTAGAAGAGAAGTCTCAAGTCAATAAGCTCCCTGGTCAAGAACCTACAAAGAAATAAAAAAAAAAACACCCAAAGCATGCAGATGGAAGGAAATAATAAAGATAAGAGCAGAAACCAATGAAAATTAAAATGCAAAAACAGTAGACAAAACAGTAAAACAAAGAACTGGTTCTTTGCAAAGATAATATAATTGACAAACCCCCTGTAGGTAGGCCTGACAAAGGAAAAAATATATAAAGCACCATTATCAGAAAAAAAAAAGGGATATCACTATACACCCTACAGACATCAGAAAGATAATAAAGGAATATTAAGAACAATTCTACATGAATACATTTGACAACTTCTATGAAATGAACAAATTCTTCAAAAAACCCTACAAACTACCATGACTTACCAACATGAAATAATTTAAGTAGGCCTCTATGTGTTAAGAAAAATGAATTCATAATTGAAAAACTCCCAAAAAGGAGTAGAGGAATTGAAATAGCTAAAACAATTTTGAAAAAGAATAATCAAGTCAAAGGAATCAGTTTACCCTATTTCAAGACATGATATAAACTACAGTAATCAAGACTAGTGTAGAGTCAATTAAGAATAGAGAACCCAGAAACAGACCCACATAAAAATGACCAATTGATTTTTGATAAAGGTACAAAAGCCATTCAACAGAGGAAAGACAGCATTTTCAACAAATGGTGCTGGAGTAACTGGACATCCACAGGCAATTCTCACACCTTATATAAAACTTGAATGCATCACAGACTTAAATGTAAACAAAAAACTTACAGACAAAAAAATAGAAGAATATCTTTAGGATCTCCATCTAGGCAAGTAAAAAGACAAGCTACAGAGAGGGAGAAAATATATGCAAACCATACATTCAAACAAAGAATTAGTATAGACTATATAATGAACTTTCAAAAACTCAAGCAAAAAAGCAAATAATTCAGTTGGAACACAGGCAAAAGACACAAAGAGACATTTTTCCAAAAAGATAGACAGATGGCAAGTAAGCACATGAAAAGATATCCAACATCATCAGCCATTAGAGTAATATAAATTAAAACCACAATGATATACCACTACACACCCATCAGAATAGCTAAAATAAAAAATAGTGATACTACCAAATGCTGGTGAGGATGTAGAATGTAAATGAGGAACGTAAAATAATGCAGACACTCTGAAAAAAAGTTTGGTAGTTTCTCAAACAACTAAATATGCAAATACTATAGGATCCTTGGGATTTATCTCAGAAAAATATGTTCATATAGAAATCTGTAAGTAAATGTTTATAGAAGTTTTATTCATAATAGCCCCAAACTGGAAATGCAGATGTCCTTCAACAAACGAATGACCATCCCATGGAATACTACTCACCAATAAAAAGGAACAAAGTACTGATACATGCAATAATCTTAATGAGGCTACAGAGAATTATGCCCAGTTGGGGGCTGGGGGGAGAGCCAATCATGAAAGGTTATATATTGTATAATTCTATTTATACATTTCTTGAAATGACAAAACTACAGAAATGGACAACAGATTAGTGGTTGCCTGGGGCTAAGAGAAGGTGGAGGGAAGGGAAGTTAGTAAAGCTGTCTATAGAAGGGAAACATATGGGAACCTTGTGACAATGGACATTTTCTGTATCTTGACTCTACCAACGCCAATATTCCAGTTGTGATATTGTCCTACAGTTCTGTAAGATATTACGATTGGGGGAAACTGGGTAAAGAATATACAGGATTACCCTGTATTATTTCTTACAACTGCATAAGAATTTGCAATGATTTCAAAACAAAATTTAATTAAAAAATTTAATGCTCCAGAGGTGACTTGCAAACTGGTAAAGAAAGTAAGCAAAAGCAAAACAAAACAAGCAAAAACCAAACTCTTATGCAAACACTGACCCTTAAAGATAGAACAGCTTTTAGTTATCAACTAGCCTGGTTTCTTAATCTGAAGATAAGAAATGGAGCCCCAGAGAAATGGATTAGCAGAGCTTTTCTGGATAAAGGTGCAATAACATGGAGGTTTATTCAGTTGTCTGTCATAGTGACATATGAACCTAATTACACCATAATTCACATCTGTCTTTCTTCAACTACTCAATACTCTGGTGTTGAATATGTTAGGCTTAAAATAAGTTGGACTGAAGAAAAATAAATAAGAAATGATAATCACCAGCACTAGTTCCTGGTCAAGCTACTGATTGTCACTGTCCTCAAATGAGTTATCATCACGCTAGTAGATGTGGGTGAAATATTTGTAGGGTGGAGAAATGACTTTTTAAAACTCTTTCCAGATTCTCCAGTTCCTTTTTTTTTTTCTTAAGAAACCCAAAGGTCCAACAGACCAAGTTTCAAAACTGACATGTGACAAGTATTGACCCACAAAAAATTAGTTTGAAAATTGTTTCATCAAAAAGCAAAAGCAAACTGAAAATAATAAAGACTAGCCAGAAACATCTAGGGAAGTACTTATCACATGCTGGTTATTGTAGGTAATTCAAACATTAAACAGAACTGGGTTTCATGAGATTATCTGATGTGGAGGAAAAGAGGAAAAGAAAGATGAAGAAGGTCAATAGTTGAAAAGAGATGTAAAGAGAGAGTCACAGTCATAATATCTTTGAGTTACAGTCTTTAACTGCTCTCTAAACATTTTAGTTAAATATCTTGTTATTATATCCTACAAGAATTTCACAAGTCATTGAAAGTGGCTTCTGTGCTTCCTCTCTGGTAGGGAATCTCTTCTGTTATGGGCAGAGAGATAACTGCAAATTTCTACCCACATGATGAGGCTTTGAGTCTCTTCCATGCCCTGCTGTGCTGTCACACAGCTGGAACACTGTTCACATACTTCTCTTCAATGTGTCATGGGGGTAGTACCAGCTCTAGAGAAGACTGAAGTTCTTAATCAGAGGGTAGATCTCTTAAAGTTTTTAAATAATAATGATAATAATAAAGTTAGAAAACTCATCTTGCCCTACATTCTGAACAGCACAAGATAAAGTTTGGTAAAGTAATTGGGGAATTACAGAAAAAGAAGAATGGAGGGAAAGGGTTTTCTAGATAGAGGGTCGAGCATGTGCGAAGCCATGGATGTGTGGGAAAGCATGCCAGTTTTGAAGAACTGCAGTAACTAGGAATAGTTCATTAATTTTACATATATTTGTTGAGTACCTGGGTCAGTCATTGTTTGCAGGGTTACAGTGGTGACCAACAGACAAGGCCCCTTTTCCATGAACTTGCTTCTGAGAGAGTATGGGGGTGAGTAAGAGATGCACAATAAAACAAAGTAACATGAAAATATCAAAGAGTACTACACAGAGACTCAAAAGTGACTACTTTTAGGTTGGGGGTTGGGTCCTTCAGAATTCAGGAGGTGAACAGGTCAACTAGACAGAAAATAAGGACACATCGGTCTTAACAACATGTTAGACCAGATGGACCTAACAGATGTACATAGAACATTCCCTCTGAAAGCAACAGAACACACATGGAACACCCACCAGGGCAGATCATATCTTAGACCATAAAACAAGTGTTAATGAATTTAAAGAACTGAAATAATTTCAAGCATCTTTTCTGACCACAGAGGCATGAAATTAGAAATTAATTACAAGAAAACTGGAAAACTCATGAATACATGAAGATTAAACAATGTGTTACTGAACAACCAATGGGTTGAAGAAGAAATAAAAAAATACCTTGAGACAAATAAAAATGGAAATACAATATACCAAAATTTATGAGATACAGTAAAAGCAGTCCTAAGAAGGGCATTCATAGCAATGAATGCTACCTCAAAAAACAAGTAAAATCTCAAATAAACAACCTAACTTTATACCTCAAGGAACTAGATAAAGAAAAACAAAGTATAAAGTTGGTAGAATAAAGATTAACAAAGATCAGAGAATGAACAAATAAAATAGAGACTTAAAAGATAATGGAAAACATCAATGAAACTAAGAGCTGGTTCTACGAAAAGATAAAATTGACAAACCTTAAGCTAGACTCACCAAGAAGAAAAGAGAGAGGACTCAAATAAGTGAAATCAGAAATGAAGAAGACATTACAACTGCGACCACAGTAATACAGAGGATTGTAAGAGACTACTATGAATGATTATACACCAACAAATTTGACAACCTAGACGAAATGACTAAATTCCTAGAAACATACAACTTCCTAAGATGGAATCATGAAGAAACAGAAAATCGGAACAGATTGATTACTAGTAAGGAAATTGAGTCAGTAATCAAAAACCTCCCAACAAACAAAATCCAGGACCAGATAGCTTCACTATTGAATTCTACCAAACATCTGAAGAAGAATTAATACCAAGCCTTCTTCAACTTCCAAAAAATAGAGGAGGAGAGAATACTTCCCAACTTAATTTAGAAGGCCAGGATTACCCTGATACCAAAACCAGATAAGTAGGGTGCACACACACACACACACACACACCAAAAAAGAAAAGAGAAGAGAAGAAGGAAAATTACACATCAATATCCCTAGTGAACATAAATATAAAAATCTTCAACAAAATATTAGCAAATTGAATTCAACAATATATCAAAGGGGTCATACACCATGATTAAGTAAGATTCATTTCAGGGATGCATGATGGTTCAACATCCATAAAAATTAATCACTGTGATACACCAAATAATAAAATGAAGGATAAAAATCCTATGATCATCTCAATAGATGCAGAAAAGCATTTGAAATAATTCAACAACAAAAAAACCCTCTCAACAATAAGTATAGAGGGAATGTATCTCAGTATAATAAAGGCCACATATGATAACCCCACAGCTAACATTATACTCAATGGTAAAATGCTGTAAGCTTTTTCTCTAAGATCAGGAATAAGACAAGGATGTCCACGCTGACCACATTTTTCGATATTGGAAATTCCAGCCAGGGCAATTAGGCAAGAAGAGGAAATAAAAGGCATGCCAATTGGAAAGGAAAAATTAAACTGTCATTATTTGCAGATGATATGATGTTATATATTGAAAACACTAAAAACTCCACCAAAAAAGTGTTAGAACTAATGAATGAATTCAGCAAAGTTGCAATATACAAAACCAATATACAAAAATCTGTTCCATTTCCATACAGTAATAACAAACTACCAGAAAAAAGTTAAGAAAACAATCCCATTTACAATGGCATCAAAAAGGATAAAATACTTGGGAATAAATATAACCAAGGAGATGAAAGAAAGAGCTGTAAACTGAAAACTATGAGACATTAATGAAAGAAATTAATGGACATAAATAAAATATTCTGTGTTCATGGACCCAAAGAATATTGTTAAAATGTCCATACAATCAATCAATAAAATGTCCATCCTACCCAAAGCAATCTACAGAGTCAATGCAATCCCCCATCAAAATTTCAATGGCATTTTTCACAGAAATAGAATAAACAATACTAAAATTTGTGTGGCCACAAAAGACCCAAAGAGCCAAAGCAATCTTGAGAAAGAACAACAAAGCTGGAAGTATCATGCTCCCTGATTTCAAACTGTATTATGAAGCCACAGTAATCAAAACAGTATGGTATTGACATAAAACAGACACAAAGATCAATACAATAGAACAGAGAGACTTGAAAAAACCTGCACGTATGTGGCCAGTTATGACAAAGGAACCAAGAATATACAATGGGAAATGGACAGTCTCTTCAATACATAATTGGGATGGATGGATGATTGGGCAAACTGAACAGCCATAAGTGAAAGACTGAAACTGGACAGTATCTTACACCATACACAAAAATTAACTCAAAATAGTTCAAAAACTTAATGTAAGATCTCAAACCATAAAATTCCTAGAAGAAAACATAGGTATAAGGTCCTTGACACAGGTCTTGATTTTTTTAATAAGACACCAAAGCAAAAGTAAACAAGTAAGACTACATCAAACTAAAAGCCCTTGCACAGGGAAGGAAACTATCAACAAAATAAAAAGGCAACCTATGGAATGGGAGAAAGAATTTGTAAATCATATGTCTGAAAGGGGTTAATATCCAAAATATATAAAGAACTATAACTGGCTAGCAAAACAAAAAACTCAAAAAATCTGATTTAAAAAATAGGCTGAGGATCTAAACAGATATTTTCCCAAAGAAGATATACAGATGGCCAGCAGATATCATGAACAAAATACAAATCAAAACTGCAAGATAAAATAAAATACCTCACACCTATTAAAATGGCTATTGTCAGAAAGACAAGAAATAATGAGTGTTGATGAAGCTGTGGAGAAAAGGGACCCTTGCGCACTGTTGTTGGGAATGTAAATTCATACAGCCGCTATGGAAAACAGTATGGATGTTCCTCAAAAAATTAAAAAGAGAACTACCATATGATCCGGCAATTCTACTTCTGAGTAGCGTGTGTGCGTGCACACACACACACACACAATTATTCAGCCATAAAAAAGAATGAACCTTGCCATTTGCGACAACGTGGATGGACCTTGAAGGCATTATGCTACGTATAATAAGTCAGAGAAAGATAAATACCATATCATCTTACTCACTTATGGAAGCTAAAAAACAAAAACAAACAAAGAAATCAAGCTCATAGAATCATAGACTGGTAATTGACAGAGGCAGGGAGTCAAGGCAGGAGAAATGGGTAACAGGTGTCAAGAGGTACAAAATTCTACTCAGAAAATATATACATCATGGGTATGTAATGTACAGCACAGTGATTGTAGTTAACAATACTGTATCACATATTTGAAAGTTGTTAAGAGAGTAAATCTTAAAAATTCTCATCTCAAGAAAAAAATGTAACTACATAAGGTGATGGATGTAAACTACTTCATTTATGGCGATCATTTCCCAATGTATACAAATATCAAATCATTAAGTTGTACAGCTATAATTAATATAATGTCATATGTCAACTATACCTTTAAAAAGCCCTGAAATAATTATATTTTAAAAGATTTTATTTATTTATTTGAGAGAGAGAGCACGAGCAAGGGGAGAGGCAGAGGGAGAGGGAGAAGCAGAGTCCCCATGGAGCAAGGAGCCCCGAGGTGGGGCTCGATCCTGGGACCCTGGGATCATGACCTGAGCCAAAAACAGATGCCTAACCAATTGAGCCACCCAGGTGCCCCAATAATAATCGTAATTTAAAAAGGAGTCCGGAGGTGATTATTAAGCTGAGGTCTGAATGACAGGGAGCTAGTCATACCAAGATCACCAGGAAGAGGGAGTAGCTACTGCAAAGATTCCCAACACAAGCAGAAGCTTGAGAGAAAGAGGGCCACTTGTAGCAGTGAGGAGGAATGTGGAACTAGGAAATGTGTCCTGTAGGTATGGCTAACAGTCAGAAATATTAGCTACATCTAAATGGAAAAATGGAAATGTTTATTAATGTTGTTTCAGCTGAACAAATAATGAAGTAATTTATTTCCTAGTCTCTATGACAACTACACAAGTATGGGCTATATTGGATCCACCCACATATTCACCAACATAGGTTTAAACCTGGGTTCCAAACTCCCCCTTGTCTTCTGCCTCCCCTACCCTAGAACATGGCCACAGCTGAACCACGTTCCCAAGGCCATTAACAACATGTCCATCTAGTGATGTGAGCAGAGACCTGTCTTGCTCTTCCTTCTGGCCAGGAGGAGATCATGGTGGGAAATGGACATGGTAGAGGGACTGAGACGGTAGAGCCAAGTTCATTACTATCAGCATCAGAAGCATGATTAACAGAGAAATTTCACTTGTAAGGCCTGTTGCTGTCAGCAAATTCCAAGAAACACTGGTCATTACTATAGCAACTGATTTCACATGCATCAGGAGAAATCATAACATTATTAGCTTTTCCTGGAAACAGTCAAAGTTGAAACTGCCTATGATTAGAGTGTTCCCCATTTCCTCTAACGATGCCGGCACTGCCCCGATCTTTGTGCCTTTCTCTCACTGCTGTGGATTATTCTGTCCTCTAGGGCTTCCATTTTTGTCCCTGAAGAGGCTGGTCCTGCTCTTTACAACTAAGCCATTTGTATAATCGTTCTAAGCTTTCAAAGGCCAAGAAACTGGGTGTATGGGTGTGGGGGAGCAAGGATCCAAGAAGCAGAAAGGACAGGATTCAGAATTTAAAGTTCTGGGCTTGAGTACCAGCTGGACCAGTCAGCCATATGACCCATAAGCAGTTTACTTAAACTCTCTGTACTTCTGTTTCCTCATCTGAAAAATGGTGCTATTAATAATACCTCTCATGAGATCAGCATGTGGAAGAAAGAAGACAGTAAGTGTGAAAATACTTTGTAAGTATAAGAGCCATGCAAACACCAAGTATTCGCCTGAAGCAAAAGAGCTTCATTTCAGGAAATTAACATAAATTAACATAAATGATGAGATTTATTAAAAGTCCTTATCATAGCCTTTAGCTTCTACCTATATTAAAGAATTCAAAGAAGCCATCAGGGAAAAGTATACAGTTAACCTAATTCTGGTCCTGCCTCTGCCACCATGAGTAGCCATTCAGAGACTCTGCTTCTTCATCTACAAAATGAAGATAATAATACCCAAGCACGGATATAGGGATCAGGTTATAGATATCTTAAAATTCTTTGGAAAATATCCAGTAAGTGCAAGGGTATACATTTCAATATCCTAATATACACCGCATATATCTTAGGTGATTATCAAATCATAATTTGAATTTGAGGTCAAAATTTTTTTCCATCAAAACGTCAACAATTTTCATAGAGAAAGAACTCTGAAATGAGCTACAGTTGAATATCTACCCCCCTTTTTTTCTTTAAAGATTTTTATTTATTTATTTGACAGAGAGAGACAGGAAGAGAGGGGACACAAGCAAGGGGAGTGGGAGGGGAGAAGCAGGCTCCCCACTGAGCAGACAGCCTGATGCTGGGCTTGATCCCAGGACCCTGGGATCACCACCCCAGCCAAAGGCAGCCACTTAACGACTGAGCCACCCAGGCACCCAAATATCTACCTTTTTTATTTTTTCTATTTTTTGTTTTTTTCAAATATCGACCTTTTTAAGGCAGGTACAGAGTGAGATAAAAATCTTTTTGTAGATATGCAAAATGCCATGTGATATGCTTGAGATGACCACAAATTCCTTACTATTCCTCCAACTGAGAGGTGAAGTCTCTGTCCTCTTCCTTGGAATCTGCAGGGTTGGGTGTGGGTGTCTCTGTGAAAACTTAACCAAAGAATGCTGTACCATGCCAATTTCCAGGCTAAAGCCCTAGACTAGCACCTTCTGACTCTTGAAGACTTGTTTATGGAGCCCTGAGCTACCATGCAGGAAGTCTGT
Source organism: Ailurus styani (assembly GCA_002007465.1). Classification (NCBI taxonomy): domain Eukaryota; kingdom Metazoa; phylum Chordata; class Mammalia; order Carnivora; family Ailuridae; genus Ailurus; species Ailurus styani. The sequence goes on from LNAC01000185.1 coordinate 3,188,281, forward strand.
GAGGAAGCTCACGCTAGTCACTGGGATCTGAGACCATATGAGGAGAGAGAGCAAGCTGCCTGGCCGCCCCAAGTCTTGGAGTTCCCAGCCACTCCTGTCATCCCAGCTGAAACCCCAGGATGGTGCTGCAGGGGCAAGGTGTACCAAATCCTGGATGCACAGATCAGAGATATAAGAATAATAAATTGTTTTATGCCACGAAGTTTTGGAGTGGTTTGTTTCACAGCAAATGATAACTGGAAAATTATCCAAACATGAAATGATAAAATATTTGATGGTAATTTATGAGTGTGTGTGTCACTAAAATGAAATTTCAGCCCCAGAGTTGCTTCAGTCCTAGAACAGGAAAACATTTTCCTATGGCTAGCTGCCAGAGTGTCTGAGAAATTATGATAAACGGGAATGATTCCTCAGTATTTCCAAGTACACAAAAAGGGGAAAAGCCTCATTAAGTTCTGTAAAGCAACAAAATCCATATAGGCTAAATCTCTTCTGCAGAAATCCAAAAGAAAAAAAAAAGCCTAAAAGTCTAATAAAAGCCCTCAAAAAGGTTTTGGGAGAGGGGAAGAGGGCTCTGGATTGCCCGCCAAGGTCAAGGTTAAACTTGATATCAGACAGTAAGTTGGGACTGTATAAATACTGTACCATTCATCCAAAATCATGTAGACCACTACAGGCAAATCACTTTAGAACATATTTGGCAAATAATTGTGCAAAAAGCTAACTAAGAAAGATTCCAACAAATATGCTAAACTCATTTGTATTGTATATATTTTTTATTTTTTGTACATTAGGATGTTTTGACATTTCAAAAACCCTTTCTAGCTGAGGAGACACTGCCCCTCCTGGGGCCAGTCAGTTCTTGGAGATAGCAAAGGGCCCAGCTGGGAGCATGACTTTGATATGCAAACTAACCAAAATCCAGAGGCAGACTTCCTCAATCTGTTCCGTTAACCCAGGACACAATATCCCTTGGTCTTAATCAGCCCAAGACCGGGTACTGGACAACGAGAGACCATCTCCATCATCCAAATTCCTTGGAGGTTATTCCAATTAGCCAATCCTGTTTATCCTGTCCTATCTTTTCTTTCCCTCAGACACCCAAATAAAGGCTGTGGCCTTATTTTACCATGCCATATCCAACATGGTCATTCTTAGAACATCACTCAAAGGGTTATGTGTTCAAAGACTTAGCTGAGATCAAGCACACCTGGGGGGAGTCAGGGACGGGTGAGGTTACACTAGTTTAATGACCATGGAATTACAGAGAGGTTTTTCTCTGCACCAAGACCTAGCAACCTTCTGACCGATGCACTGATGTCAGTGAGGCCTGGTCTGGGAATGGAGATGGGTCAGCACATCTCCCATTATAGTTAGAAAAGCACCACAGAAACTATGACGGTAAGAGAAGGGAAAGTCATGCCACCTTCCTTACAAAGGAGAACAGCTGAGAGACAGAACAGAAACTCAGCTGCATAATTCCGAAGTTCAGTTTCTCATGCCATCTAGCAGAAAAAAAGTTAGGGTTAGTTCAGTTGGCTGAGCGTCTGACTCGTGATTTTGGCTCAGGTCATGATCTCAGGGTCATGAGGTCAAACCGGCATGGGGCTCTGCACTCTACGGGGAACCTACTTGAGATTCTCTCTCCCCCTCTCCCTTTGCCCACTCCCCTGCTCATGGTCTGAAATGAAATGAAATAAAAATAAAAACAAAATAAAATATGCACACAGCTTTAAGTTGTTCAGGGCTGCCTATCTTCTGAAAATGAAGCCTGTCTCTATTGCTGAGTTATGAAAACTACATATTAGGTTATAAGGATATACTTTACTAGAAATACAAGATAAAATTGAACCCTCTTGCCTGGTGATATAAGCCAAATATGTTTCACTAATAACCGATGTTGGTAGACAGCAGATGGCAAAAAAGCATATAAACATGTCCCAGTTCTACCATGAACTATTCTACTATTTTCTCTACTATCATCAGAAATCAGATTTCGTATCTTCTAAACACCCAAAAAAGTGCCTTCCAAGAGTGTAAACAAATTAACTGAGGTCTATCTTTCTTTTACAGATCCTCTACCTTTGTCATTGCTCATCTTCTGCCAGTAGGTTGATGAAGCAGGAGGCAAACATGGACAAACAGGAGGCAAACCCAAAGGAATGCAGGAGAAATTTGGAGGTGTAATTAAAAGAATTACATGTCTGCCTTCTCGTGCCTTTAATTTAGGAAGTCAGTGGCTTCAATCACGTACTTCACAGCATGAGTAATGCACAGAACGTCTGTGAGGAAGCCACATTTCAGAGGACTCTCTGCCACCCAGACTGAGGCCGAGTGGCACGTTCTTCACTTGATCAAAATACTTAAGTGACTCCAACAACTGACTACGGATGATAATCTTATCTTGACATTCCTGCCTTCGGGATCTTTGTACCAGCTTCTTCAAATGGCCGCCAAGCTGCCATTCAAGCATTTTTAAATATTGCCAACTCATTTCCTAGATGAGGGCCCAAGAAAGCGTTTCATTTGGGTCATGCCAGCTGGACTGGGGTTAATGTTCTCACTCATCATGTCCATTTCTGGACATCAAGCTCCAGGACAGGCCAAATGACCGTGGTTGAGCTACTGGATTATTGTCTCCTTCTCCATATGGTCTCATCAGTTCTTTAGTTGATCCGGCAAACCAGCTGCTGCCTGGACAGGGCTGTGAGTATACAGGCCTTTCAGACTGTCATGCCTGTCCAGCCTTGTCAGGTTGTCAGGTCACCAGGGTTAGTAGCCTTCTTGCCAGGCCACCAGCTTTTGTGGAGTCAGAAGATAAACCCACGGAAACACCTAGGATTAGGTGTAATACTATGTTACTCTACATAATACTATGCTATTTGCTAACAGTGGGTAGCTACTTTGGGGCCATTTTGTTTTTAAAATTAGAAAATATGTGTATCAATGGCAACCCAAAACTGTTCCTTTATTTCTGATGGCTTCTCCCAGTGATAGACCCAGATGATGTCCTCTTTTTCCTAAGTCTTCAGTTCAAATTCTTTGTCATCATTCCACTCCTAACTCTCAAAGTCAAATGTTTGAGTATAACTATTGTGCCACTCAATTCGCTGATTCACGTATGTGTGTAACACTGACTTAATGTTTGCTAAGTGCCAGACCATGTGTTAAGAATTAAGATATACAAATGCATACTCATTATAAGAATTCAAAATATGAGAAATACATAAGGTAAAATGTGAAAGTGTCTTTTATCTTTCTTGAATTTACTGCCTCTTTAGAGATAACTACTTTTTTTTTTTTTAAAGATTTTATTTATTTATTTGACACAGAGAGAGAGAGATTACAAGTAGGCAGAGAGGCAGGCAGAGAGACAGGGAGAGGAGGAAGCAGGCTCCCTGCTGAGCAGAGAGCCCGATGTGGGCCTCGATCCCAGGACGCTGAGATCATGACCTGAGCCAAAAGCAGAGGCTTTAACCCACTGAGCCACCCAGGCGCCCTAGAGATAACTACTCTTAACTGTATTTTCCAAATCTTCAAAAAAATCCATAGATACACATGCATACACAGTCTATGCATCACATTCTAAGCATGTGCCCATGGAACTACTGAGGTATATATGTGTGTTCAGGCACAATTTTAGGTATGGTATTCATGAGCTTAAAAAGTACATATTATTAAAAATGATAATAAATATTCTTTTTAAATTCTCTCTCTGATCTTTTTTGTTTATACAAATTTCTCAGAGTTTGCAGAAAGAAGACACCACTGGACTCAGAGCCAACAAGCCCAGAGGCTTTTGCTCTGTAAATATTCTTCTCATTGATTCAAAAAATTATTTATTGGGCCTAGACTATCTTCCAAACACTGTGCCAACTAGGAGTACAAAAACGAAGATGTAGTCTTTTCCTCAAGTCCAGAATATACAGAATTTAAAATGAACATATGTACTATTTTTCCAAAGTTCTTATTTTTTAAGAAAATAACCTCAAAAATCCTCCTTTTGGTTATAAATAGCTATTTAATTGAATAGTTATTTAATTGTACCGTCAGGTGTTATAATGATAGTTGTTCAAATATTAGCCTTCCCAGGTAACAAGACATGGCAACTGATTAGTAGTGCTTGTCTTCCCAGAAGACCCTTAAGAAGTAAGCATGGAGCACGAGGTGTTATATGTCAACAATGAATCATGGAACCTTACGTCAAAACTAATGATGTACTGTATGCTGACTAACATAACATAATTAAAAAAATAAGTTAAAAAAAAAGAAGTAACATTTTAGGTATGAGAAGTTTGAGAAACTTGGGGCAGATTTCATATGATACTGGTCACACATGCATAGGGCTGGCCTGATAGTAAGGACAGTTTGGGAGCACTCTGTTTTCTCCTTGCTTATAATTGAGGTTGGCCCAGTCGGAATGTGCTGACGTGGTCCCTGATTCGGGGACCGGGAAAGAAGTGACCTACAGACCCGTCTCTCCTCCCCAGGAGACAACGATGCAGGTTGAGAGGGCCAAAGAGTTCATCAGATTTCTTGCTCCTCTTTCCAGTTGGGAAGGAAAAGAAAGTGATTTTGGAATGTGCTACAGATGGACTTTTATAGCTGCCACTAAACTCCGTTTTAAGAACAACATCTTCTAGTGAGAGAAGAAATTACACAACAAATGTCCCTGATCATTTTTCTATGTAGAGGGAAAGCCCAGTTATAAATTACATCCAGTACTGAAATCATGGCATGACCTTCGAGTGACCTTTTGCCTTCTCAGTCCAGCCAGCCCGGTGACTCCCCCCGACCACTGTGACCATGGCAGCTGGATTACAGCGGGACGGAGGCTGCAGTGGGACTTATGTAACCCACAGGCCTGTCTCTGTCCCGGCCCTCCGCTCACATTAACACAAAGCAGTATATAATTTAGAAAGGGGGAAATGCGATCATAGCTTTTTGCCCCCACACTGCTATGAAATTCCAGGCTTTTATGTGCAGGAAGCTCCATGTTGATCTTGGCGTCCCCATGGGTTAAAAATCTTGTTTAAATGTTGCAGCCTTAGAATAGTCTTTGAGGTTTCTCTATGTTATTTTATAAAAGGCTTCTGCCTGATTATTTACAGATGCTGTCTCTGAGAAAGCTGAAAATAGTCTCACTATGAATACTGAAATTTGGACTCAGGATTCCCTTACTTTTTTATGGTGAACAGTTCAATAGCACTCAAGCCCAAAGATTGGGATGTTCAACGGGCTTTTAAATGGGGTTTCTGTCAGTGTCTCTCCATTGAGGTTTCTGTTGACTTGACCTCAGTCTGTCAAAGGAGTCATCCATCAATGTACTCATCTGACAAATATTTGCTGAGCCCTACTATGTGTCAGTCTTGTGCCGGGGGCTGACGACACAGGGATGAAAACCAAGGCTCTGGCTTTGAGGAGCTCAGTCTAAGGAGAGGAAGTAAACATGAGAAATGCTGTCACAAATGCTGGGGTCCCCTCACAGGGCACAAGGAAGTGTAGGTAAACAGGGAGGCCTGCTCAGTTAATCTCTCTCCCACCTTCACTTGGCTCCGTTAGTCATAATAAACCAGGTAGGATCATGTGTGGTGTCCTTCTCTCAGTTTTTCCCTTCATCAGATTTGAATCAAGCCTTTGCCTCTGGGAGGACCCAATCCGTAATATTTCAGACTAAGAGAGACCCATTCTTGTTCTTCAAAATCTCTGGAGAAGAACTTGGTAGAACCTTCATAAATGTGTCCACAGCATTCACAAGTGTAGGCAGACAGCACTTCAGTCTCCATAACCATAACCCTTGAGCTGTCACTGAAGTTACTCTCTTCTGCACCCAGCATGCTGGAAAGCCTGGTATCTGTTCATACTTAGAGTCATGCCATGACCTGCTCTTTTGCAGGCTAAGCAGGCCTGGCCCCTCTCGGCCGTTACCCCCCTCCAACCACCACCCCCGCCCAGGGCTCGCTCACCTCCTTTCAATGCTTTCAGTGTCAGGTCCTGGACTCACTCCAAATCCTCCTTATCCCTTCTCAATTACAAAACCCAGAACTGGGCCAGGAAAGGAGTATGCTGGGCCAAAGACTTTCCTTCCCAATTCCTGCAAATTCCTGAGAGTCTCTACAGGCTGGTTAAATGAATCTCTTTTTACAAGATAACCAGGGGAGACTCTGGGATGACAACACTGGGGGAAGGGTTGAGGAGAGTAAAATACCGTCCTTACAGGTTTAATTAGGGACACATGGCCCCCATGGTCATCAACATTACCACTCCTGGCACCATGAACTTCTCTCTAGAGCCGTCAGGACATGTGGGTGAATATTGGAGAGGTGCTTTTGGATCAACAGTAGTGCCATAAATCACTGTTACTGAGTTAAAGACTTCTCCATGTGATTTACAACTTGCAGTAATAATGATCTGGTGAGTTTAAGAACTCACCACTCCATCTCTTATTCTATAGACTCTTCTTAAAGAAAAATGAACCAATCTAAGCTGAGAGCAATAATATAATCACATCCCATCTTGACATGGCATTTTTTATTTTCCAAAGTACTTCCCCACATAGAACTTCATCTAATTCTCACAATAACCTTGTGCAATGAATCTTAAAATCCACTAACTTACAACTAAGGAAAGACAGGCACAGAGATACTACATGGCTTGCTCAAGATTACAGAGAAAGTAGCAGAGGTAGGACTAAAGATGCAGGTTGGCCTCACTGATCTCTTTAATTCTAAATACTATTTGCAAAATATACCACAGCTTATATGCCAAGTTTTCATATCCATTATCTTACTGGTCCTCAAAATATTCCTAGGATGCAAATAAGGAACTAGCAATAATAAAAACTGTGCAGAAAATGATTGTGAAGAAGTTTGAAATGAATCTGAGTGACTAATGAGTGATATCAGCGGAAAACTAGGCATTGCCTAGTGCAGCCTTCCAGGTTACCTGAGCCTATGAGGTCTTGGCACATTTTGTGGTCCTTGGGGGTACTTTACAACTTATAAGTTGCAGATGACTGAGAGGAATGTAAATCATTCTTGCCCACATGAATTCATGCACATGAATTTTGTCCACTGGAAGTGCAACTGATTTCCCTCTCTCTGTGGAAGAAGCTAGTTTTGCATCTATGCTAGATTGCATAACCCAATCCCAATTGCCTACACACACACCTGCCCTTTGGATTCTCCTTTGCATTGGTTGTAACATTACTGATTCTCTCGTTAATGAATGAGTTAAATAAATCCTTGACACATATTCATTTGACATTTGCATGAAGAGTCATGATTTTCCCTTTTAAAATAACCATCCTTGGGGCACCTGGGTGGCTCCGTGGGTTAAAGCCTCTGCCTTCAGCTCAGGTCATGATCTCAGGATTCTGGGACCGAGCCCCGCATCGGGCTCCCTGCTCAGCAGAGAACCTGCTTCCCCTCTCTCTCTGTCTGCCTCTCTGCCTACTTGTAATCTCTCTCTCTGTCCTATAAATAAATAAAATCTTTAACAATTTTTAAAAATAAATTTAAACATTTTTAAAATTTAAAAATAAAATAAAATAACCATCCTTTTTTTTTTTAAGATTTTATTTCTTTATTTGACACAGAGAGAGAGAGAGAGAGAGAGAGANATTCTGGGACCGAGCCCCGCATCGGGCTCCCTGCTCAGCAGAGAACCTGCTTCCCCTCTCTCTCTGTCTGCCTCTCTGCCTACTTGTAATCTCTCTCTCTGTCCTATAAATAAATAAAATCTTTAACAATTTTTAAAAATAAATTTAAAATTTTTTTTAATTTAAAAATAAAATAAAATAACCATCCTTTAATAACAGCTAACATTTCTTGAGCACTTACTAGAAGCCCTTACTAAGGGATTACATACATTTAATTCTCACAACCATCACAAGGCAGGCACTCATTATCTCTGTTTCCTAGATGAGAAGACAGAGGTTTAGAGAGATTTGATAACTTGTTCAAGGTCCCACAGTCAGTAGAGAGAGAATCACTTCTCTCTGAGGCCACTGCTGTTGATACTTCCTTGGGGTCTGCAATATCTGGAACTAAATAATTAGGGCAGCCATGCCCCTGACAGAGGTAGGCGTGAGGCCCTCTGGAGCAGTTGTAGGTGGCAGTCTACAGTTCATGCACCGTGAAGTTGAAATCATTCTCATTTTGGATGTTGATCAACAGTCTACTGATAGACGATCTGGGATGTACTCCATGTTATCTGTCTCCCACACAGCATGAGCTGAGGGAAGGGAGTGTTCTGGATATAGCACTGGCCCCATAGTTAGAAGAGGTGCATTCTTGCCTTAGCTCAGCTACTGAAAAACAGTGTTATCCTAGACAAGACACTTAACTTTTCTGGTTAGTCTAAAGTGAGGAAGATCAGATGGACAGACAAGAAGGACAAATTCAGCTATGCCCGCAACACGAAGACAATGTACACAGAGCAAAGTCTATGGGTCCCTGCCCTTTCATTCGTTAAATGTGGGCCTTTGGGGAGGGGAAAATCCTCATTTAAAGCAGCAAAAATTGCAGCAAGAATTGCAGGTCATCCAGTACACACAGGTGGAAGAGTTCTACATCTTGCCCCTGCGGACAGAGCTGTCCTTGGGTGATCCCATAGGCTGATCCTTTTAGAGGCTTTTTCAGTGGATCCCTGGGGAGTGACTCTGGGATGCATTCTCTTGGAAGAAAAGTGAAATTCTGTGTCTGGACTAAAAAGATGGAGGCTTATCTACGTAATTACTAATCTCTAGAGGAAAAAGAACTTTTCTTATTCACCTTTGAATCTGCCCAGTAATTGGCACAGTTCATAACTAACCCTCCAATGTACACTGAACATAACTGAAGATAAGTCCATTAACTAAATAATTAATGCAACAAACATTTATTGGGCACCTTTCACATGCTTGGCATTATCCCAAATGAGGGAGAGGCCAAGCCTATCCCACCACATTCAGGGGAAGGTGGGACATGCTCCCTGGATTCTAGTCTCCTCTATGGCTCTTTGGGGAGGTATTCTTTACCCCTTTCAAAGTTGTCTTTGGTGTTAAATTATCATCTTCTAATAATGCACAATTCTGGGCACACGGGTGGCTCAGTCAGTTGAGCATCTGCCTTTAGCTCAGGTCATAATCCCAGGGTTCTGGGATCAAGTCCTGCATCAGACTCCTTACAGAGCCTGCTTCTCCCTCTCCCCCTGCCTCCCTTTCTCTGCCTCTCATGAATAAATAAATAAAATCTTTTTTAAAAATGCACAATTCTGGGCGCCTGGGTGGCTCAGTGGGTTAAAGCCCCTGCCTTCGGCTCAGGTCATGATCTCAGGGTCCTGGGATTGAGGCCCGCATCGGGCTCTCTGCTCGGCAGGGAGTCTGCTTCCTCCTCTCTCTCTCTCTGCCTGCCTCTCAGCCTACTTGTGATCTGATCTCTCTGTGTCAAATAAATAAATAAAATCTTTTAAAAAAAATGCACAATTCTACACAAACTGTTATTTGCCCTCATGGAAGTCCAACTTAATGACATTTTCCCAATAAATACTGACTAAACATTTACCATGGGTTATGCCTTGTTCTATGTGTTGGATTAAAACAGAGAAAGTCTTTGCTCCTGTGGAATTTATGTTCAATTTAGGATGAGACAGAGTGGTGTGAGGAGACAGATGAAACAAAAGGAACCTTTTAAAAATACAACCAATTTGTAAAGAGAGAAGGAAAATTGTCTCCATTTTCAGATGCAATGTAAAATTGTCTCTATTTGCAATGCGACTGCACCAAAAAATGGTTAGAACTAATCAACAAATTGAGTAGTTGTAGGATACAAAATTAATATAAAAAATCAGCTGCATTTCTATGCATTAACAATGAACTATCAGAAAAAAATTAAGAAAACGATCCCACTTAAAATTGCATCAAAAATAAATAAATAAAACCTAGGAATAAATCTAACCAAGGAGGTAAAAGAGCTGTACACTGAAAACTGTAAGACATAAAACTGAAAAACTGAAGATGACACCAATAAATGGAAAGATATTCTGTGTTCATGGATTTAAAGAACGTTAAAATGTCCATTCTACCCAAAGCAATCTACAGAGTCAATGCAATCTCCATCAAAGTTCCAATGGCATTTTCACAGAAACAGAACAAGCAATACTAAAATCTGTATGGAAACAAAGATTCTGAATCACCAAAGCAATCTTGAAAAAGAGGAACAAAGCTGGAGGCACTATGCCCCTTGATTTCAAACTATGTTATGAAGCCACAGTAATCAAAATTGTATGATATTGGCATAAAAACAGCCACATTGATCAGTGGAACAGAATAGAGAGCCTAAAAATAGACCCATGATTAAATGGTCAACTTATGACATAGGAGCCAAGAATACACAATTGGAAAATAATAGAGTCTTCAATAAATGGCATTGGGAAAACCTGGACAGACACATGCAAAAGAATGAAACTGCACCTCTTTTTTTTTTTTTTTTAAGATTTTATTTAGGGCGCCTGGGGGGCTCAGTGCGTTAAAGCCTCTGCTTTCAGCTCAGGTCATGATCTCAGGGTCCTGGGATCGAGGCCCACATCGGGCTCCCTGCTCAGCGAGGAGCCTGCTTCCCCCTTTCTCTCTCTCTCTGCCTGCCTCTCTGCCTCCTTATGATCTCTCTCCCTCTGTGAAATAAGTAAATAAAATCTTTAAAAAAAAGATTTTATTTATTTATTTGACAGAGAGAGAGAGAGAGAGAGAGAGAGAGAGAGANGGCAGAGAGGCAGGCAGAGAGAGGAAGAAGCAGGCTCCCTGCTGAGCAGGGAGCCCAATGGGGGGCTAGATCCCAGGACCCTGAGATCATGACCCAAGCCAAAGGCAGAGGCTTTAACCCGCTGAGCCACCCAGGCACCCCCTGAACCTCTATCTTACACCATATACAAAAATAAACTCAAATTGGATTAAAGACTTGAACACAAGACCTGAAACCATAAGACCCCTAGAAGAAAACATAAGGTGTAAGTTCATTGACATTGGTCTTAGCAATGATATTTTGGATTTGACACAAAAAGCAAAGGTAAGAAGAGTAAAAACGAGTAAGTAGGAATACATCAAATTAAAAAGCTTCTGCACAGCAAAGGAAATCATCAACAAAATGAAAAGGAAACCATGGAATGGGAGAAAATATTTTTAATTGGGATGTTTTTTTTGTTATGGAGTTGGATGAGTTCCTTGTGTATTTTGGATATTAGTCCTTTACTGGATATGTAGTTTGCAAACTTTACACCAGGAAACTTTAAAAATTAGAAATCTTGTCTTGAATTTCAAAATTAAAATTAAAAAAACCTAAGCAATACAAATTTATACTTTTTACCTTTCTCCGGATCAAGTTAAATGATGTCAAAAAAGGTTGATTTTCATATGATTCTGTGGTATCTCCCATTTTCAAAGAACACAGAAATCAGATCTTTTTATTAAAAATTATGATTCAAAATAGGTTACTTCAAGCTAACTCAGTGGGTAACTGACCAAATGGTCAAAACACATGCCATGATTGCTCAGCAATCTGTTATTATGGCAAAAAAAAGTGATTGATTAGAAATTATACCCAATTGCTATATACAGACACATGTCTATCGGAGCTCATTTAAAAGGAATTACTTTAAATAAAGTATTATTCCCCAAATGAATCAGCATTGCATTTAATTAGGTAACTAAAAACTATATCTTTTTTTGAGACTTAAATTAAAAATTATAAGCCAATATAATTTGGGAGAACAGTAATTAAGACACTAAACTATATATAAATATAATGGCTTTCCATTAAGATTTCATTAACTTAATATTTTTCTCCCTTTGGATTAAATTACATCAGGCCAAAATGAACTCACCCCCAAGCAAATTTTCAAAGGAATGAATATAACATTTACTAGGAAACACAAACACAGTAAAGGAATTGTTTAAAGATATTTTTTAACCAGATGGAAGGCTTTTACTTTAAAAATGTGAAAGGTCATAAAATCCCCCTTTTGGGGGGCATTCATAATTTTTTTAACAGGCCAAAGTGAATATTCTTAATACACAAGTGTGACTTTTAATTCTTTAAAATGCAGTGGGGAGTGATTTTTCCTTAACCGTTAGAAGGAAAATAGCTCTGACATTGTGAAGCCATAGAATTTGAGACTAAAAATTTGCTCACATCAAGACACTGTTAGTTAACCACCTCCTTTGTGTGTTTGTGCTTATTTAATGAAAGCATTCTGTCTCCCCCCTAGTAAGGATGCAGATTTCAAAGTAGTTTAATTATTGTTCGATCAATGTGCACCACACCAGACAGCCTCCATACTTGGCTGATTTGATAGTGAACACCACAAACAAACAAATCTATTTTCTTATGCAATTCATTACTAACACAGGCTAGCAGAGATTCTGCACCAGAGTGAAAGGGAAGGTAGGACTGTGTGATAGACGATGTCAGTTTGAACGTCTAATTTCAAGCCTACGTGAATAATGAAATCTCGGTGAACAACCAAGCCAGGAGAAGCCCTACAATCTGTGAGAGATCCCCTACTACCCCATCTATCTAATCTAGCACCCTTTACTCATTTTTTTAATTTTTATTTGTTTTTGGTGAGATGATTCTTTTAACTACACTCCATAGACAAGACAAGCTTATAAATTTATAAGAAGTTATACATGTATAAATAAATTTATAAATTCATAAAGGTCTGTTTAAACAAGAAGTTTCACTCCAGTAAGAGAATTATAAACTACCCAAATCTTTTAATTAAAATGATGGGGGGGGCGCCTGGGTGGCTCAGTGGGTTAAAGCCTCTGCCTTTGGCTCAGGTCATGATCTCAGGGTCCTGGGATCGAGGCCCGCATCGGGCTCCCTCCTCTCTCTCTGCTTGCCTCTCTGCCTACTTGTGATCTCTCTCTATCTGTCAAATAAATAAATAGAATCTTTAAGAAAATAAAAATAAAAATAAAATAAAATAAAATAAAATAAAATAAAATGATGTGGGGGGCACCCGGCTGGCTCAGTCAGTAGAGCACGCAACTCTTGATTGCAGGGTCATGAGTTCAACCGCCACATTGGGCATGGAGCCTACTTTTAAAAAAAATGAGGTGATAAATCATAACTAATGTGGAAGTACAATAATGGCACTACATTTAGATATGGAAATTCTCAAAATTGTTGAGCGTGAATACTGTCAAACCTTTCCTTTCTGGGGCGCCTGGGTGGCTCAGTTGGTTAAGCGACTGCCTTCAGCTCATGTCATGATCCCAGAGTCCTGGGATCAAGTCCGACATTGGGCTCCCAGCTCCATGGGTAGTCTGCTTCTCCCTCTGACCTTCTCCCCTCTAATGCTCTCTCTCACTCTCTTTCTCTTAAATAAATAAATTAACAAAAAAAGACAAAACAAAACAAAAAACCTTTCCTTTCTGTTGATGCTTCTGGCTGAGAACAGAAGAAGCGATGGAGGCTTAAAGTAATTGAAAAATTCTTCACATAGTTTCTTGTGACCATGTGTGGAGGCAACATCTTTTTCTCTAGAGTCTCAAGGTAAAATGTCTCTGATTTGAAATGAGACTTGATCTGCTGTTCTGCTAACCACGGCTCAAACATTGCCAAAAAGCTTTGACAAAGTATTTCCCAGGAAGAGGTTGCAAACGGCAGTTCTTGCCATCTGACTTGGAAAGAGCCAAGATTGTGAACTTTCACACGAGCCCAAACTATCCATGTCCATGTCACATTCTCTCTGGTGAGTGTGGTTGCTCCTCCTTTGCCAACGATCCTTCCTATTGCCCTGGGCACACGGTCTCCCTTCACAGGCTTCACACCTGTGATTTCAAAAGACTCTAGAAAGAGGTCATCCAACCTAATGAGGGCAAGTGCTTCCTCCACTGGAAACCCCAAGAAGAAAGGCTTTCACAAAATCAGTTGCTTCTGCCAGAGTACAAACATCCTTGGTTTCTTTATAGGTCCTGATTTCTACAGTCCTCGATTTCAGGGTAAAGCATCCCTGAAGTCCCAAATGTTCTATAATGGGAGTAACTCTCTTCATCCAGTTCTCTCTAAATGGCATGTGGCTGTTAGCTGGAACTGGGATTTTCCTTGTGTCTGCTTTCTCGCCCAGGAATCCATGGCCGATGCGGGGTGGCAAGATGGGCTTCGCTGGCCGGGCCTCCAGAGTGTCCATGCAGCCCATGTCCCCACATCCCCTGGCCCCAGACGGCTGCTCAGCCTGACTTTTTCCTCACCCCCGGCTGGCCTGGCGGGTGAGCTGGGTGAAGCCATCCTCCGCCTGGCGCTCTGGGCTTCCATCTCCAGGAATCTACAGCCACCATGTCCTTCTAGCACTTACTGCTCTTATTTTAATTCACAGCTCTTATCACTGCCTAGCATTACAGGTTTATTGTTTGTTAATTTATTTTCTGTCTCTTGCACAAGAATGTGAACTGCCTCAGGGCTGGCTCTGGTTTGCTCACTGATGCATCCCCAGCTCCTAGAACAGGGCCTGGCACATGGAAGTTGCTCAATATATAAATCCTTTGGAGAACTAGACTCTGGACCTAGATAACTCTGCTTGTCAATTATTCCTATTTTGAAAACTTACATTCTTTCAGAGCTCTTTCCTAATTACCTAATTACTTACTAATGAACATATTTATAGCACATTTTTAAAAAATATTTTATGTATTTGTCAGAGAGAGAGAGAGAGAGAGCACAAGCAAGGCAGAGTGGCAGGCAGAGGCAGAGGGAGAAGCAGGCTCCTTGCTAAGCAAGGAGCCTGATGCGGGACTTGATCCCAGCACCCTGGGATCATGACCTGAGCCGAAGGCAGCTGCTTAACCAAGGAGCCACCCAGGCATCCCATTTATAGCACATTTGAAAGATAATGTTCCTTTTCACTTATATGTTGCATTTGAAACTTACAGTGAATTGAAAATCTCTTAGATGATTTGTACAGACAAAACTGTCAAGAATATGAATAGAATAGAATATGAATAGACTAAGCTAAATTTATTAATCCAATTAAGCATATAAAAGTAGCAACTTAAAAATTCTTTAAATTTAAATTTAAAACTTCTTTAAATTAAAAAGAAGTTTAAATAGTCGACTTAAAATTATTTTGAACCGACGTCCATATCACCATGAAAAACAATTATCATGCACAAATCCAAATAAAGAACTGAATATTCTAAAAAAGAGGGTAAACTTTTACTGCATAGTTATTGTCATGTGAAAGAATGTTTTTAGGACCCCAAATTGAGAATGAGTAATAAAACTAGTATTCCTGACAAAACAAGTATGTTTTGTTAACCCAAAGGACCAAAATTTTAAAAATATAGAATGATCCTATGATGATACCCTTCATCATCTTTGCACATAAATGGCTATCCACTTTGGTTTAAGTGGGTGGCAGCATATAGGAACCATGATCACATTGTGTGGCCTCTTGGAGCTTGTCAACATTATCTTGACTGGCATACTATGCAGGATTTGGATCGGACACTTCCTACTTTGCCTCTCATCTCAAAACATACTGAAGATTCTTCAGGACAAGAATCATGCCTTATTCATGTCTATTTCTTGAGGCACTTTGGAGAGTGCCTGACACACAGCTGGTGTTCAATAAAGTCATAATTGAATGAATGAATGACCCATGGAATGTGGAGGAGGGAGGGGAAAGCAAGGGACCACTGAGGTGTCTAGCTGGGGTAAATCGATGAAAGTGGGAACTCAGGAGGAGGAGCACACAGGAAGCAAGCTACTGAGTCTGACTTTGGATGTGTTGAGTTTGACATCCTACTGCGTACCTGGTTTGGAGATCTCTGATAGGTAGCTGGGAAAACCACGCCACAGCTCAGAAGAAGTACCAGGGCTCCTTCTCTCACATTCACTGGTCCTTGGTTCCTCCCAACATACAGAGGGGTATGCTAGAAAAGCAGCCGCAACAGCTGTAGTAGTGATGATGATGACGATGGTAATTGCTAACACTTACTGAACCCTGCCACATACCAGGCACTGTGCTGAGTTTATATATATGATCTTTTCTAACAATTACAGAAAGCCAATGAGGAAGATACCAGTATTATCTAGGGAGGTTAAATAACTTGCCTGTGGTCAGTCACAAGCCTATACTCCTAATCATTTTACTAAAATCTAAACCAATCCAAGAAACCTTGAAGAGTCTAAGAGTACTGCCATCCTTAAGTCTATTAACATGTATCTTCTCTATTTGTCCCTCTACACTCAGGTCTGAAAATGTTTCCACAGTGAATCTGGACTTGACTATGTCCATTCACTAACCTAATTAATTTATTCATTCGTTTACTAACAAATATTTATTCAGTTCCAGATACTGTGTTAAGTGCTGGCATCTACATTAAAGCCAGTACTAAAACAATGTTATCACTGGCAATAAAAATAATAATAGCAAGAGTTTACAAAATACAGCAAAAGAAGCAACAGGGTATGTGGACATTCCTACTACAAAGGGAGCCTGGTTTCAACTTCTAATCTGGTTATGAAACCTCATTTAGCCTGGCTGGGTGTCAGTGTCCTTATATAAAAGTTAAGGGGGTAAAATTAGAGCCAATTCTGCTGTATGGCTACTTTGAAAATGCAAACTCTTTCTAAACCATTTGATATATTAGAAAACAATTTGAGCATAACATGAATTTCACTTTTTTGCTAATACACAGCTTCTTCTGAGACAAACACTAAGCAAATGCAGAAAACTTCACCCAGCTGAACTAAGCCATTCTGGAATACACAAAACGCGCGCGCACACACACACACACACACACGCACACACACACACACACACACACTTTAAACACCTCCCCGATACCTCAGTTCACCATGTATTGTGAGCCACACCGGTCCACATGTGGTGTTAGAACTTTCCATCTGATATCCAATAACCCTCCTTCTACCCCTTCACAAAAATCACGAGTCACAACCCTTCCGGCATCTACCTCCCTCAAGCAAACTCTTCAACATAAAGTTCCATGTTTACTGTTGTATTTATATATTTCTTAACATGTGTTTCTTTAACATGTATAAAACTGTGCCAACCTTTTTATAGAACCTTATCTTTTTAAAAAATATGTCAGTGGTGAGGTCTTTGAGGGTTGTGCCCCATGCCCCTTATCCCACTTTTCCTATTGGCCTGTGGTTTTATCACATGATTTTCCATAGTGCAGTGGTTTTTAAAAAGGCAATATGTTGCATGATACAGTTGCAGAACTGACTGTACTCAGATCACGCTTAAACGTAATGTCAGTTCTGCACAACTTCCCTATGTCATTCCTAATGTTTACCTCTGATAGTCTTTTAAACAAATCCTAACATGCTAAATCACATCAATAGGAGGCTGAAAATAAAAAGTAGCATTTATTTAAGTCTGAACTTGCTTTTTTTTTCTATAAGGGAAAAAAGGACCAGGTCATATCATTTAAATGACCACATACTCGCTGCCCATTTTGCTACTCCCTCAGGGAAAGCACCTACTCCCTTGCACTTGAAAATTCACCTTAGAAAGGCTTTCCCTTAGACAAACCATAAGAGACTCTTAATCATGGGAAATTAACTGTGTTTCACAGGAAACAGCAACTGTGTTGCTGGAGGGGAGGGGATGAAGGGATGGAGTAACTGGGTGATGGACACTAAGGAGGGCACATGATAGAATGAGCAGTGGGTGTTACATAAGACTGACGAATCACTGACCTCCACCTCAGAAACCAATAATATGTTATATGTTAATTAGTTGAATTTAAATTTTTTAAAAAATGGGAGGGGAGGGACGGAAGGGAGGGAGAAGGAAGGAAGGAGGGAGGGAGAGTGAGAGAAAGAATGAAAGAACAAAAGAAAGAAAGAAAGGCAGGCTGTCCCTTGGTTTCCTACACCAGCCAAGGATGCTTGTGCCTTCGTTGAAGGCAGGACTGGTATGGGCTCAATAAACCTAATATAGTCTGAAGGTTACTGGCATGCTCTACCAGTTTTTTCAAAGACTCCTGTGGGTAACTAAACAACTGGCTTCTTGCAAGATTCTGGCATCCCCAGGAAGCCCTGAAGTCAGGTTACTGCTCAGTCCAGAAGCCAATCAGCTCTAGGAGTCACCACTTACAGAAGACAACAGAAGGCTTTAGAGGCCTGCTCTGATCATCCCCTCCTGAATCCAGGTCCTCCCTATTTATTAAAAGGCTAGAGAAGAGATTTGCCTGTGGCAGGTGGTAATCGTCTAAATCCAATTATGAGAGAAAGAGAAGAAAGAAGGAAGGTTAAGTACCCTGCAAACACTACCACAAAAATCAAACTCCCAAGGGAGTCATTACACAAAATATATAAGGCCATCATCATTATTACTATTACTATAACACTACTAAAATATTGTCCATAAATCATTAAGCCATTTTCATTGGCTGGGGAAATTAGAATATATTAGAATATATGTTTTCCACTAATGCAAAACTGTGAAAGAATATGCCAACAACTGAAAAGTGGTTCAAAGCATCATATGAAAATGCAAGAAATAAAAGATACACAGCACTTAAAATTGCAGATATTTTAAAAGATATAAACCAATAATAGCTGATAATGACCCCGAAAGATACATGGGGTACATGGTGTGTTGGTGACAAAACCTCCTAACAGAGGCTGTCTTGCTTTCATATCAACCTGGCACCAGAGCTAGCTTGGTGTCTACGTTTCTATCCTCCATGTTTCTACATTGTATGAGCGGCCACATCGGGCCCACTCTTCCACCTCAACGTCTCTCCTGGCCACTTTCTCTTATGACAGGTCTTTGCCACTGTCCTGATCAGCTCAGGCTGCCACCACCTCCTGCCAAGTGTGGTGCAAGAGACCATCAGAATCAAACCCCTATGTCAGATACCTTCTCTCTCATCACTTCACTACTCACACCACCATCAAAATTATCATCCCAAAGCTGCTATTTGAAGCTTACTCTTTTCTGCAATCACTCAATGGCTACCTTTTCCTTACAGACACCTTCATATGGGTTTTAATGACAACATCACCTTCACCGCACCCCACTTATCTGGTC
This sequence comes from Ailurus styani, assembly GCA_002007465.1. Taxonomy (NCBI): domain Eukaryota; kingdom Metazoa; phylum Chordata; class Mammalia; order Carnivora; family Ailuridae; genus Ailurus; species Ailurus styani. Next base: position 3,207,328 of record LNAC01000185.1, read on the forward strand.
CAAACCATTCTTTTCCAGCTTCATCTCCCATCCTGGCCATCCCACAACCCCCACTTGAGCCAAAACACTTGGCCATTCTCAGAGATGCCCTACGCAGCCCCCTGCTCCAGGCCAGGGCTCATCCCGTCTGCGTAGCTTAGAACTCCAAGTCCCATCTTCTTTGCCTCTTATCTCACTGACTTCCCTGATCCTGACTAGCAGCTTTTGGGTGTTTATTTAGTACTTATTCCTGATATTATAATTCTCTTATACTTCCCTAGTTGAATTCTGAGTTTCTTCAAGACTTTAGCACCTAGCACACTCTCTTGCATGTAATAAACACTCTAGTAACACTCACTAGGGGCGCCTGGGTGGTTCAGTCAGTTAAGCATCTGCCTTCTGCTCAGGTCATGATCCCAGGGTCTTGGGATCGAGCCCCGCATAAAGCTCCCTGCTCAGCGGGGAGCCTGTTTCTCCCTCTCCCTCTGCCTACAGCTCCCCCTGCTTGTGTGCTTTCTCTCTCTCTCTAATAAATAAATAAAAATCTTTTAAAATTAAAAAAAAACCCCACTCACTAAATGTAATTAAGCTGAATTTCTTACAGAGAATTGATGAGAAGTTAAATTCATAGACATGTATGTCTGGCATATATTTGAAGTCTCCTGTTATACATACCTTCTCCTGACTATCCAGAGGTAGACAAAGCATTCAGAATTTTTCCTGCTTGATAAAATCCTTCTGGATCTCTCAAATCTGAATACTGCATTATAATGAGTAAGCTGCTACACACAAGTTGAAGACACTCATTTGTGTTCCAAATGCAAAAAGTGTCAAAATATAACGGCTATTATTTTGATGGGTCAGGCTAAAGAATTTCCTGGAACTTTGCACTCTTGTTTCTGATAATACACAACAGAAATTTGGACTGAAATCTAGACTCCTCAACCTCTACTCATAGCGAATGTCCAAAAAAGACTCCGACTGTGTTTCTGGCACTCAGATATTCTTAATAACTGTTCACCTTTCCCCTTTGGTCTTCCATGTGTCTGTGTTGTCTCTGGAGAGAATTTAAGTCAGAATCTGTGACTAAAGGGCATAGGATGTCAGCCAGACTATTGCTACAAAACAAGCTCCACCTAGTCCTCAACTCTTTGTTGTAACATTGCTTTTTGGTCAACTTACTGGACTGCATGAAAGATGCCTACTTAGTGATGAAACTGTTGGTCAAACTGGCCCTGCTCTGCCAGGGAACTAGGCAGAGAAAAGGGATTTATTTTGCAGGTAACAAAGGAAAAAAGACAAGGTGGCTTTCAGGAACTTAGATTTGGGGGCCTCCACTATAGATGTAGTTTGGTACAGACATGACACAGGTCTCCTCTGTGTTCAACTGGGATTTTCAGGCCTGAGTGCCAGCCTATCCAGGAGTCACCTGAAAAGTCACAACCAGAGGTAGCTCTCGCAAGGAAGCCTGTTGTTTTGCTCTGAACAGCCACAGAAGAATTTTGTATCATTCTTTGATGATCTTACTGGGTTCATCTTTCCTCCACAACCAGACTACATGTTTCCTGAGGCCAAGGTCCATGCTTAGTTGTTTCATTTGTATTCCCCACATGGCTGACTCAATCACCAATGTCGAAATACCTAGTGCATGCTCATTAAATATCTTCAATTAATTGTACTGTAAAAAGTAGCACAGTACTTGTGTTTTTCAGAGATTCCTATCTCATACCTAGAAACAAGCACACATTAACATGACTCGGGAGCTTCAGGGATGTGGAGCAATTCTCTGAGAAGCATAAAATTGGAGAGGGGTAGGGGCAGTGAAGGAAGGCAGGCACCAGGCACAAAGGAGAAATTACAGAAATTATAGGAGGCTCCCTCAGCCCAAACCAGGGCCTCTCTTAGCAGGACTCTATATTTTCAGAGAACAGCCCCATTAAATATTGATGATTGGACTCTGAAAGGCCTAGAATTAAATTCCAATCCTGTTTTAATTTTATGGGCTATGCAACATAAAGACCGAGGAAGAACATCTGGGCCACTGGGCCACATGCACGTGCTCACAGCTGGAAGAGATCAGAGATGACCCAAGTTAAATTAGCTTCAGGGTGGCCACCTGCACCGCATTTTCATTTCTCTAAAATTCTTTCCCCTGCCCATTTTGACCTGTCCCATGACTCTCCACTTAAACTGATTTTTTTTAAAAAGTCTATTTCCGTAGTCTCTTTTCTCTCATACTCTCAAGTTGGTTTTCACTGCATTGGTGGTGCATGTGCACACACATGGAATGAGGAACTCACAGTCATTTGCTCAGTTGATAGCTGGTGGAGTTATCTCTCTTTGGTATATTCCTATGCACAATTAGAAAGGACAGGAAATGACTCCAGGGCTAAAAGTTTTATTCTGATTCGGGTAAGTGGCTTGAGTCAACCCAGATGGTGATACTTCATGTCACAGCATGTGAGTTAAAAGAAAAGTCTTTGGAGAAATCATAGGAATGACAAGAGCTTGCATTTACTGAGCCCCTACCAGATGCCAGGCACTTTTCTAAGCTCTTTTTCATCTATTAATTCATTTAATGGACTGTTTGAGCTACAAAAGTGGGTAAAAAAAATAAATCTCTAATATTTCTCTGGCAACTAATAAAATAGACGAAGGAAAGCAGAATTTTAAGCTTTGACCTGTCATCCCAGAGCACACATACTTCTGAAGAAATATACTTTTTAGAAATTTATAGTCTACATACATATGTTACATGTATATAGTCGATTATAATTCAGCTTTGAACTCTTGGATATATTTTGAGTTTAACTTTTCAAAAAAATTACAAAAGGGGTAAGATGACATATGTGCTAGATTGTAATGTAAAAGCCATATTCTTAAATAAATGTAAAAAAGAAATTAATTTGGCCACAGAGATACTGTTGGATCTAAAAAAGTGGACATGAGTGATTTCAGATGTTGTAAAGTCAGAGTGCCAGCATAAACCTCATTCTCTTACAACCCGGGCTCACAAATGAATTAATAATTTACTTCTCTTAACTCTTTTCTTCTAAGTTGATAGCTTTTAGCCTCAAATATAAAGTGGTACTTTATCATGGAGCTAAAATTCATTCTAAATGCTAATATACTCAATAGTTTTGCCAATTATTTGTTATTTTTAAACATATTAAAAATCTGAAGTGAACATGGGTCATTTTAACTTTCAATACTTTAAAAATTTATACATCAGGTTGAGCTGCGCTTTATTAAAAAAAGAGATACAATGTAAGATCCAAAATTCTCATTCCATAAAATCCCAAGCACCCCTCTTCTACAAACTTTCATCGAATCTCTCTGAATAATCACAGAAAGAATAAAAGAATGAACCTGAAGTTTGGGGGCGAGGCCATGATTATGGGAAGTTACAGAAGCAGCTGGCAGGAAAGAATAATAAAGGAAGCAGGAATTATAATTTTGAAGAGGAACTGGCTGCCCTTAACATGCCTTGTCTATCTGGGAAACTTTTCCAGACTCAACTCCAACTTCTCTACCTTCCTCTGATGAGGCCCTTGCTCTGAGAAATCAACTGCACCTCAGCATCTTTGTATGTCCTTCCACAATAGCACATTCTTCACTGTTCTATAATTATTTGTTTCCATGTCTGCCTTTTCCCCAAAATCATTGACAACTGAAGAGATTTTTTGTTTCCTTCATATGCACTTTCCATATGCCTATACCAACCAAAATGTTCTCATCTTCAGTGCTTAATAGTATTTGCTGTATAAATGAATGAATGAATAAGCAAATGGATAGAAAGAAGTAATTGGGCTAGCAAAGGAGAGAAAACCCAGAGCACAGAGAAGAATCAGATCCTAGTAACCACAACAACTCAAATTTTCTAAACCTCATGGTCTCCAGGAGTATGATTTTTTTTCATTTCTCCAATTTTATCACTCTACCTACCTACCTACCTACCTACTTACCTACCAACATTCATTGAGATATACTTCACATACCATCTATTTGGAGAATAGCCCAATGCAGTAATAATAATTAGAAAATAGTACTAATACCTTACATTTAAATAGAATTTTACATAAAAGCATTTTCCATATGTTCATACATTGGATTCTTCCAACATTTCTTTGAGTTATATACCATAAAATTTTATCATCCCCTTCATATGTATCAGATACCTGAATCTTGGAAAGGTTAAACTACTCACAATTACAGATGATTCTGGGAAATAGTGGGTTAGATCAAGTCAAACAGGCTCTACAGTGGGGCTGTAGAGTGCTACACATTAAAGTGCTATGCACAGTTTAACATACTTATGTACATTGCACATCTCTACAGAAGGCTAAACTATGCAACTTTTCCTACACTAAGGGAATTTTTTCAAAGACCACCTTTGAAGAGTATTTTGAAGGACCAGACTTCAGGAAACAATGGACTTAATCATTCAGTGTTCACATGGAAGAATTCATCACACCATATGACACTGAGTATATATAATGGTGAACAAAAAGCAGACACAGTCCTTATTCTCTACAGTGTAGCAACTGTCGTTTAAGGCATCATGAGAATGGATGTAGGAGGACACTGTCCACAAGCCTACACTAACCAAAGTGGTGTCTAGTCTACTTCAAGTTCATATTTTCCTTTTGCCAGTGAATGTGCACCAATAAAAACCCACTTTGGGACAAATAAGAATATTTTTCTTTGTGTAGTTGTAGCTATACCCAACTTATTGGGAAACATATAATGTCTCTTGATCTACATAATTGGTCAAATGTTTAAATATTTCATCAGATTCAGAAGAGGAATTTCTCTCAGTCAATACATTTGAAAACTAGGGATGTTCCTTATCCAGATTTGTGAGAAGAAAACATATTAGGGGGTTGGAAGGACAGTTAATCTACAAACACTTATTGAACATTTACTTTATATCGAGTACTGGGGATAAAGATGAACAAGACAAAAATCTCTCCCCTCAAGTTGTACAGAGTCTACAGAACAGATAAGTGTAACAAACATTACTACTAGATACAAGGAATGCCATAATTAAAGAATGGAATGAGTGGTACTGGAGCACCAAAGAGGAGATCCCCAAATCTGTGGGAGGTGGGGAAGAGGCAGCATAGGGGCAGAGAAATACAATGCTTAAATTGAGTCTAGAATTATTAGTGGTTAAATGTCTAGAGTCTCTTCCAACATTATCATCCTGGTTTCTGTTACCACTTCCTTCTCTTAAAGTGAAGGTCTAGAATCTAATAAAAAATACTGTTTCTGATGACCATCATTAGGAAATGGGAGTGTTGCACACAGGGATTCTGAACCTGTGTGCTGGTGGTGTGCTCCTCAATGCTGGCGATGTCTAAGGAGTCAGTCAGAGAATGATGCAGAGAGGGAGGAAGAGGTTACTAAGTGTGAAATGTAGGCCGGCATTTCCTCTCCTCCATATTCATACTGGCTCAATGATTTTCTATCACCACAATATTTCCTACAGAGATGGATTATACATTCAAGTCTTCAATTATGATGTCTATACAGAGCACATTTGAATCTTAATCTGCAGCCCTGACTTCTCTCCTGAGTTCAGGATGGATTCAGTTCTTTGTGCTTATTTCTACTTGGAGACCTTACCAGCACACCTCACCCTATTTACCTCAAACTAGGTAATAGCAACAGATCACCTCACAAGTGTTCCTGATTCCAATCTTTCCTTTCTTTTAGTCCATTTTATACACTGCAACTGAGCTAATGCTCTTAAAACAGAGACTGCAGTATGCCTTTCAATTATGTGATAGCATCCAGACTTTCTAAGCTGATCTGCAACAATCTCCTTGTTCCACTCAGGACAGATCACTGGTATCCTGGATAGGAGCAGAGGCAGGAAGCTTACCTCTGGCACTTGACTGCAATGACCTTGGGCAAGTAACAGCCTGGCAGGACTGAGTGAAAAACCCATGCCAATGTATGGCTCCAGCACGGAGTCCCCCTCAGGAAGGAAGGCTTACTTACTAAGTTTTGTGTGTTCCTACCCTTTGTTCTTTGCATATCCTGCTTCTCCAATGTGAGTTCAAGTCTCATCTTGCTTGTGAAACTTTCTCAAGCACTCTGGCCCAGAGTGACTTCTGTTTTTTTCCAAACTCCTAGGACTTTTCCTACTAGCTCCTCCATAAAATCCTAGGCCATCTCTTAGAAAGCTAGAAGTCACTGAAAGAGTTCATTTGGTCCAGTCACCTGTTAGGAGGAGAGTCATCTCTTTTTAATGATGAACCAAGGCTGTTTCATATACAATCTTGAGTATTCACTAATTTTCTATATGTGTGTTAAGGTGGAATATATATATAGTATATGAAAAATATGTATTCTCTATGTGCATATTCTCTTTCCTACTGCATAAACTCTTCGAGAACAAATATTTCTCTAATTTTTCTTGTAATATCTAAACAAAATATGTACTTGATGAGTATTTAATTGACTATAAGTAACTTCAGATTAGAGTTAAATTATTACTGGAAAAATGGATGATGCATCAATTTTTCATGGCTGAAAAAAACCATAGGTCAAACCTGGAAGAAACTCAATTAGCTTGTATCTCACTTTCAAGTCTTTTGGTTAGTAAAATAAAACCACTCCTTTTATTTAAGTATCCTCTTGGGCCTTCTATTGAAATGGTGGTTAAGAATAGTTGGCTCTGGAAGTGTGGCTGTCCTCAGGTTTTCATGGGAATGTGTGTCTGTTCGTGAAACCTGGGGTGTTTTTGGCTCCAAATATGTGCCTGTGTTCTTTTAGCCTAATGGTGCAGGGTGAGAAGAGGAACCAATGGAAATGGAGCATGAGGCTGGAGCATAAGAATAGGGTTAGAGAAGGCAGAGAAGAAAGCAGAGTGCTGGCCAAACTTAGTACTCAAACATCCTTATCAGAAACAAAGTAATAAGAAAGTGTACTTTAGTATACGTATTTTACTTATAAATTATATATACCCACAATGTCCATATTAAATAGTAATACAGTTTAAATGTCTTTTTCTTTTTTCAGATAAAAATCAAGCAAACTGCACTTTGGAGACCACTGGGGTAAAGTTTAGACTCCTTAGCTAAGAGCTGGTCCAGTGCAAAGGCTGTGGTGGGTAAAAATGCTGACATAATTGAAACAATATGCCATGTGCACAGCTAATAAAACCATGTTCCCACTTCAGCTTCAGCTGTCCTTCTAGAGCACTCTCTGTGCAAAGAGTCTCAGGACTGCCCTGGCCCACATCCACTTCAGCTCCATCCATCCCACCACCACCCCCTCAACACAGTGTGTCCCACCAACCCCCACCCCACACCAGCCACAGCTGCAGCCAGCCAGCCAAATTCACCAAGTACACAATGTCTACATAAGGGTTAACCACACATAAGACCATTCCTTCAAGTTTAGAAGTAGCTGTTCTGCCTAAAGCACACAAACCCACATAGAAAAGCAAAATGGGGAGACAGAGGAATATGCTCCAAAAGAAAGAATAAGACAAAAACCTCAGAAAAAGAACCAAATGAAATAGAGGTAAGCAATATGCCTGATGAAGACTTTAAAGTTATGATCATAAAGATGCTCACCAGGCTGGGGAGAAGAGTGGATGAACTTAGTGAGTACTTCAACAGACAGAAAATATTAAAAAAATAATAACAAAGCCATGCAGATAGGACACATGAACCCATATTCACACTGCAGTTAAACATAAAACATCAGAAGTAGTCTTGATATAAAATTAATTTATTTTTGAGGCATGATATTCCCAGAAGTGGTTTGCAGTCCTGATACTCTCAACTTTTTCTGGAGAAATATTTTTTTGGTTGTGTCTTTGCATTGTTTGGTTTGGTTTGGTTTGGTTAGGGGAAGCAGGAGATGTGATAGAGCAGAGAAAGAAGAGGCTAAAACAGAAGTATGGGTATGATAAACAAGAAAATGATCGCCCTCCAATGTGAAAACAACTATTATTTGAAAAATTATGTATCCCTATATAAACGATATAGACGCATTCTATTTCCACATTGCCTTAAAGCAAGAAATTTTGAGTTGTCATAAACAATATCCTGACATCATCTCACTGGGTCTCATACCCACGGCAACTGCAGTTCTTCAAGCTGTACACAAGATCTGACAGAGGGAGACACACACAGTGCTTTTCTCCATTTTGGAAAATACTTCCTCCTTGATCTGTTATGTTTTGTTTTACTTTGTCCATTTAAGCTATTTTTACTCATTAAGATACTTTTTCTTATGTATTACTTTAAAACAGAGGTCAAATCTGACTCGCTGCCCTCTCCTTACGACATTCATAGTTTGTTTCTTCCAGTTGAAAATGTTTTTCCCACATGGTGTTTGCATTCGGAGGGGAACATATAATAAAGTAATCAAACCTGACCGGGCCAACAATTTTCATATGGAGAACAGAACGCCGGGGAACGCGTGCCAGAGAGTGCACGCATATGCACTTGTTCTTTCAAAGTGACACCGAGGGTGCGTGAGCAGATCCCAGTCAGTGTGGGTTTCAGAGAACCCTGGAATAAACATTATCAGTTTCTCTCAAGTTAAAGCTACCTTTTCTTAGCTTTGCTCCTTTTAACTTGCAGATGTTGTCTATATTGTAAGGTAAGCTCTTATTCATCCGAATGCCAATTATTCACCTCTGTGAAAGCTCTGATAGGGACGGACTAATATTTAACTTTTTTTTTTTTTAACAGAACAGCCTGGTTGAGATATATTCACATACCATACAATTCACTCATTTCAAGGGTTCAAGAGTTTTTAGTATATTTCAGAGTTGTGCAACTACCATTGTAAGCAACTGGAGAACGTTTTCATCACCCCAGAAAGAAACCAAATACACACCAGCAGTCCTCCAGCTCCTGTGCCCACCCTGCTCCTAGCAACCAGTCCACTTTGTTGCTATAGATTTGCCTGTTCTGACATTTCATAGGAATAGGATTGTTTTGTGTAGAATTTCTTTTGTTGAGCATATGTTCAAGGTTCATCTATGGTGAAGCACGTACCACTACTTCCTTTTAATAACTGAAAAATATTCCATTGTATGGATTATACTACATTTTATTTACCCATTTATCAGCTGATAACATTTGAGTTGTTTCTACTTTTTGGCTACTGTGAATAATGCTACTATACACATTTGTGTGCAAGTTTTATGTGGACATGTTTCATTTCATATCTAGGAGTGGAATTGCTGGGCCATATGAAAACTTTATGTCCAATTTTTTTTCCTTTTTTTTCTTAGGAGTAGAATTTAATGATTCATCACTTACATATAACACCCAGTTATATGTAAGTCAGTCATCACATCAAGTGCCCTCCTTAATGCCCATCACCCATTTAACCCATCCCCCCACCCCACCGCCCCTCTAGCAACCTTCAGTTTGTTCTCTACAGTTAAAGAGTTTGTTTTATGGTTTGCCTCCCTCTTTTTGTTTTTTCCCCTATGGTCATCTGTTTCAAAAACATTATGTTCAATCTTTTGAGGTACTGTCAGATTATTCTGACATTCATCTTTTATCTATGTAAACAAGTTTTGTAAACAAATTCAAATGTGGAGTGCAAAATGAAAAAAGGAATATTCTGCTGCTTTTATAAAATAATTTCCAAACCTTTCAACACTGTAGGATTACTTGCATGAAATATTTACTGTGCTAATTGCAAATTATTATCTTATTAGAGCAAGTCCATTGATCTTAACATACATTGCAACATTTTGTCAGCCATTCATTTGTATTATTAAGCACCCCTAAAAACAATCAAAAGCCATTTACTTTGTTCACATTTTCCATGTCTCCCTAACATTCTGAATTATTTTACCCATTTTTCTTCAGAATATAAGGGCATGGAATGCATAAGCACATTAATGGGCTTCTGGGAAAAAAATATGCATTCATCTTTGACAGTTTGCCTTGAATGATCAGTACCACCTTCATAGTTTTTTTTTTAATATTTATTTATTTATTTATTTATTTTATTTATTCATTTGACAAAGAGAGAGAGCACAAGCAGGGGAAGCAGCAGGCAGAGGGAGAGGGAGAAGCAGAGTCCTCAGAGAACAGGGAAGGGAGGTGGGGCTCAATCCCAGGACCCTGGGATCATGACCAAGCTGAAGGCAGATGCTTAACCAAGTGAGCCATCCAGGTGCCCCTTGATTTATTTATTTTAGAGACAGAGAGAGGGAGAGAGAGACATAGAGAGAAAGCGTAAGTGCACAGAGAGGGAGGGGTAGAGGGAGAGGGAAAGAGAATCTCAAGCAGAGTCCCCCTTGAGTGGGGAACCTAATGCAGGGCTTGATTCCAAGACCCTGAAACATAACCTGAGCCAAAATCAAGAGTCAGATGTTCAACCAACTTAGCCATCCAGGCACTCCCATAGTTATTCTTTTTTTATTATTATTTTTTAATTTTATTCGTTTTTCTTGTTTATTTTTTAAAAAGAATTTATTTATTTATTTATTTGTTTGTTTGTTTGTTTGTTTGTTTATTTATTTGACAGAGAGAGAGAGAGAGAGAGAGAGAGCGAGCACAAGTAACCAGAGCAGCAGACAGAGGTAGAGGGAGAAGCAGGCTCCCCGCAGAGCAGAGAGCCTGATGCGGGACTCGATCTCAGGACCTTGGGATCATGACCTGAGCCAAAGGTAGCCGCTTAATCGACTGATCCACCCAGGTGCCCCCAGAGTTATTCTTGACTGTACTGGTTTATCTTCCCATATTCAAGATGCTGAGTCTTTATGGGCTCCTCTAGTTTATGTGACTGGATGACATGACTTCCTCCTGGGAATTACCTGGCCTTAAATCAGATGAAAACATGTTGAATCCCTCCTTTTGAAAGATGGTTCACACTGTGCAGATAACACATCCATTCAGGATTTCTCCTTGGCTTAAGGCCTTTGTTAATCAACAAAAATGATACCTTTTAGTAAATCCTCCCTTTCTATTCATAAGTTGGGATCGGCCACGGTTGTACCATCTAAGAGATATTTGTATCAGTGGCACCTTCCTACATGGGGACAGACCCTGCTCCTCTGAGTAGGATATGACTTCATCAGAGAGCAATCAGATCTCCCCTTAACTCTCTGTGGGACAGCATGAACCTTTGCCATTTCTCATGGAGGTAGAGGCAGAGCACAGCAGCCTACCATTTCTGGAAATTCACCCACAGTTCTTGCCTGGCGTGCCGAACAGAGGCCACCCAGTCTGTCTTCTTGAATAGAATTTGACGACTTTGCCAGACCAAGTGAAACAGATCCACCGTAGAAGCACTCCAGGAAAAACAGCAGAGTGTAACTCGGTGTGCTGAGAGTCTGGTACACTGCTCTCGATGAGCACTGCCAAAAGTAGGAGGGGATAACCCCAGCTTCTCTTTTTGTGAAATTCACCCCTCCATATCTACTTGATAACATTACAAAGAAGCAGTTTCTAGTGCTTGGATCCTTTACTAATGGGTAGTAAACATACAGGTGCAACTATAAATGCAGGTCTTGTCACCTCTGATTTTATTAATTATAAAGCTACCGATCACTTTTTTTCCCTCTAGCAAAATTATTGATGAATAATATAATCGTATGGAAAGAAAAACTCCAACCCTGATTTTTCATAATTATCAAGTATCTTAGAACTCTCTTAAAAATAGCCAATAGTCAGGGTGTCTGGGTAGTGGCTCAGTCTGTTAAGTGTCTGACTCGACCTCCACTCAGGTCTTGATCTCAGAGTGGTGAGTTCAAGCCCCACATTCAGCATGGAGCCTACTTAAATAAAAAACAGCCAACAGTCAAAGTAAATGGTAATGGGAGGGCACGGAAATCTGACTTTGGGGAACAGTACGCATGGAAATATGTATCTAAAAATTTCAAAGTGGAATGCAGCACCACTGTAACCGAAAAACAGTAATTCTGCTACTTTCAAACACACAAGTGGTGGCCACAGAGTCTGTCTTTCTCTAAGGCCTGTCTGGATCAATGCCTTTTGTCTCTCTTGAAAATACTACTTTGTGTAGTAATCTTTATTTTAACCACTTTGTCATCATCATGGGATAAACACAGTGGAGATTCCCAAATGAATCTGGGAGGTTGGGGTTGTCTAGATAAAACATGACTGACTGTTTGGCAAACAAGTGCTCACAAAGGGCCTGATCCTGTAATCTTTGTGTTGGCAGAACACTGCTGTAGTATAACTCGGTTTGGCAAACCTTATGTAAAAACAGGACCCTTGACTTAAGATATAGTGTAAACAGACTGACTTCCTAAAACCCTCAATGGGTATGTGGTGAATGAATACTTAGGCGCAGACTCTTCTTTGTAAAACCAAATTTACTTGAAAGGTAATGTTTCTCTTCTCTATTTTTCATGATATGTGGGCAGCCCAACCCCCACACCCTCTACCAAACACTTCACAGTTATTGTCCAAATCCCTGTCGAATCCAAAGGGGAGACGGAATTCAACTCCTGAGGGGCTTTAAATAAAATGACATGTCTGTGAGGCTAACTGGATTGTCCGTGGCTAAAAATATGCATAAATTAGAACTAAGTAAACAAAAATGATTAACAGAAATTCATGGGCAAGAATCTTTTTAACGGATTCTGTTCCCATTATACAAGTACAAACGCCCTTTCTGATTTAGATTTTAAAGATTTAAAAAACTATACTGTACACAAATTTAATGAAAATACAGCAGTGCCTTTTTTATAGTGTACAAAGGAATAAATTCTATGGTTTCTTTTAAAAGTAATTTTCATTGAAGGACTATTGTATACTGAGTATATCCACAAACAATAAAAAGAATTGGTGGCTAGATATACAAAACCAGGTCATTTTTCTGATCCCACAGAAATGACACTTGGGGTGGGAAGAAAATAAATACTGTTTACTTGAATTCATGTCTTTCACTGAAATCATACTGATCACTACATACAGCTGACCTGTGAATAATGCAGAATTAGGGGCACTCACCCGCCACACAGAAAATAATCTGCATGTAATTTTTGACTCCACAAAAATTTAACTACTATAGCCTACTCTTGACCAGAAGCCTTACAGATAACATAGTCGATTACCACCTATTGTGTATGTTTTACATACTATATGCTGTATTCTCATAATAAAGGAAGCTAGAGAAAAGAAAATGTTCAGAAAATCATAAGGAAGAGAAAATTCATTTATAGTACTGTATTAGAAAAATTCTGTGTGTCAGTGGATCCAAGCAGTGGAAACCCAGGTTTTTCAAGGAGCAACTATATTAACATTTTCTTAAAAAATATAGAACATACATCTTTTTGAAAACAATGATTATCCTTTGGGGATGGAGTGTTACAACAGATTTCTACATTCAAAAATACACATTTCTAAATGAATCAGAAAAAACGCTGTGAGTTAAAAAATAACTCTGGTGTAAGAGATTTTCTCTGAGGCTGGGTTGAGGGAAAACAGGTTCTTCTCACTGTTGTTTACAGTCTAAACAGAGAATCATCAAAGGTATCAGAGCTTGTCTTGAAAGCCACCTGCAGGGTCATGGAGACTCGGAAGTACTGTTGCCTTATGAACCACCATAATGAAGCTTCCTCAGCAAACTCACACAGGGGTTCCCGTACTGAGACGCTTTTGTAGAATGTGGGTAAAACCGCTGTGCAGCCATGGAGGGGCACCCCTCAGATCTCCCGTCAAGACAGAACCTGCTATGACTGCCAGCCACTGTACCTTTGGAATCTGCAACAGTGTTCCTGCTGAGGTCACACTGTTGTGGGTCGGCTCAGGGTCAATGACTGAGCACAGCAGGGACACTAGATCAAGGTCACTTCCCCACACGGAAGGCTTCTAACAGGCAGCCTCTGTTCTCAGGCTTCCCATCAGTTTGGCTGAGGCCCTCTCTAGCTGCACTGCAGTCTGAGGCCTCTACCCAATCCTTCCTTCTTCCTCTCTTCTCACAGGGGTCAGACCTGTATGTCTGAAGGCTCTCTCTGGTTATTTTGGCTTCCTCACTCCATTATCCTTCACAGGCATTTCCACTAATCAATCTCTCACACCTTTAATTCTGTCTTGGTGTCTGCCTTCCAGAGGACTCAAACAAATGTAGACATGTTGGGCCCCAACTTACATTCTTGTGGGAAAAATGGGATGCTGAGCTAGCTCTGGGATACCTGGAGCAGACACACAGATCTTTAGATGAGAATGTCTGGGCCATGTTATCCAAACCCGTGCGTTCTCCCGCGCAGACCGGGCTTCCCCTCTCCACTATAAAGCAGTTCATAGAACCTTGATATTAACTCTGGTTTAGGTATAGTCAGGAAGTGTTCTTCTCTTTAAAAAACCGTATCCCCAGAAATTACATAACATTTTGAAATAATGTTATAATTGATAATATTACTAAAAAACTTTCATTGAGATATTTCTTACGATTTAAAAAAACCTTTCACTTAAGTTTCATTTTATCTCCTTTTATTCTCATGTCAAATATGTATGCTAGGTAAATTACTTATTAACAGAATATTTAGGGCTCTTGGGTGGCTTAGTCGGTTAAGTGTCCGACTCTTGATTTTGGCTGAGGTCGTAATCTCAGGGTTGTGGGACTGAGCCCTGCACTGGGCTCTATGCTAGGAGTGGAGTCGGCTTGAGATTCTCTCTCTCCCTCTGCCCCTCCTTACCTCCCTCTCTAAAAGAAAGAAGAGAAAAGAAAAGAAAGAATAGGAAAGGAAAAAAAAAGACTATTTAATGAAAAAAATAGGCACAGATCGCCTTCACTTGCATTAGGAAACATTTATTTACTTAAAAGGACAATGTTGACATTGAACAAAATATTAATTAAATTAAAAGAGCTTTCTCTTGTTTTCATTGTGGCAAAGCACACATAAAGGTTACCATCTTAACCTTTCTTCGAATACAGTTCAGTAGTGTTAAGTACATTCATATTATTGTTTCACCGATTTCCAGAACTCTTTCCGTCTTGTAAAACTGAAACTCTGAACCCATTAAACAACTGCCCATTGCCTCCTCTCCCCAGCCCCTAGGAACCATTATGCTGCTCCTTGTCTCTGTGATTCTGACTACTCTAGGGTAACTCTCATATAAGTGACATCATGCAGTATTCGTCCTTTTGTGACTGGCTTATTTCATTTAGCGTAATGTCCTCAAGGTTCACCCATGTTGCAGCCTATGAAGGACTTGTTTTAAAAGAAAAAATCCATCATTGGCTTCCAGGGACATCATACCTTTCTGGTTCTGTTTCCGCCTCTAAATCATCTTTTCAGCCCATTTTATGGGATCATCTTTTTCCAACCACCTCTTTAAAGTGGACATTCTCCAGAGTTCTGTCCTTGGCCCCCTCATCCTCCCTGTAGGTGATCATATCCAGTTTTCATGGTTTTCACTGTCACAGATATTCTGGTCACTTCCTTTCCTGTGGACTTCAGACTCACATCTGACTGACCACTGGACACTCCCACCTCGGTACCAGAGGACTTGTGGTAGGCTGATAACGGCCCCCAAAGAAATCAACTCCAAATAACTGGAACCTGGAATGTTACCTTATGTGGAAAAAGAGTCTTTGCAGACATTAAGAAATCTGAGAGGAGATTATCCTGGATTACCTGGCTGGGCCCAAAAAACAATCACAAATGTTCTTATAAGGGAGAGGCAGAAAGAAATTTGACAAATTCACAAAGAAGAAGGCAAGGTGACTGCGGAGGCAGATGGAAATAATGGGGCCAAAACTCAAGGAATGCCAGCAACCACCAGAAGCCAGGAGACGTAAGCAACACATTCCCTCCGAGAGTCTCTAAAAGGAACCAATCTGCTGACATCTTGATTTTGGCTCAGTGAAAACGGATTTTGGACTTCTGGGCTCCCAAACTATAAGAGAATACATTTCTGTTCTTTTAAGCAATGAAGTATATGATATTTTGTTTTGGCAACCACAGGAAGTGGACAGAGTGCCGCATGAATTTCCTAGAACGACTGTAACAGAGTACCACAAACTGCAGGACTTACACCACAGAAATGTGTTCTCTCACAGTTCTAGAGCCTAGAAGTCCAAGGTCCAGGGATCAGCAGGGCTGATGCCTTCTGAGAGCTGAGATGGAGAATCTCCTCCACGTCTTTCCTAGCTTCTGGTTTGCTGGCAACTGTTGGTGTTCCCTGGCTTTAGATGCATCATCCTGATCTCTGCTTTCATCTTTACATCTGCGGATGCCCTCTGTGTCCAGATTGCTCCTCTTTATAAGGACACCAGACATGCTGGATTAGGGTCCATCCCAATGACTTCATTTTAACTTAATCTGCAAAGACCCCTTTTCCAAATTAAGGTCATAACCACAGGTACTGGGAGGTTAGGACTTCAGCCTCTTTAGGGGGACACAATTCAACACATAATTTGTCTATTCTCTGGCTCCTCAAAATTCATGTCCCTCCCACATGCAAAATACACTGACCTCATCACTACATCCCCCAAAGTCTTCATCATTCCAGCATCAATTCGAAGTCCCAACTCTCATCATCTAAGACATCCAAATCAGTATGGGTAAGACTTGGGATAAGATCTGTCCTGGAGCAAAATTCCTCTACAGTTGTGAAACTGGATAGCTGGTTATCTCCTTCCAAAATACAACATTGGAACAGGCATAGGATATATATTCCCATTCCAAAAAGGAGTTAATTGAAAGGGGAAAAGGGGGACTTTGTTATCCAAGGAAGTCAGAAAAATAGCAAGGCAAATTCCTTAAGATTTTAAGGCTTGGCAATAATCCTCTTTGGCTTGATGCTCTGTCTTCCAGGCCCACCAGGATGGCAGCCCCATCTCCTTAGCCCCAGGTGGCAGCCCAGCCCTCTGGAACCAAGGAGGTGGCCCTGACCCCCAGATCTGTCCCCTCAGGGAACATGGTGGTGGTAGCAGCCCTGCTGAGCTCTGAACTGCCTTCAGGGTCATTCTTTCCTTTTCTTGAAGGCAACACATATTCATGGTCAAATAGCTTCACTGACCCACTTCCTCCCTGTAGAATCCTAGAGGTCTGACAGCCATCCCTCGTTTTGCCCCATCTCTGTCCCCTTTAGCCCACACTGACAGCATTTCTGCTGAGATGGTTGACAACACCCTCCCATGCTCTGTGCACAGTACACTTTCTTGTTTTTTTACAATATGGACAGGCTGAGAATTTTTCAAATCTTCAGGTCCTGTTTCTTTTATGCTTAACAATTCCTTCTTCAGCGGATCTCTGTCCTCTCGCAGTTTGCTATAAATGGCAACAAGACACTAGGTCATGCTTTCAACACTTTCTCAGAAATCTCCTCAGCTACAAGTTCTACTTTCCATCCAGCACAACACAGTCAGCCATGTTCTCTCCCACTTCACTACAAGGATCGTCTTTCCTCCAGTTTCAAATCACACGTTCCTCATTTCCATTTGAGAAGCTCACAAGAAGCAACTTTAGCATTCATATTTCTGGCAACAGTATGTTCATGATGATTTGTATATTCTCCAAGAAGATGGAGGCTCTCTCTCCAGTTCTCCTGCAGAGAGCTCTCCTGTTCTAAGTCCTCACCAGAATCACCGTTAACATCCACGTTTCTACCGAAGGCTCTCCAAGGCAATCTTTCTCTAACAAGCACCACAAAACTCCTCCAGCCTCTACCCATTACCCAATCCCAAAGCCACTTCCACATTTTTAGGGATTTGTTACCAGAGGACCACATTTCCTGGTACTAAAGTCTGTATTAGTTTCCTAGGGCAGCTGCCCTAACAAAGTACCAAAAACTGGGTGGCTCGAGCACCAGAAACTTATTCCCTCACAGTTCTGGGGGCTCAAAGTACAAAATCAAAGTATCTACAGGGCTGGTGCCTTCTGAGGGCTGTGATGGAGAATCTCCTCCATGCCTGCCCTAGCTTCCAGTGGTTTTCCAGCAATATTTGGCATTCCTTGGCTTCTGCTTCATCACCCTAATCTTTGTATTCTTTGTCACATGATGTTCTTCCTGTATGCATGTCCTTTATGTTCAAATCTCCCCTCTTTAGAAGGACACCTATCATATTGGATTAGAACCCTAATGATATCTTAGCTTGATCATCTGCAAAGACCCCATTTCCAAATAAGGTTATATCCACAGGCAGTAAGAGTTAGGACTTCAATATTTTGGGGAGGGGAGCAAAATTCAACCCATAAGTACCTCCAATTCAGCATATACAAAACATAATTTATCCTCCTTCCAAAAAACATGTTTCTCTTCCTATACTCCATTTGTGAGATGGCAACACCACCACCACTGGTCCATTCAGAAGTCTTGGAGTTATCCCTGATGCTTTGCTTTCCTCTGAACTCCGTGCTGAATCCTATTTTACCTAAGTACGTATGTATGTATTTTTAATTTCAATTATATTTTATTTAACCCAACATTTCCAAAATATTATCATTTCAATATATAAAAAATTTTTTGGATGAAATTACTTTTTTCCTATTTATTTATTTCTAATACAATGAACATATGGTGTTATGTTAGTTTCAGGTGTACAAATAGTGAGCCAACAAGTCTATATATTAGTGCTCATCATGGTAAGTGTACTCTTAATCCCCATCACCTATTTCACCCATCCCTCCACCTACCTTCCCTCAGGTAACCATCAGTTTACCAGACTGATGTTCTGGACACATGTTCTCTACAGACATATGTTCTCCCTAGTTAAGAGTCTGGTTTTTTGTCTCTTTTTGTCTTTGTTCATTTATTTTGTTTCTTAAATTCCACATATGAGTGAAATCATATGGTATGCGTCATTCTCTGACTGCCTTATTTCGCTTAGCATTATATTCTCTAGCTCCATCTGTGTTGTTGCAAATGGCAAGATTTCGTTCTTTTTTATGGCTGAATAATATTCCATCACTCACACACACACACACACACACACACACACACACACACACACACACACACCCCGCTATCACATCACATCACATTTTCCTTATCCATTCATCAACTGATGGACACTTGGGCTGCTTCCACAGCTTGGCTATTGTAAATAATGCTGCTATAAACATAGGGGTACATGAATCCCTTCGAATTACTGTTTTTGTATTCTCTGGGTATATACCCAAGAGTGCAACTGCTGGATCATGAGGTAATCCTATTTTTAACTTTTCGAGGAACCTCCATACTGTTTTCCACATTGGCTGCACCAGTTTGCATTCCCACCAACAGTGCACAGGGTTCCTCTTTTCCCAAAACCTCACCAACACGTGTTGTTTCTTGTGTTGTTCATTTTAGCTATTCTGACAGGTGTGAGGTACTATCTCATTGTGGTTTTGACTTGCATTTTCCTGATGATGAATTATATTGAGCATCTTTTCATGTGTCTATTGGCCATCTGGATGTCTTCTTTGGAGAAATGTCTGCTCATGTCTTCTGCCCATTTTTAAACTGGATTATTTTTTGGGTGTGGAGTTGCCTAAGTTCTTTAGGTATTTTGGATATTAACAACCCCTTACCAGATACATCATTTGCAAATATCTTCTCCTATTCAGTAGCTTGTCTTTTTGTTTTGTTGATCATTTCCTTTGCTGTGCAGAGTAACGTTTTTTATCTGCCTAAGTAGTTATTGATTTTTATCAGCATCTCTCACTCTCTCCAGCTAAAGCCTTTAGGTTAAGAGTTTAGGTGCTTATCATCTGGGCTACTGCAACAGACTCTTAACTGACTTCCCACCCTCTAGTCTTGCACTTCTCACATCTGCCTTCCTATCTTCTGAGATCCTTTACTACATGTGTTGTTCATGCAATTCATCCTGGAATCCCACTGGCCTCACACAGAGCCTGTAGAAGACATTCATGTAGAAGACACTCAGCAAATGATAACCAGTGAACTCATTCAAGAAACTGCATTATATACACAACACTGAATCTATACCACTGAGGACTTCCTTGGGATTTAAAGATAAATTCTTCTATTGAAACCAACGTTATGATAGTATTTCTGAGAGGGGGATTCTACCAACTCTTTGATAGAGGGTACATCCTAAGTATTAGTTAAGAGGGTGTTCTACACACCATTAGTTGAAATGACAGTTACATCATAGAGGAAAATATCACCTTGACCTCTGTCCCTCACAGTGTCTTGCTCTCCCTTCAGCATCTGTGATATCTGTCCATAGCTCTGATTAGGCACTTCATTACTTACTGCCTGACACTCTTTTCTATTTTTTTAAGATTATGTTTTCTCTGATACCTAAGTTGCTTGAGAAAAAGAACAATGTCGCATATTTTTTAATGCCCCCACTATATATGGTTTAGTGGCAAACAGAATAGATACTGGCATTAATCATCACTCACACAGACTGTGTTAGAGAAAGAAGACCAACTTTGTGCACTACTGCTTCCAGTATGTATGTGATTGAGATTAGAGCTTGGGTTATGACAACAGACAGACTTGGGTTTCACGTTTCTTCCACCTACTAGCCTATAACAATGGGTAATTTATACAACCTCTTGAAGCCTCTGCTTCCTCATCAATAAAATGGGATCCCTCCCCCTTCAGTACCTCTTCTATAGGACTATAGTAAGAATTCATGCAGATAAGGCATGCAAAGTATAGCACAGTGCCTGGTACATGTAAGCACTCATGGAATCGTGGTTATCAGCATCATTATTATTTTGTGTTCCTTTAAGTTCTAGAAACTTCCTCTTTGGCAGCCGTGTCCTCCTCCCCCTCACCACCACCATCAAAGAACAATTCTTATGAATTTTGGAAATCTTGTGTTTCCAGGTGTTGGCTCTGACAGGATTCTGTGGGAGTGCAAGAGATCAGCTGATATCACCCCTGACAAAACCGAAAATGTTCCCAGTCTAAGTCAGGATCCAAAGATTGGATCTCCAGGACTGACCTGCAGGTTTGTTTGTTTTTTAAATTACTGTGTTCTGTCAATATGGTTTTTTGCTTTGTATTTTTCTTCCACTGAACTTCACATCTGTTTCTCCTGCCACACAAGCGCCTGGAACCTCCTGCAAGTGCCTAGGAACCAGACACTTCTAACAGGAGCACAGGGTTGCTTTAAAGAGGGTAAGGACACTGCCTTTGTCCCACCAAACAGTGCCACTCAGGGACCCACCATCAGAAATCCAAACCCACGGGAATTTGAAGCTAATATTCTACAAGGTGAAAGCATGTGTTCAAAACACACCACCCTAAAAAGCAGCAGGAAACTAGAGGGTTTACACTGCATACTGCCAAATCCATCTTCTGACGTACAGTGAACTTCTGAACGATAAAGAGGGGTCTCTGGGATTTGGTGGTTTACTCCCCCACCTTCTCCAAACAGCCCAACTTCCCCTACTTAAAAGTGATGGCGAATTTAGCAAGCAAGGATTCTGAATCACTCTCATATGATCAGTGTAACCGTGCTCATTCTGGAGATCAGCAAGGACACAAGTACAGGATCTACTCCTTGCCAGACTAGAGAGCTCTATGATTTGGGAATTAATAAAGAAAGGAAAGAAGAGGGGAAAAGAAAAGAAAAAGAGAAAAGAGGAAGAGGAAAATTATCAGGCCCCATCTCCCCTGCCCCCCAACACACATGAACAGCACAGACCAAACACCTGAATATCCCTGACCTCGCTCCAACCCTTACACCTACATCAGCAAGCCCGGTCAGCTCTGTCTCTAAAACACACCCCAAACCCTATCACTTCTCTAGGACTACCATTCCAGTCAAGGACACCACTACCTTCCATCTGGTCTTCTAACACAATTTCTCATGTGTCCCTGCTTCCACACTTGCCTCCTCACCCTCCATACCCCCTAATCACTTTTCCATAAAGGAGTCAGAGTGGCTTATAATATGAACTGCAAGTCAGACCATGACACTTCTCTACCTGAACCCTACAAAGTCTTTCCAAGACTCCAAAATCCTCTCCATGAACAAATGCCAGGTCTTAAGGCATTGTAGACCCTCCCACTTCCTGACCTCATCTCTTCTACCTCCCTTTCATTTTATTCTAACAACATCTGGCTGAGTTTTGTTCCTAGGACACTCCAGGCTGTTTCCACCTCTCTCCTTACTTGCCATATCCTCAGGCTACAGTGCTTCCCCCAAATCACAGCAACCATCATCACTTCATCTCTGTTGTTCCAATGTCACCTCCTCCAAGAGGCCTTCCTTAGTCATCCTGTCCAAAACAACCATTCATCTCCCTAGTCATCTGTCCTGGTTTTTCTCCACAACACCTGTCACTATTTGAATTATTTTCTCACTAGATTTATTACCTATCCCCTCAACCTGCCTGAGGACAGGTACTTTGTTTCCCACTGTATTCCCAGAGCCTAAAACAGAGTCTGGCATGTAAAAGATATTCAACAGTACTTTAACAAATAGATGTAAAGCCATTGAGATTGGCCAGAAAGGGTCTCCTATATTCAGGATTTTTAGCTTTATTTTCTAAGACATGAAGGATATATGTTGGCTAGAATCATCTTGCAGGTCACTAATATTCCGATCTCCCTGATGGCCAAGCACCCCCATCACCCCCACAAGCAGGGCCACCTTTTATGATCACAGACCGCACATCATCATTCAGATAGAACCTGTGAGCCAGACAGAAACAATGCGAAAACTCACTGTTGCCCATTTCATGACTTTGTGGTAGCTAAATGGAAAGCCACACTGGAAGAGAAATAGAAATGAAAGGCACCATGATGCTATAATGTTATTTTAAAAAAAGAAAGCTCAACCGATTTTAAATGACACAATACTTAAGTGTATCAGGCATACCCAGGCCGGGTGTGAAATCAGACCATATGTCAGCCTTCAGGTGGGATTACAACACACGTGGCTGAAGGCTGACTGGTTTAAGAGGGCCTTGCAATACATTATATAGAGCATTTTACTACTTTTCTGAATTGAACTTAGCCACGGGATTGAGAGAAACCATCTGACTTCCACATTTACCCTGTCTCGTAGAGATGGGCATTACAGCATTAAAATCCAACAGGCACACCGTAGCTATACTCCATCCAAATCCTCAGTGTGGAACGACACTGTTGATGTTGTGTTTAAATCCTAATGAAATAAAACATCATTTATTTCCATCTTGCACTCCACTAAGTTCTACGACCTTCATACAAAACACAAACCCCTTGCTGGTCAGGAAGCACTGGGGAGTTTGGACCAACAGTGTGCCGTGACCAACTTGTGCTCATAAGCCAGGCCCACACAGATGAAACACATTGCACAAAGAGAGAAAAGCTGCCCAAAAACTGCCTCTGGAGAAATACTCAATATTGGCCGGACTCTCCCTCCAGTGCCGGAAACAGCAGCATGACTTCTAAGTTACCAATGATCTGTTCTCCACATCACTGGGGCCTTCCCACACCTCAGCTCAAGAAGGTCACAGACCCACTTTGGGTGAAATGCTCTCGCGGCTTACTGGAAACCCACTGATGGCTGATGCAGTGTTTTGAGGATAGACTATGTAATCTTTGAGATTTCCAAAAGGCACATTTTCTCCTCCAACAAACAGCAGATTCTGACCAAACTGTGGGCTGCGGGCAGTGGCTGCTCACCTTTTTGATTCTGGAGAGATTCCACATGAGGATGAAAGTCTGGGGAGAAGACAAGATCAGCTTTCCAACCGGAAAGTAAAAATAATATACAGGTGGTAGGTAAAAGTTAGGCAGATATGGCCCCACAAGACACAATTCTGAGACTGCAGCTCCCTCTCTCTGCTCAAATGGTCAGCTCTGCTGCTTCTCTGAAGGTGAGCTTGGGAGCACCTTCCAGTTCTTAAATGTTTCCCTGCTTTTAGGCAGCGTTTCCATGGGCATTTTGTTCAGGGGATTTTTGCTCAAGTCCCTGGGAGTTTTTCCTTGGCCAGGATCAGGAGAGCTAGGTGACTGCTCTCCCTTAATGAGCCTTAATTAGATTATGTTTGACAGCATGGACTGCACAGGGAGGCACACTGATGTGTAGACAAGGAGGGGCTTACCCTGTAAATTAATAGGCCTGACTGGGATCATGGGAGCTCGTTGCATAAACGCAAATGGAGCCCCCTAAGCCAACAGTCCTTGGCCTGCTGACACAGCTGCGCCAGCATACCCAGTCACTGGAGCGCCAAAGGATATTCAGTTACAGTGAAGAAATCATAACAAAGACAGGAAACAGATCAGCACACTCTGGATTTAACACCCTCCCTGGGGAACTCGGCTGATTTCTAGGCTGCAGATGTTTTTAACTCTGCCTTGAAGAATGTCCATGTCACATGCTGAAGCTGATGGAGTCGAGTACCGTAGTCAAGCAAAGCTCACATATTCAGAAAGGGGGACCAAAATTATGTTGATTAGAATTCCTCATCTCTGAAAGAGAGGTGGGGCAACTGTTAAAATCCATAAACTCCTTGTGTGGATTTGCTGAGCTGTCAGGGAATGGATGCCCACAGAGCCCAGTGTTTACATAAAATGAGGTGTAAATGAGGCCAACTAGACTCTTCGTGGAGATCCTGCTGGTCCCGATGGTTGCGGCGTTTCTCAGCTGCTTCCTCCTTGTTATCCTCACCACTCTATACCAAGTGGAGTGGAATGAAAACAAGCCTTCTTCATTCAGCATTTCTCAACATCACTGCCAACAAAAACGGGATCCTTGACTCTTTGGAGTTTATGATTAAGGGGATGGCATATCCTACAGGCAGGATATAGGTCATTTTTCAAAAGTTACAGTAAGTTTGCAGAATTGGAAATTTATCTTTTTAAATTCTTCCAACTGAGTTATACAAATATGTCCACGGCTGCACGAAGATGTGGTTCGCCAGAGGTACCGCATTTTCTTTACGGCAAAGGGACCAGCTGTACTGTGCCAGGAAAGAGTTCACGCAAGAGAAGGCCTACGGATGTTAGATAAACCTCGAGCCCAAGAACTGGAAAAAAAGGAAAATGTTCAGCTCTCCTGTAATTTTTTTTTTTTGGTCTCATTTGCAGTTATTTTACTCTATAGATAAGTTTCCTTATCTATAAAATGAGTAATTGTTAAGGCTGCTCTCAGAGGACTTGGTCAAGACCAAACACTCGATCAGTAATTTCCTAACTTACCCTTGGAACATCCTGCTGAGGACCTATTTTTGTTTCTCGTGTTAAAAAAGCAATGATCATTTTGACTGCTACTGAATGGAGTTTCATGTTTGAACAGACACAGATTATTGGCAATTTAGAGCAATTCTCCTTTCTCCACCTGAGCTTGCAGACTTATCCCAACAACTGAGAAGATGTGAGGGTGATGGGGAATGAGAGAGGGGAGAGGCTGTCGGAAGCATCTGGGGTGACCCTCTCTGCAGCACAGACTGACATTCCAAAGGCAAGCCTTCACTTCTACGAATGGGAGGCAGTTCAGGACAGAGGGGCTGGCAGTGACTTATGGGGTGGCCAGGACCCCTGCTGGACAGTTCCACCTGTTAAAAAGCCTCTCCTTATTTGGGACTTCTCTTACCTATGTTCCTGTCCGAAGAATTTCTGAGCACAGATTCTCTCCCTAGATGATCACTCTCTAAGACTTCTCTTTTTTGGAGAAGTCTTCTCCCCACTTCTCCCAATTTCCTCTCTGCTCCATCATGTCACCTGGAGGTTCTCATTTCCAACAGTGGGAACTCAGAGAGTTCTTACTTGCTAACGAAATAACTGGTGGATAGAGTTGGATCACCCAGATTCTGGTGAGGATCTTGGGTGGATTAGGGATTTAGGTGTGCACAGAAAAGTCTTATCTTAAGATATGAAGGGTGCCAACAAATTGTCTCTGCCCTGTCAATTTGCTCTAAGTCTGGAAACTCATTTGTTGCATACTCTTCTTTGGAGTCACCCTATCACCGAGGTCTCCTTTTGAATGAATGACCCCCAGAAAAATGAGCATGCACAGTGCCTGGTACATACGTGTGGGATGAATTTATAAGTGAAATCATAAATCAGACAGCTTTTCTCACTAGGAGAACCTGAAGGGATGAAGGGGCTGGATGCCTGCAAGAGACAGGCCAGCACTGGGTATGTGAAGCCTGAGTGTAGGTAAGAGGGACATGTGTGATAATTCCGTCCACCTTCAAACTCTGCTAAGGCCAGGTCCATGTCAGGAGATCCCAAACCAGCTTCCTGGGCACACCTAGGGCAGCAAGTATTGCCTGTGTGTAGAACACCATTGTTTATTCTTTTCTCCACCTTCCAGAAGTTTCACGGAAGTGGAGCCAGGGCCAGGATACAATTTCCTGACTCTCCCATGCCTCTTAGCTATGAGGTAAGAGAGCACAGGACAAAAAAATGGATGCTAAGGAGCTTCTCAAAGGGGGTGCTCATAAAGTTGGCCCTAAAATCAACTAGGAAATCTAACAAAATTCATGTGTTCAACATACAAGTTAGTTTATTGGATCACGGTCTCTCTCTTAATTATCCTGTTTTTCAGTAAACGATAATGACCTCCCAGTACTTCCCAGGGGGACTGCCCAGAGGTTCTTCCTTTAAAGTGGACAAGTGATGAGTGATGATTGATTAACCTGCCAAACCTTCACTTAAGAACTCTTCAACAGAAAGAAGAAAATAGACTCAGCTATTTTGATTTGGCAGTGAGCTCAAGGAAACAACATCAGTAAAACAGTTAAGAATGTTTTTGACAAGAGACATCATTTACACACACGTGGAATCCCTCTGCTGTCATCCAAGAATAAAATCCTGACTGGCTCCCACCTATTTTTATTCTTCTTTTTCCATGGTCGCTTGGGATGGGCCACAGGAGAGATCAGGATTCTTCATTTACTATATGCCCTAAGGTTTTATGGACTTTGTCTCACCTTCTGAATCCATTTCCCCAACACTGCCCCAAGTTTCATTTTATGCATCAGTGAAAGCCTCAGCCAAAGGGGAAGAAGTTTTCTTCCCATTGGAGTAGAATTCAGGAATTTATCTGTCTTAAGGTCTGGAGTCAAGCTAAATTATGTTACCTGGGGATGTTGCCAAAATATAGGTCTGTTCTCTGTTTTGAATCATGAAACCACTAGTGGTAATCTTATGTCCAGATATTTGAGATTAAAAACACCAGTACATCATGTGTACTTTACAGAAGAGGGTTGCCAAGTATGTTATTCCTTCAACATAGCTTTCCTGGTAATCTGAAAACTGACCTTCAACAAAAAAAGGCAGGTGAGAAGCACAGACCCAACTCTGTTTATGATGAAGTAGTATCCATACACATTAGCTGAAAGACCAACCTCCCCCAACATTTCCCATAGTTTGCCGTATATATAGATGGATGTATGTATACCATCCTCTTCCTTTCTTGGCCCGCAATGTCCACCGGTCACTCTCCTGAGTTCTACAACAGAGAGGGACAGCACATTCCTGGGAGTCAGTGAAGGCATTGTATTCAATTATCACAGGACTTTTTTTTTAATGTCTTTATGGCCATGTTTCTATTTGTGAAGGCTTTTTCTTATTTTGTTGGTTAGGTGGTGAATTAATTTTGCAGGAAGGCTGGTTGGTCAGGGCCCTTCTGCTGAAAGCTGACTCAATATTACTTTCAGTCAAGGGGCAAATGGATTCCTGATCTTTCTTCAATGATTAAAAAACAAACAAACATGGGTGCCTGGGTGGCTCAGTGGGTTAAAGCCTCTGCCTTCGGCTCAGGTCATGATCTCAGGGTCCTGCTGGGATCAAGGCCTGCATCGGGCTTTCTGCTCAGCGGGGAGCCTGCTTCTTCCTCTCTCTCTGCCTGCCTCTCTGCCTACCTGTGATATCTCTCCTTTTGTGAAATAAATAAATAAAATCTTTAAAAAAAATAAAAAAATAAAAAAATAAAAAAATAAATAAAAAACAAAAACTTGCTAATAATCTGAATCTACCCAAACTATATTTAAATTTTTTTCTTTCCCAGTAATTAAAAAAAAAAACCCTTAAAAATCATATATAACAGCACTGCCCAACAGAAATATAATAAAAGCCACACATGTAATTTAAAATTTTCTAGTAGCCACATTAAAAAAAGGAAAAAGAAACAGGTGAGGTTATTTTTAACACTATATGTTATTTAATCCAACAGATCCCATGTAATTTCAACATGTAATTAATATAAAAATTATATTTTATATTCCTTTGTTCATATTAAGTTTCCAAATCTGGGTGGGTTTTAGACTCACAGCACTTCTCAATGTGAACTAGGTACATTTTCGAGGGCCCAAGAGCCACACACCCAGCTCCTGGCTACCACCGTGGCAAGCTCCTATAGAATAGTACCGTCGTCTTCTTCACGTGGAGGGAAACTAAAGTGTACTGTAATGTACAGGTACTGAGATGTAAATAAAACACCATACCTAAAACCATTCTTGGGTCATTTCAGTTCTATCCTCTTTAGTTAATATAAATCACCACTGGGCTATATAGCAGATTAATTCAAGATGTTTTTTTTTTTCCTTCCCTTTTGTGGTAAAGGAAATAAGGGTACTCAATAGTGAAGGAGTGGTGCAGCCACTGTGGAACATAATCTGCAGATCCTCAGAACTTTAAACACAGGACGGCATAAATATGACTCTCCTAGGCACGTATCTGAGAGTGGTGAAAACATACATCCACACCAAAACCCTACACATCCATGTTCACAGCATTCTTCATAATAACTAAAAAGTAAAAACAAGCCAAATGCCCATCAAAGGATGAATGAATAAATGGGGTAGATCCATACACCGGAATATTATTTGGCAAGAAACAGGAAGGAAGTCCTGACACGCACGACAACACAGATGGAACCTGAAGACAGGATGCTTCGTGAAATAAGCCGGAGAGAAGAGACCACATATTGTATAGTTCCATTTCTATGAAACATCCAGGACAGGAAAATCCAGAGTCATAAATTGGCTGAGGGCTTCGACTGGGTGGAGGCAGTTGGAGGGAAGTGGGCAGTGATGGCTAACAGACACAAGGTTTCTTTCTGGGGTGATGAAAATATTCTAGTATCAATTGTAGTGATCATTGCACAACTGAACACACTAAAAACTATCCAATTGCACACTTTAAATTAGTGAGTTGTATGATATGTGAATTTTATCTCAATAAAGCTGTTATGAAAACAAACAAAACAAAAGAAGACTGCCCCTGCACACCACACACATTGTATCAAGTGCTCATGCGAGGCTATACATGGGACCACGCATATAGGGATACAGAGATACCCTACCAGTACAAACAATGGTTGAAATGCTTAAGTATGGGGTGCCTGGGTGGCTCAGTGGGTTAAAGCCTCTGCTTTCGGCTCAGGTCATGATCTCAGGGTCCTGGGATCGAGGCCCGCATCGGGCTCTCTGCTCAGCAGGGAGCCTGCTTCCCCCTCTCTCTCTGCCTGCCTCTCTGCCTCCTTGTGATCTCTCTCCCGCTGTGAAATAAATAAATAAATAATCTTAAAAAAAAAAAAAAGAAAGAAAAGAAATGCTTAAGTATGTTTCTTTTATGCAAAGGCGGCAAAGCGGAGCAGCTCAGGTTAATTTCTCCCTTGCCAGAGTGCAGTAAGAGAAGCCAAGTGCACTATCTCAGACTGAAGACTTCCTGGGCAACAATGAAAGAGCCTGCTCTTTCCACAGTATGGGGGAGCAGGGTGCAACAGGCGGATGGTTTCAGGGTCTGGTGGCAGGTTCTGCAGAAGCACAGGCTGGCGCTTCGAGGCTGCTCCCTCTGGAGATTCTCCTGTCCTCCTGGGCATCTCAGCTGGTACTCGCCACCTCCTTCTCCTCGGGCTGGGTTTCCCAAGTGAGCTTCCAACCTCAGAGCCCGCCTTCAGCATCAGTGCTTCCAGAAAGCGACTTACTTACCCGTGGTCGAGTATCACCCTCGCGGATTGTTCGTTTCATACTTCTCTTACCCTGTTTTGTTTCAGGTTTGGTTTGTTGCTCTTTGGTCGTCCCTCTGAACCAAGTTTCCAAGACCACACTGGCGAACCCCTGAAGTAACAGCGGCTTAGTAAAAAGTGCTTCTTATTTGTACCTGACTATACATGGTTGTATTTAAGACATCTGGCAATAACCCACCAAACCAAAAGATCCATTCGAATCAAGAATGGCATAAACCATATACAAAGAAAAATAATTAGTTGCCTAATTGTCTCAATGCAATGAAAGGTGGCCACCTGGGTCCTAAGCAACCAAGTGGCCACATTCCTCCGCTGTGCAGGGCAGGGGCTGGGCTGTGGGGCCACCTCCCTTGCTGACCTCTGAACCTCAGTGCCAGATGCTATCAGGGACCACAGGAGGAGTCAGCAGACATCTCGGAGTCACAGATGACAGCGTCTCTCTCACTTCATTGCCATCGTCACATGTACAGTATCAGCCTATTCACTGGTGACGCCTACAGCTCCGATCCTTCACTGCCCTCTCTCCTTTTCGGTTTAACACTGCGAGCTAATATCCCATCGGTCACTCCCAGCACGCCTCAAGAGCCCCTTGCTACACAGACTGCTCTCTTAAAACACTTGCAGAGACGGAGTTTTTCTTTTTTTGGGGGGGGGGCTCTTGTTTTTAAGATTTATGTATTTATTTCCGAGAGAGAGTGAGCGAGCATAATCAGGACGACAAGAGGAAGAGAGAATCTCAAGCCAACTCTGCGCTGAGCGTAGAGCCCGACATGGGGCTCCATCCAGGACCATGAAACCATGACCTGAGCTGAAATTAACAGTCAGATGCTTAACTGAATATGCCACCCGGGTGCCCCTCAGAGATGGGTTATTTTAACTGAATCAAGTCTAAAGTCTTCTGCCTGGTTTTCAGCTACCCCATCGGGCTCCATACGCACCCCCACTGCACCCCAAGTGCAACCCCAGGTCTGGGCAGGAAGACTGTTACCTTCTCTGGGTGCCTTTTCTCCCATCCCCACATGCACCCTGAGCTAGCTCCTGCCTCTCCTCACCCAGAGCCCAGGACGGCTGCAATGGCTTTCCTTTTTCTTTCCCAATTTCCTCTGGACTCCCCTTCACCGCAGAGAGCTACTGATAGATGCACTTGCATTGTTTGCTATTATTACCCATGAGTAACTTAGGCTTTCTTAACTCGCTTGTAACCTCCTGACTGCAGGGACCAAGCCTTCTTACTCTGAATCCTCCAGGGCATCGAGCACATGCTGGGAGCCTAAGCCACACAGCATTTAATGACTATCACTGGACTCTGGATTCCAGAGGCAGGGCGGCACCTCTGCTTGTGGGTGTATAAGTGTTTCCCTGCCGGTACCAGCCCCAATCCATTTCCCCAACAAAGACAGGTATGTAATGCTCCTTGATTCTCTGGCGACATCTTCATTCTGTCTCAGCCTTGAGGCTCTCCCACTGACTGCCTGGGGACTTGCTCATGTTAATGACCCTCCACTCAAACAAATCATCCTTCTCTGTTCCTTTCTCGGATCACGATCACACTTCCTCCTCCACCCCCTGCAAAATTAGTAACTTCAGAATGTGGGTCCTCTATCTATCCTCTATTTTCTTGAAAGTATCTTTCGAACCGTCGTCTGACCATATTGACGTTTTTTCTCCTCCCTCCACAAGGACCATAAATACCGGTGCCGTGTCTCAGAAATACAATCCCAGACTCCAGCACAGGGGCAGGAGATAATAGGTTCGTAACAGATACTCTAGGATTTTAATCCATGAGCTCTCATGGAGGGCCCAAGACTCATGCAAACTTCCTATTCCTAGTGGAAGTTAACTCTCTTCCTAGAACTTGGTTGAGGGGCCCTTCTTCCCAGCATGAAGGAGGCACCAGCCCCAGGGCCCAGGGAAGCAAGCTCACCCTGGGGCACTGCGAAGCAGGTTCTGGAGACCACTGTTACCGTAGGGAGCTCCATCTAAAGGCAGCTTCTCTTCAGATTACATTTCCCTTCAAGCCCCTTTAAAGATGTCCCCTTCTCACATGCTTTCTGGAAACAAAGGGGAGATAGGAAGAGACCTCAAGAAAACTTTTAATTATGGGAAGTTTGTGTTTCACACTCTCCTGAGTTCCCCCCCTGCCCCACATCTTGACACCCTTCTTTCCCAATCCTAGGTGCCTTCAAGCCAAAGCTCCTTGAGTCTTTCGTATCTCTGAAAGATGAATCTCTTACAAGCAACAGCTTCCAGGACATCAGTGAGATTTGAGGAAGAAGGTGATCAGATTAAACAGTGCACCCCAAAGTGCAAGGGACTATTAGGAGCCTCCATCCTTTCTGAAACACTTCCTGGTGAACTTGTACTTCACACAGGTCTGCAATCTTCATTACCTTTAATAGAAATAAAGTAAATTCAGAAGAAGAAAAAGGACCCTCCTTGGGCCTTTCTGAAGAAACAGACAGACATCTGGTCCCTCCTTAGAGATCTGCAGATGCTTCAGGGCAGGTCCTTGCTTGGCTCAGTCTTCCCCCTCTGACACCAACACTCTCTGACCTCTTCCTCCCCAATGTCAGCTCAAATTCGTCTTCTCCCCTCTCAGACTTAGCCACTGTTGTCTTTTACTTTTCCTGGATCTGAGTCTGTGCTGTAACTGACTGTTTGATGTGGGGTCTGGGCCTCTCCCTTTCCTGAATTCAACTTCAGAAAATGTTCTTTGTCCATACAGAGGTGCCTTCGGGGAGAGGTCCTCCAGATCATGGGCTTCAGGAAGATTGAAGACAACACCCAGAGGACAATGCACATCCTAAGTATACAAGGTATCTTACTCTTCCTTTCTCAAATATTTGTTGAGCTGAGGAACTGTCCTAGGTACAGTAACCAACAAAACAGACACTATCCCTGTCCTCATTGAACTTAGACCACGGCTAAAAAAAATATATACATTAAAAAAAAGGAATTACAAGGATGCAAGGGTTTGCTCACTCCCTTCTGTCTGTAATCCCTGTCTTGATCACCACATACCCCCAGTGCCAAAGCCTGCAGCACACTGTGCTACCTCCGGTTCTCCCCACATCTGCATCTTTCCCCTCCTCATCCTTCCTTCAGCATCCCGGAACTTCAAATTCTTCAGCTCTCTCCAACTGTGGGTATACCTAAATCTACCTAAGTGCTCAGCAAAGGGGAAAACAACAACAACAAAGACTTTCAGTTTATCAGAATCCACCTTTTCTAGGTAATTATAACTAAAATGGAAATAAAAGTTAATACTCTTTTTTGTTTTCTTCTTCCCTTCATTCTAAATGCTGACTTATTCCCAATTTTGAAAGTGAGATTAACTATATACGAAGAGGCAAAGAGGGAAGGAATTAATTAGTGTCCCAGCTGGGAAAAGGACTAGCTCACAAGCTTTTAAAATATAAGCATTCCCACTTTACATAACCTCAGAGGAAGGAAAAAAGCCCCCAAAGCACAGAAGACCACCCAGTACTGTGTGTGTGTGTGTGTGTGTGTGTGTGTGTGTGTGTGTATTCTAATACTTGGTCATTAACATGAGAAGGTAAGAAAGTCATAGCTCCCAGTGGGCCATCTTCTCAATAAGGATCATGGTTAAAGTGATTTTTTTCCTTTGTTGATAACTTGTGGATTTATGTTTTCATGCAATGTGTCTTTCATTCACATGAGAAGAAAAATTTCATAATATGATAAACAGATCACTGAATTGAGAGAAACTGCAAGTTTTCTTGAGATTATTAATAGAAACATTATGCTTTTTGTTATATTTGCAGACATGTGTATTTGAATTACCCACTGATTTTAGGAAGCTGGGAGGGAGCAGAATATTCCATGATTGAGCATAGAAATCTAGAATAAAGTGAGTTCAAAACACGTAAGCCTAGAAAATGCTTCAATAGCTCTGAAGTTACATGAAAGGAACATATAACCAAATGGAAAACCAATAATCATGAGATCACTAATATTTCAAACAAAACTAATGAGAAGAAAGTTTTCCATCTGCCAATTTTGCCAACTAACTTTTTTATCAGAGAACTGGGAAAATATATCTAAAGTGAGGACACAAAAATATTTATTCTGAATTGAAGTAAAAGAAAAAGTAAAAAGTAATATCATGTATTTAAAGTCAAATGTGGGGCAGAAGAGAGCTTTGGATGACATTACAGCTACAAACACATTACACTGCATGGCCTAAAGAAGTCTTCGAAATCACCAACTCTAACCTCTTTATTTTGCAGAAGAGCTTCTTTGAGACTTAGAGAGTTTACATCATTTTGCAAAATTCACATAGTTAATGTGTATGAAAAAAAGAGACTACAATTCTGAAATGGTAAAGACCACATTCTTCTGGGTATTTTCAAATACCCAGTAATGCATGCACACACAAGCATACACACAGGTAGGAGGGGTGTACGCACAGACAGAGAGGAGGTTGGAGAGGGAGGACGGGAAAGACAGCTCAAAGGAAGTACTGAACTCAGTAATTTTAAAAAAAAATCTAAATTTCTATCTTTGTCTTCCTCTTTTGATTAGTAACGAGCATTTGTGGAAGACCTTCTAAGTGTCAGGCATTTTGCCAAGTACTTCACTTACATGAAATAATCCTCAGAATGCCCCTGTAACATAGGTAGTTTTGTCATCCCTCTTTCCATAAAAAGCAAATGAAGGCTCAGTGGTGTCAATTTACGAGTTTGAGGTCATTTGGGCTCCCTGAAATCCTTATTGGACAGTTGTCACTGTTTATAGGAGGTACACTTTGGTCTATCAAAATGTGCAAAAGCGCAACAAAGAGTGAAGACTTCTAAACCAGATTATTTTGTCCCACACTTCCCGAACTGCATTTCAAATGAACATAGCTGCTGTTAATAAGGAGAGTGGATTCTCGTGGCAGCAGTTTGGAAACAGCTGTGATCAATGGTGTGTACAGCATATGGAGACGGAAATTACGTTCCAACCTTTTTTCACGGGCTTATATCAAACGGATTCTGACACCTCATCCTGAACTTTTTCTGCGGGGCAAAGGAAAGGGACTCTCTATATGCCTTCATCACTTGCACAGACGAGAAGGGATGCGTATAAAGGAGAGCTTCCAACCTTATCCGGAAACCAGTGAAGTTTTGCCAATACTGAACTTACAACAACGCTGGAGACAGAAAGAAGAGGCGGCTCACATTCCATCTGGCATGTGGTGCCCTCTATTGTGCCTTTTGAAATTCTGCTGGTGGGTGGGGAAACAATTTGTAGGCTTGGCTGATATTTCTCTTTTATGCAAATGTGTCAATGCTGGAAAATTCTGCTTCTCATTAAATTTGAAATTCCCAAAGGCAAAGCCTATGGTTCCCTTCTTTATTGTGCATGATGCCCAACACATTATGGATAGTTAATAAATGTCACATCATTTTTATATTGCATTGACTAAGAATGACATTTTCCCATGAAACTTGCTTGCTTCAATTTCTCAGCAAATCTCATAAAGTGAATATATTTTGTAAGAAAAGAGTACCATGTAAGGCCCCTCTTCCTTGCCTGAATCTCTTCCCCAAACTCTCATTAACGCTTTAGTCACCTTTTCTCTGGGTCAGGGACAACCCCCCACCTCCCCCAACTCCTGTTTCTCAACTGTTTTACTCTTTTTTCACTCCCACTTGCAGAATTTAAGCACGGATCTCTGACACCCAGTTCATATCACTTCCATCACAAAATGGCAACTCTCCATTTAGGTAAAGGTCTATCTTTACCTTATGAGTCTTCTGGGGGGCCCGCTGAGGAGGCTTATGAACTAGGCCATTACCACTATGCAGATTTCTAAAGCATTTTTTGTTTTCATAAGGATTATGATACCTCTTATTTTCTGAGCAACT
The DNA here is from genome assembly GCA_002007465.1 of Ailurus styani. Classification (NCBI taxonomy): domain Eukaryota; kingdom Metazoa; phylum Chordata; class Mammalia; order Carnivora; family Ailuridae; genus Ailurus; species Ailurus styani. Next base: position 3,243,021 of record LNAC01000185.1, read on the forward strand.
GAAAAAAATGAATTATAAACGTGGATGATGATTAATAGTCAGGAAAAGGACCCTGTTATATTCATCTTCGTACCTCAAATTCACAGCACATGGAGGGCAGTCAGTGAATGTTCCTCAGAAGGAGACAGATTCCCAACTCCCCTCAATTGCTTCAAAAACAATTCAACAGTAAGACTTCTACGAAAAATGTGACGTAGAGCCATCACTACATCTTCATAGTCCTCATCAAATGGCCCCAGTTAAAGCATCAAACAGGAGCGATCATGAGGATTTCCACTTACAAGTACAAAATGAAATAAAGCCCAGAGGGGAAAGAGTATGCTTCTATCTTACTTGTACTACTTTGAATGCCTGAGCTCAGGTTGAAGACTCAATCTAAAATGTCCACAATAATTGTACATATGCATTTTCCTGCTTCACAGAACGAGAAGAATGTAACAGAAAGGTTATTTCAAATATCAGAGAACAGAGGCATCTTTAGGCGTTTGGAGACTGTGGTCTAAATTTCTGCCAGAACTTCTGCAGACTTCTAGTTCCACTTTCCTGTTTTCCTGACAAGTCTCTAGCCCTTCATCTTTTCAGTGTGCGAAAGAAATTGATCTGTGTATGGAAATATTTACACCAAAAAACAACAACAACAAAAAAAACCCCAAATACAACTATCCTAGCATATGAAAAGAGAAGCTTGTTTCAATCAGGGCCAAATGTCAACTTTCAAACTCTTATAAAAAGGATAAAAATGAAAAACATCGGAAGAAGCACAAAGTGTTTATAGTTATGACTCAGAACAGGACACCAATTTCACAATGTTTCCTGTGGTAAGATTTGTATTCACTGAGAATACAATATGACGGTTGTATTCTTCAGAGTTCAGCACCTTGTAGCTCCATTTATAACAAAATTATAAGTCACTTAAAAGTAAACTCGTAATTACTTTGTGAATAAACTGAATTTTTTTCATGTATTACATACAACATGATAATTTTGTAAGTGTAACAGAGTATAAGTAATAATGGATCAGATTATAATTAAATCATATTGTTATTTAATAATAATCATTGCCTAAATTAACATTAAATTATAAATATAACCATATATTATATTATATTTATTATATGATATTAGATATTATGGATATTAAGTTACACAAATAATAGTGGTCAGGGCACTTACTTCCTCACTATACATTCTACCCCAAATGATTAGTCCAAGGCAACCAGAGCTAGCCCATTCCTTTGTCCATAACAGACTTAGGAAAAGACTGTGACTCAACGTTGGCCAATGACATGTGACAGAAAGTCTACCAAAGGCCTGGCATAGTTTCCTTGCTTCCAAAAACACACTGAAACAAAGACTCTTTCACCCACCTGAAAGTGCTGCAGCAGCCTTGTGACCATTCCTGTCACTTTCCACAATACATACTTGTATGTGGTTCTCTTCAGGTGCGAGGCACTGCTCTAAGTATTAACTCATTCAGTGCTCACGACTCCCCTACAGGTAGATACTTGAATTAGTATCTTTTGATGAGGACAGTGAGGCGCTGAGAGGTTGACCTGCCCAAGGTTATCTCTCCACTAAGTGGCAAAGCTGGAAGTTAAACCCAGAGGACAGCCTCTCAGCCATGAGGACGCTATGGCACCCCCTCCGTGGAAACTGCTCTTAGTCCCCCCAGTGTGTGTTCCTCTCCTTAAAATACATTCTTTGCTGGTGGCTGCCAAGTCTTTCACTATTTTTAAAAAGACCTGCAAGAAAATCGACTCCTTTGATATTCCCTAAACAAAGTTATGGCACGGTGCATAGGAGTGAGGGCAGTGAGGTTTTGATGGAGGGAGGACAGAAGGGATCAGAGAGCATGAGGTCTATCAGGCCTCACAAAGAGAGAGCTGAGGCAATGGGATGCCCAGGCCTGGTGAAGGGAAGGGGGAGGGCCAGGGGAAGGGAAGGAGGAGGCGAGGGGCAGGGGGGGAAGGGAAGGGAGAGGGCTGGGAGTTGTCCACAGTTTAATGGCAGCCACAGCTCAGTGCAGACCTGCTATATACCCGGCCCCTCTAATATATTACTTATAAATTTTATAATTCATATGCCCTGCAAGGAAGGTTTTCTTGCTATTTCCATTCCACAGCTGAGCAAAGTGATACTTAGAGAGTTTGGAGATTTGCTGGTAAGGGGCAAAGCCAGCACATGAACCAGACTGTCAGAAGCTAAAGAGCAGCCAGTGTCCCGAAGAGCAAGGGCGCTGGCAGGGAATGTGAGGGAGGAAAAGAGTCACTCTAGTTCACAACTGTGCTGAGGACCATGTCTTCCCTCAAAACCCATGACTCTCAGACATCAGTCCCTTTCCCAGCAGGCCACCAAATGAACAACTCAAGCCTTTCAAGGAAAGTTTCAGAGTTCGTCTGTTTTAAGTTACTAGGAATTGCTACCAAAAGGAACCACTCTTTCCCACCCCTACCCCTAACAACCAAGCCCTGGAAACAGCCTAATGCCTTCATGCTGTCTGAACAGAAAAATGGCTCAGCAGATCTTTTTTTCTCCCCTTAGTTTTTCTAAAAATAAAAACAAACCACATTCAGCTTTAACCCAACTGTAGGAAAAACAAATTATTCTCCCTCCCCACACTCTTACTAGGATTCAGAACTGAATACAAACCAGGAAAGGGTGGGGAGGGATTCTACTTAAAATGGTTGAAAAACACCAGGCTCAAGCATTCAATCTATACATACTCTGAGTTACGAAACATAAGCCCATGTATAAACAGCTGCTGACTGAAGCCACATACACCTATGATCATTTGTTTTCCCATCAAAATTTTGAGATGCACTGAGAATAGACAACTCTGTCAGCCGTGGATGGAGCGGAAAGATCAGTGGGCACTGAAGTCGGCTGAAATCAAATATTGGCCAGACCACTCAGCCTTGTGGGCTTCAGTCCTCCTCACCTGCAAACTGCAGGTAATTCCCACCTCAAAGCACTTGTGAGAGAATTAAATGAACTAATTGAGGGGGAACCTGCCTAGAACATAGTAGATATCTGACAAATGATTTTTTTAAAGATTTTATTTATTTATTTGACAGAGAGAGAGAGAGATCACAAGTGGGCAGAGAGGCAGGTAGGGGGGGGGAAGCAGGCTCCCTGCTGAGCAGAGAGCCTGATGTGGGGCTTGATCCCAGGACCCTGAGATCATGACCTGAGCTGAAAGCAGAGGCTTTAACCCAATGTACTCAGGTGTCCCAAACGATTCTTAATGGTTTCTTTTATATGAAAATGGTTTTTAAGAAATCAGAATCATATGGGAACACTATGTAGAACTTTTTTTTTTTTTTTTAAACTGATGAGCAAAAAAGACTAGGCAGGGAGGACCTGGCCTAACCAGTGAGTTCTTGATGGGAGCAGAAGTGAAAACCTGGAAAAATACTGTGGGCAAGAGAGGTCATGAACATTATCTCTAATGATAAAAATTAGGAAATCTGCTTAGTTATTTAAAAAGGAAGTGACAGTTACCAAATACCCTTTCTCAGGTCTTAGGTCTCAGGAAGACCCTACCTGCCTGACTGGAAGCAGAGGGTAGAGGGGCTATGGGAGTGCTAAAAATCCCCTCCAAGGTGATTCTTTTTATTTCTTTTTTTAAGATTTTATTTATTTATTTGAGAGAGAGAGAGAGACCACACAAGCAGGGGGAGCAGCAGGCAGAGGAAGAATCAGACGCCCTGCAGATTCCCCACTGAGCAGGGAGCCTGATGTGGGGCTCGATTCTAGGACCCTGGTATCAGGACCCCAGCTGAAGGCAGACACTTAACTGGATCACCCAGGTGCCCCTGTCTTCAGGGTGATTCTGAGAATCTCTTTTGTGCCTACTTCTCCACAAGCCATTTGACACCAAGTTTGTATCAACTTCATTAGGACTTACAAAGCCACGTAAGTAAAACCCTCCCAGTAAGTGATGCAAATGTCTTGAACATTTCCAAGAAATCCCACAGGGATACTCAGACTCCTGTATCCTGCCCTAACTTGTCTCTCTGCCCCGGGTCAGTCCTTTGCCTGATCCTAAACCATTTCCATTCACAGATGCTTGGAAAAGGTGCTGCTGAGAGGCCAGCTCCAGGCTGAACTTAATCATTCCCCCCAGGAAAGGATGGGAATTCCTGGCATTCCTATCAGGGAAAGGGAAGGGACTCTGCTGCTGTCAGTCTTGAAAGGCCCTGGTGAGAGGGATGTGGAGATCCTCCTTTGCTGCTGGAGGTAGATGGCTTCAAAGCAGGGCCTTCTCCAAACCCAAACATGAAGCCAGGCTTCTAGAAGAGGCCTGGGAGAGGAGGGACAGGCAGCCTGGCCCCTAAGCCCAAAAAATGAGAAGTTGAGGCATCCAAGTGTTTACCTTGGGCAGCTCCCCAAAGACAGTTTGGCATCCTGTTGGTAAACTCTCAGTCCTCCGCACTGAAAGCAGAAACTCACCACGTACCTCAGACAGAACTTGTCTTTCTGGTTGTTTGAGCATATAGCGCTTTTTCAGAAGTCTATGTGGCCTTTCACACTTTTAGACCTTTAGTTCCTCTAAAACTCTTGGCAAGAAACAGCTCAGTGATTTGACGGCAGTCACTGAGGTTTTGCATCAATGTCTTTGGAGGATGGGTCTGAAGGATGGTGTGGGTAAGGAGTAGGGTTGGGGCCGTTCTGGAGCAGGGCTCAGCTCTATTCTGTACAGATTTCACAGGCTGCTTCCACACATCCAGCACCGTCCTGATATTCTTGCTAATTTGAAATTATCATTCAAGGGACAAATGAGAAAAGAAAAAGCACAGTGTGTTTGAAACTATGGGTATAGGGAGGCCTGTGAAGTCGCAGGTGAACAAAACTATTCAAGGGCACACTTCCATGAACACATTTAGGAAAAAGCATATGATAGGCCTTTTGGGACTGTAACCCCTAAATTTTTCAGTAGTTCTCTCAGAAATTTCCCACTTAGTTTTTTACAAAAGACTTGAGTCCTCCCTCACAGAGAATGCTTCAACTTTTTGTTACTGTTCCACAGTTTGCAATTTTTCAGACCTTTTTCTCTCGTCGCTATTAATACTCCCTCCAGCTGAGCCCCAAGGAGGCAATTTTGTCACAGTTTTGTCAAATACAAACAATGGACATTTCCAGCTACTCCCAGTTGGTCACTTGCAACCCTTAAATCTACCCATGATTATCACGGGCGGAGCCACGGATCTCTTGTACCTCCACCATTCCAGCTCTGGACATCCTATTATTATACCAGATCAGACTCTAAAGATAACTCAAGACAACCCAACACAACCAAGGAAACAAAGTAGGTCTAGGCGCCCTTCTGTCCCAGCACAGAGAAGAGGCAAAGCAGGCTCTAGAGGGAGGGCCCAGAACAGCCGGCATGGTGCTCACCATTAGACACCCACACCAACCACCAGGGATCTGTGGCACAGGGCTGCTGTCCCCAGGTCTTCTTGCCTCTCATGGTTTTTAACAGTAAAGCAAGAGTTATGATAGAACAAGAATTCATGAGGTTACTGGAAATCAGAAGGTTCCAAGGGTCTACTAAATCCTAGGCTCTATGTTCAAAGCATCAGGACCAGAAGGCCCAAGAAGGAACTTGTTAGAATAGTGGTCAACACTTACCGAATCCTCAGAGTGTGCAAGGCACTGTGCTAATGAACCTGGCATCCCATTTAATTCCATAACAACTTCATGGGGCTGACCTATTATGACCCAGATTTTACAAGGGAGGAAGCAGATTTCACAATAATGCACCTGGGGTCACACAGTTGGGGAGTTTGGGAACTCAGATCCAAACCCATACACCTGGTTTTAGTGCCCATACACCTAACCACTGCCCCCCACTGCTTCCAGGGAAGATAAAAAGCAGCCAACAAACAGGGAAGGTAACACCTGGCCTGCTGGCCTCATGGAGTTGTCATGAAGGAAAAACACATTTGTTTTTTGGAAAGATAAATGTGATACACAAATGTGAGCTGGATTTGCTATGATCATTTCTACACATGTTCTGGGACTCACTCCTCTTCCCACACTTCTCCATGTTTATGGAATTCTGATGCACTTATCCCTTGGAACGGAAAAGACATTCTTTATTGCTTCTACTCTATATCATTTTAATGAAGAAACACTTAAGAAAACAAAACTTGAATGCATTCATGTTAATCATATGACTAATCAGAAGGTTTCAGAAGACATTCTTGGATCAACTTACCATAAATTCCAAATTTTATAAATTTATATTTATCCCTTATAATATGAATTAATTCTCCTTCTTTTTCTGCTAACTGTAGTAATAAAGGATACTAGAGTCATATGTGATACTTACAAAGAAAACAGTAACTGAGAAATATGTAGCAAAATACCACTGTAGTAAATATTGTATTCTATCTATAGAAAGTACAAATTAATATACAGGTGCCTTCTGTTCCAGAGAATGAACTCTGCCAAATTGTAACTATAGTTACATCCCAAATTAATTAGCTCTGCATACTGAGACCAAGAAATGCTGGCCCTGAGAGCCTGATTAAAGTTTCAAGATGCTTCCTTCATTAACCTTTCAGAGTTTCCCCTCACTGAAGCTTCTGTCAGAGAAGCAAATAAGTGGCAAACCCATCAGATTTAAGCCTATCTCTTCCCCAGACACCTGTCCGGAATTCTGGGAAAGGGGCTAACAAGCATGACATATAAATAGACTGAAGAAAAACAGAAGACCTGCTTGTGGTGGAAATGCAATAATGAATCCCCAAATAAACAAAGGATGACTGTCCTAAAATAATGCCATGCCACGGTTGATTCCTGGCTAAGATCACCCATTCTGCTCTTTATTTTAATTTTGTACCAAATTTGCAAAACCGGTATTATTATGTAAACAGTCTCAACTTCACGTAGCAAATGCTTCTGGAAAACAATCTACAAATACCTTTGGAAACAAGCCACCAGGTAATAATTTGCTAGAACAGTGAGTGTCCCCTTTGCCCCGTGAATAATGAACTCCTGGTTCACCTGTAGTCTAAATTCAGTTACGCAAATCATAAATAAGACATACCTAAAATTAGACAATAACTAAACACTGTATGTTACGCAGTCTACTTTTGCAAAAATAAAAGCCGACGATATTACCCCATTTAAAAGTAAATCCTACCTTTCCATCTTTTCAGGAATAAGGTTTCACACCTGTCATGCTTTGATATTTGGCAGTGGTTGTACCAAAATGTCCAGAGAGTGAAACAGCCCCTCATCTCAGGAGCAGGATAACAGCATCTTTGCTTCTATAGCGCTGCACTTTCAAAGCACTGGTCCACTTGGTATCTCTCTTAGTCTCTCCACAGGCCTGTGAGTACACTTATGTCCCCGGGGGAGGGGTCACTCTGCCCACTGGGCAGATGCAGCATCTAAGGTTTATGGAGTTTAAGTGACTGGTCTGAAGTCACAAGAGTAAGTAGGGGCAGGTCCTACAGGGTTGTGGGGTCTCTGGATGCCTCCCACCCATACCGCCTTACACCGACTTTGTCTTCCTGTAATGGTTAAAGTTTAACCATACCTGGAGGAATGGGTTATTGGGTTCTACTGGATTCAGTGACCAGCTCTGGCTACTTCTTAGGAACTGAAAACTCATTTACTTTCAATAAAATCAGAACCAGAGTCCTAGGGCTTGCAAAAATGATGAGGCTCCGGGGTGGGGTCGGCAGCCCACTTCAGGGTTCTAGAACTGCAGGGATCCTTCTGGGATATGGGAGTTGAGAAATCACCTCAACCCCATTGTGGGAGCCTTCCCCAAGACCACACTTGCCTGAGGGGTAGAAAACCCAGTGTCCAACCACAGCTCCACCTAACTTGGTTGAGCAAGGACTTAATCTATCTGGGCCTCACCCTCCTTATCTACAAAATGAAAGGCTGCTTTAAATCATCTCAAAGGCTCTTCCATCTCCAAAATTCTACTCTATCCCTAGGCTGGATATCCATCGCTTTGACTAAACGCTGACTCCAAAGGAACTCTCAGCACTGGGACACCTCTCTCACAGCCTTCTCCAAGATGTCCCCGTTAATTTCATCCCCATCGTCTACTCCTACTCCCTGCCCTCACTCTCGCCCTGCCTCTCTTCTCATGCTCTCCAATACTGGTAAGTTGTTATCATGTGTCTTCTAAGTCATTGGTTTGTGATTTCCACACATAATTCAACCACCACAAATTAAATCTTCCAGAAACTTATTATTTGTATTTTTTCACCAAATTCCCACCCATGTAGCTAGTTACATGGTCATGAAATTTTAAATAAAATTTCTCTCAAGGTCATTCTTTTAATGATTTTATTCATTCATTTGAGAGACAGACAGACAGACAGAAAGAGCATAAGCAGGAGGAGAGGGAGAGGGAGAAGCAGACTCCCGGCTAGGTGGGAGACTGACATGGCGCTCGATCCCAGGACCTGGAGATCATGACCTGAGCTGAAGGCAGATGCCCAAAAAAATGAGCCACCCAGGCACCCCGGTCACTCTTCTTAAAGAAACCTTCTCTCATGGTTCTTCATATTTCTACTAAAGTCCAAATAAATATCTGCAGTCTACTGATTTCTAAAATAGACATATCAATATTGATTTTGCTTTCTTTTGACAGGTTTGATTTCCCTCTTTATTTCTACCTTTCATTTTTTTTAAGATTTTATTTATTTATTTGCTAGAGAGAGATCATGAGAGCACAGGCAGGGGGGACGGCAGGCAGAGGGAGAAGCAGGCTCCCCACTGGGCAAGGAGCCTGATGCAGGACTCAATCCCAGGACCCCAGGATCATGACCTGAGCCAAAGGCAGACACTTAACTGACTGAGCCACCCAGGTGCCCCTATTTCTACCTTTTCATTTTAGTCTTTTCTGTCTTCCTTTCCTTTTTAATTCCCAGGTTTGTCTTGGCTCCTGCTATGACTTTCAGTGAGTGTACCCCGGCCCAGCAGGACAACACAAGGCACCAATCCCGAAATAGGTATGTGCAGATAAAGGACAGTGGCGTGCAGGAGGGGAGAAAGTGCTGAGCGTTTCTGCCAGCACACGAATTGAGGAGCTGTCAGCTTGATGCCACTGCATTCCCACTGTAAAGCCCTACTTTTTCACAGAAAGAGATGTAGAAGTGTATATCCAGAAGGAAGAATGCTAAAGCAACGAGGGAGCCAAGCAGCTGGGGACCGTTAACTTTAATCAAAGTCCAGCCAGGAGTTGTTTTTTTTTAAACAACAGGAAGTAGATTCATTCTCTTTTACATTCCCCCCCCACACACACACACTCACTCACTCACTCATTCTTTTCTCCTCTATCCTTCTTTGTTTCCTCTTGCCAAGGCACAGAAACAAGCTGGACAGAACCACCCCAGTTCCCTTGAGCTGTCTCTGGAACGCTGCCGTGTTCACTGGCGGTGCAATACCAAACTGCAGAGCCCCAGAGGCACCATCAGAGAGAGACTCGCACTGTGTGCAGCAGCCTGGGAGACACAGGACTGTGTTTCAGTTCCCTATGGCTGCCGTACCAGATTTCCACAAACATGGTGGCCTAAAACAACACAAATCTCTCCTCTCACAGTTTGAGGGGCCAGAAGTCTGAAATCAAGTCCAGTTGGCTGAAATCAAGATGTTGGCAGGGCTGTGCTCCCTCCGGAGGCTCTGACCAGAAAATCCATTTCCTTGCCTTTTTCAGCTTCTAGTGACCACCTGTATTCCTCGGCCCGTGGCCCCTTCCTCCACCTTCAGAGCACACCACTCCAGTCTGCTTCAACCAGCCCACCACCTTCTCCTCTCAGTCATTTAACATCCCTCTCCCTCCATCTTATGAGGATACTCTGATGGAGCTTAGAGCCCACCCAGATAGCCCGGGATAATCTCCCCATCTCAAAATCTTCAATTTAATCACATCGGCAAAGCACCTTTTGCCATAGAAGGTAACACGCAAGTTCTAGGGGTCCGGACATGGATCTCTCTGGGGGGCCACTATCCAGCCTACCACAGGACACCTGTGTCTAGCTGGGTTCCTGGAGAAAGTCTTCCTCACTTATCCACTAAGTTATGGACATGAGACTTGAGAAAAGAGGGCAAAGATGTTTTCTAAATATCAAAATAGAGAATTCTTGTGTATTTTTGCTCCTGTCCTGTCACACATTTACCTTTCCCACTGTTTTGCCTATTAACCCATCCGGTTTGTATTCAGCGAACCCCATGAGCATCCCATTACTTCCCGTGCCTGGGCACAGCTCCTGTTCCATTACCCTCAGGGTTATGAGAAGTCATCCTCCTGTTACACAGAAACTCAGTTTCCAACCAAAACTGGGCCTCAGAACTACACACATCCACGTGTGCCGAAGGTGCAGCAATGGCCTGTTACTGCATCCCAGCTCAGGCATGGAGAAGGAAAAGAGCTTTGCTAGAACTCACCAAACCTCTTGTAACCGAAGGACTGCACCTCCTCCTCTTCTGCAAAGTCGTCTGCAGGAGAAGAAAAGACACAGTGTTAATCCGGGTAAGGCCCAGAAGCATGGGTTCAGTGAGGGATTCCAGGGCTGTGATCTCTACCCACTCCACCCTCCCCTTGGCCCACACTTGTCCTTCTGCTCCTGGAACGTGCACGCTTTCTGAGAAAGACCACAGGGTCCACGCACTGGCTGTTCCCTCTGGCTGGAATGCTCTTCCTCCTGTCTTGAGGTGACTCCTCCTAATTCAGGTCTCAGCTGAAGCGTGACATCTCTGGGATGCCTTTCTGGACCACAACCTGGCCATCTCTGTCACACCACCCTATTCTAATATTACTCTCTGATACCATCCTTGTGTGTGTGTGTGTGTGTGTGTGTGTGTGTGTGTGTGTGTGTGTGTGTGTGGTGTTATCATGCATTCTGTGAGCACACACTTTTTTTGTTCTGTTTCATCAACAAATCCCCCACAGCTAGAATGGTGCCTGCCACAAAGCCGGGGCGAAATAAATTTTGTTGAATGATGACTGGATAACCAGCTGTCCAGAGGGTTACATTATCGTCACAGAACTGAGCCTAAAGCTTTCACCCTCAGATGCCAGGCTCTGGGGTCACGTCTAAATGTGGCATCTCAGGAGCCCAGCACGGCTTCTGCAGTGACAACCGAATCCTTCCCCACTCCCTTTCCATTGGATAACTGGGACCTACAGATGGTTTCCCAGTAAATACATTTCAAAAGACAGCCTTGTTCTGGGAATTCCTAAATGTAGGACCCTCTGGAAACAAAAGAAATAGGTCAGCAAAGCTTTCTACCAAAAGATTGGAATTCACCCCTACCCCACGCCACCCCATCCCCCAAGACAAAGCCAGGGTGATCCTTTATCACACTGATAAAGAACCTATTTTACAGTTCTGCCAAGTGTGGGTCTGGTGATTTCCTGTGCAACTCCTGATGACAAGTAAAGGTGTCAAGACTAGGCCTTTCCAGAGAACCTAAATCAATTATTCTTGAGCCAGCACCTGGCTCTCTCCCTGCATGCGGTTTAGTTCAAAAGCACTTATTTGGACCAGAGACTGCCAGGCAGTGGGGCTTCAGAAATGAGTGAGAGGTGGTCCGTTCCCTCAAGAAGCTCACAGGCTTTCAAGGGGGGAAAATAAAGCCTCTGTGATCATCTTTTTCAGACCCCAAATGGGATGCAGGACGTGGATCTATCTGAACCTTGAAATGTCATAGAAAAACCCAAGAGGGACGACACAGACAATACAACGCAGTGGGCCTTGGAGCACTAGTGTGTAATGAAGTGCTATGAAAACACAAGTGAGAGAACAACTGCTTCCAGCAGAGAAAGGAGAAGTGTGACACCTCTGTATTTTATCACTGTTTTCTTATTCAGAGAACAGGGAAGAGATCTTACTGGGAATCTAGAAAGCCAGGTCTTCATAATTAAAGCAGTCTTCTTATGTCAAAGATGAATGCTTTAGTTCTTTCTACATGTTAGAACATGCTTACCACCCAGAGAACAGCACCTTTCTCAGTCACTCCGTGACTGGTTATTTCCACAAATACATGCTAAGTTCCTCTGGGCCAGCTTTACTAAGTAATCCTATCCTATTAATGACTGAGTAGCTTGGTCTAGTCTCAATTAATGAGACAGTCTTATCTGCTGCTTCTGCTTAAAAATCCATGCATTTATTTAGTCACTCATTCAATAAAGACATGCTTAGATCCCAGTGGAGTGGATGAGACAGGAACACAGGTAATGGCATCACCCGCCCGGACGCCAGTCTCCCCTGCCAGCTCCAGCCCCTCCTCCACCCTGTCACATCTGCAGAAGGATCTACTCACACACAGATGCTGTGAACCAAGGAGGCATCACTGATGATGTCACAGTGGCAACAAAAGAGTGATTTATGCTGCACCCCTCATAGCAAACAGCTTAAAATTTCCCATTAGACATTTCTGCCCCCCCCGGCCCCCGCCAAAGCTTCTTTTCAGCAGGCCTACCATTAGTTTGTTTGTTTGTTTTCTTTTTTCTCTCTGATCTCTTTCCCATGCAGCACTTAGCCTGACTGACTGTCTCCTTCCTGAAATTTCCCTGGGAACTTCAAATGTCTCATATTTTTGTTATTAAAGCAATTCAGCTCTGTCTCCAAATTAACATACTGAAACCCATTCAGGGATTAAAGAAAACAAAGGCCTTCCAGGTGACCCCTAATAAGACTCGAGCATCTCCTGGTTCTTGTCTTAAACCTCATCCCAAAAGTATCAGGAATTCTTTTTTTTAAGATTTTATTAATTATTTGAGAGAGAGTGAGAGAGAGTGAGAGAGAGCAAGCACAGGTGAGTGAGAGAGAGAAGCAGAGTCCCCACTGAGCAGGGAGCCCAGTGTGGGGCTCGATCCCAGAATCCTGGGATCATGACCTGAGTTGAAGGCAGACGCTTAATCGATTGAGCCACCCGGCACCCCAAGGATTAGGAATTCTTATAGCAGCTACTAAAAGAATACAAAGTTTTGTCTCATCCAACTCTACAACTAGAAAATCATGAGCTCTCAGGGGCTTAAATAAGTAAAGTACCACAGATTACTTTCACTCAGATGATCAGGGAAGGTCTCACAGAGAAGTATCTTAAATGAGTCTTCTTAACATTTTTACTTTGGAGAGAAAAAGAGAATTTGGGAAACACGGCATACTATATACCTTTCTTGTCAATTCATAGTGGTTTCTGAACTATTAGAGATCCGAGAAGTGCTAATAGAAAGAGAAAAAAACTTGTTTAATTTTGTTTTACTCCATGTTTTCAACAGTTGACCTCAGAATCCTCTTCTCATATCCTTAAAGGCAGGGTGAAGGTGGTCAGGTAATACTTACCTACAGTTCATTAGGCCTCAGAGCCCACTGCCATGTTTTCCCAGCTCTGCAGCCAACAGACCATTTATGTCGGTGACGGAGCAAGAGAAAGAGGCCAGATCCAATGGCTCTGTGGCTGTGTGGGCAACCCACATCAGGCTACACAAGACCCAGGAGGGAATATGAGAGGCCAAGGGTTCCTAACTACTGAACATGTTAGTGGGTGGAAGACTACAGTGGGGCCCACAGTGGCAGACAGATGGGTTTGAGGATGACAAAGAAGGCTAACATGATGGGCAGTGTTGTATTCTGTTCTCAAAATCTTTTCCTCACACCCTATAGACCCAAGCTAAGTGCATCCCAGACTGTCTTTATAGGACTGAGGGCCCGTGGACGTGATCATCTCAGTGAGTTGAAATGAAGATGCTCAGTCAATTTGAGGACCAAGTATGTGACGTCCTAAGGTTAGAATTTACCACTCTTTCCCCTACACTCCCTTTGCATCCATCTGACAGCACTTTCCTTCATCTGCCCCATATTCCCATTCCTGGTTTTCATGCCACCAGATAGAAGGCCATATGAAAACAGAAAACTTGTCATGTTGTACCCTCAGCAGCTAGTACATTTGTGGCATGTTACACATATTCAATAGTTGTTGAAAATTAAGTAGATTAGAGTTATGTACGTGTGTCTGCCTCTACTACCAGCTGATGAATTCCTGAAGGAAAGAGATTAAATCTTTTTCTTTTTGAATATCCACCATGTTTGGGGGAAATAAGAGAACGAATATTTAGTTAATACTTCCTATATGTCAGGTACTTCCCCTTCATGATGCTTCTGTTTTTACAGATGAGAAAACCAAGGCTCGGGGCAGGTATATACCCTGACCCCAGGTCTCATAGCTTGTAAGTAGATAGACCGAGACTAAGACCCAGATCTGGGGGATCTTGAGTTCCACACCATGATGGTCACTGACACAAGAGACCCAAGGAACCGACCCCTGTGCTAGCAGCAGAAAACCTAAGATGCAATGCTTTCCACCACAGAATCCTGAAAAGGCTAAGGAATTTGGGGTGCAGGTCACTCTTGAAGGAGAATCAAGGTAAGGCTAAAATAGGAGGATGGGACGAACATGTATTAAAGAAGCAGATGACTATAACCAGAAAGATAGATAATAGATGTTGGCGAGGATGTGCAGAAATCAGAACCCTCATATGCTACGGTGGCAATGCAAAATGGTGCAGTCATTCTGGAAAACGGTCTGAGAGTTCTTCAAAGGTGAAGCACAGATACACTGTATGATGTGGCCATTCTACTCTAAGCATACACCCAAGAGACATGACAACCATGTCCACACAAAACCTTGCACACAACTGTCCATAGCAGTATTCATCATAACAGAGAAAAGTGGAAACAACCTGAATGTCCTCAAAAACGATAAAGGGATAAATTAGCATAGAGCCATACAATGGAGTATGATTTAGCTATAAAAAGGAAGGAAGAACTGACGCACACCACAACACAGATGGCCTTGAAAACATCACGCTAAGTGGAAGAAGCCAGTCATGACAGAATGCATGGTGGAGACTCCATTTCTATGAAATGAAATGTCTACGTGACAAAAATTCACGGAGTTGGAAAGCAGGTCAAAGGTTGCCTAGGGCTGGAGGTTTTAGGGTGAAAATGGGGAGTGAATGCTAATGGGAATGGGATTTCTTTTTGGGTTGACAAGAATGTTCTAAAATTGATTGTAATGATGGTTTTAAAACCTGTGAACATACTAAACCAAAACAAAGCAAAACAAAAAACCCCACCAACTTACACATTTTAAATAGTTTTTGTGGTATGTGGGGAAAAAAAAAAAGCAGCTGGATCTCCACCAAGTCCCTCCTCCAAGTCCCCCCACCAAGCTAGGTAACTGGCCCTCCCTGACTACAGCAGAAGGTCCAAGGTTTATTATTCAGAGAAGTTACAAACAAAAGGTGTCTTGTCTAGAGGACACCAGGAACAGCTGAGTTGAGGGGACTGTTGTGGAATCAGGCAAAAGGTGAAAGTTTACACACTGAATGTCCAGACGCGTGGTCCTTCTCTCCCACTCAGTCAGTCAGCCTGTACCCTTCAGGCCAAAGAAGTCTCTTCCTGGGAAATCTGACCAGTTAAGAGAAAAACACACAAATGTTTCTGATTCTGGGAGGTCCTCAGTGGAAGAGCCCAGCCAGTTCAGCTTAGAATGACAGTCACAGCTCACAAATCCCACCAAAACAGAGAGGTTCTAATTAACCTTTATAATACCCTGCTCCTACAGAGGAGAAGACACCAGACATCTGACATAGCCTCTAACATGAAAAGACAAAGATGAAAATAAAGAAACCAGATAAAGAAATCTGGAGGAAATACATATTATGTGACATGATAAAATTTTCAAAAAAAAAAATTCTACCATTAATATCCTTAGAGAGGTAAGAGAAGATGATGTATCCATAAAATGAGAACAGGATGCTATAACAAAGAAAGAACCATACAGGAAAAACACAAAGCTCTGGAAAATTAAAAGTATGATCACAAAAATAAAAGCTTAATGGAAGAGCTGGGAAATAGAGTTGACATATTCTGAGAGTAGGGATCCAATATTCAAATAACAGGTGTTTTGGGTAAAAGAACAGAGGTAGGACCATCAGAGGAAGAACGGAGCAGCATTTTTCAGTACTGAAGGAGAGGAGTCTCTGGAGAGAAAGGGCCCATCACTTCCCAGCACAAAGGAAAGAAATCTGTTCGAAGGCACATTACTATAAACTTCAGAACACTCAGGACAAAAAGAAAATCCTAAAAGTTTCTAGACAGGGGAAAAGAAAAAAAAAA